>CM060105.1:1512500-1992500 GCA_030522415.1 Channallabes apus | reverse complement strand
TATGCCCGATAAGAGGTGTTTAATGTAAATTGCTCCCATACCGTCCAACTAATCGATAACGGCATTTGTTGACAATGAATTTCCTTATCGATAATTATCGATTTTATCGATTAGTTGTTGCAGCCCTAATTATGTTCACCTGCTGTAACTGAGGAATGTTTCTGTCCAGATGTCTAAGATTGTTGAAGATCATAACTTATATATATATATATATATATATATATATATATATATATATATATATATACAGTGGTGTGAAAAACTATTTGCCCCCTTCCTAATTTCTTATTCTTTTGCATGTTTGTCACACTTAAATGTTTCTGCTCATCAAAAACCGTTAACTATTAGTCAAAGATAACATAATTGAACACAAAATGCAGTTTTTAAATGAAGGTTTACGTTATTAAGGGAGAAAAAAAACCTCCAAATCTACATGGCCCTGTGTGAAAAAGTGATTGCCCCCCCTTGTTAAAAAATAACTTAACTGTGGTTTATCACACCTGAGTTCAATTTCTGTAGTCACCCCCAGGCCTGATTACTGCCACACCTGTTTCAATCAAGAAATCACTTAAATAGGAGCTACCTGACACAGAGAAGTAGACCAAAAGCACCTCAAAAGCTAGACATCATGCCAAGATCCAAAGAAATTCAGGAACAAATGAGAACAAAAGTAATTGAGATCTATCAGTCTGGTAAAGGTTATAAAGCCATTTCTAAAGCTTTGGGACTCCAGCGAACCACAGTGAGAGCCATTATCCACAAATGGCAAAAACATGGAACAGTGGTGAACCTTCCCAGGAGTGGCCGGCCGACCAAAATTACCCCAAGAGCGCAGAGACAACTCATCCGAGAGGCCACAAAAGACCCCAGGACAACATCTAAAGAACTGCAGGCCTCACTTGCCTCAATTAAGGTCAGTGTTCATGACTCCACCATAAGAAAGAGACTGGGCAAAAACGGCCTGCATGGGAGATTTCCAAGGCACAAACCACTTTTAAGCAAAAAGAACATTAAGGCTCGTCTCAATTTTGCTAAAAAACATCTCAATGATTGCCAAGACTTTTGGGAAAATACCTTGTGGACCGACGAGACAAAAGTTGAACTTTTTGGAAGGTGCGTGTCCCGTTACATCTGGCGTAAAAGTAACACAGCATTTCAGAAAAAGAACATCATAGCAACAGTAAAATATGGTGGTGGTAGTGTGATGGTCTGGGGTTGTTTTGCTGCTTCAGGACCTGGAAGGCTTGCTGTGATAGATGGAACCATGAATTCTACTGTCTACCAAAAAATCCTGAAGGAGAATGTCCAGCCATCTGTTCGTCAACTCAAGCTGAAGCGATCTTGGGTGCTGCAGCAGGACAATGACCCAAAACACACCAGCAAATCCACCTCTGAATGGCTGAAGAAAATCAAAATGAAGACTTTGGAGTGGCCTAGTCAAAGTCCTGACCTGAATCCTATTGAGATGTTGTGGCATGACCTTAAAAAGGCGGTTCATGCTAGAAAACCCTCAAATAAAGCTGAATTACAACAAATCTGCAAAGATGAGTGGGCCAAAATTCCTCCAGAGCGCTGTAAAAGACTCATTGCAAGTTATCGCAAACGCTTGATTGCAGTTATTGCTGCTAAGGGTGGCCCAACCAGTTATTAGGTTCAGGGGGCAATTACTTTTTCACACAGGGCCATGTAGGTTTGGATTTCTTTTCTCCTTAAATAATAAAACCCCTCATTTAAAAACTGCATTTTGTGTTTACTTGTGTTATCTTTGACTAATAGTTAAATGTGTTTGATGATCAGAAACATTTTGTGTGACAAACGTGCAAAAGAATAAGAAATCAGGAGGGGGGCGAATAGTTTTTCACACCACTGTATATATATATATATATATAATGACCTGAACACACACTTATCTGTAGGATATCATTATTGTAGATGCGGTCATATTATTTCACTAGTTTTGACGCGTAGCTTTGTCTTAAAGTTTCACTCACACGACAGAAGTCCGATCTCTTTGTCTCTTGTAGTTTATTTTGTCAGCATCAAAGAATCAACACTTCATACAGTCGTCTTGAGTAAATCCACTGTGATTACAGACACCAGTTGCTGCATCTCGCAAATCTCTGACTTTTACAACAACCTGTTTGCTGTATCTTGTAAATTACAGTCTTAGCTTACGTATATAACAACACTCTTGCTGTATATATCTACTTACGGGAGCTTACGGTTACAACAACCTAGTTGTTGTATCTTACATTCCCAGCTTACGGTCAAAAGCTTGTGTTTCCGTAGCCTTCCGCATCTAAACTGAACTCTCAATCATATCACAGTCACACAAATGCATGTAATAGTAGAATGACATCACAGACCAACCTACGATTGTCAACTTATGATGCATGACTAAGAAATTTAAAGCTTATGGCTTATGTAACAAACTTAATGCTTAATGCTTTACTAATGAATAGAACAAGGTAGAATAAATGAAATAACAACAAATAAAATAAAATAAAATAAACACAACCACTAATTCATAACAAGTGCGATATGGCACTTACATTCCAGCCCCTAATTGACAGGCATGGAGACTGACAATTACAATTTGTGTTTTTTTTTTTTTTTTTTGATAAAGCCATTAAATCAAACATTCTTAACCTTCTGAAACATTTTAAATCTTTTAAGTGTGTAATATTTATCTCAGATGGTTATATTTGCATGTCAAATTTCATAACATATTACCACACATTTAACAGTCCATTTCACATGTGAGGCACAGCTTGTCGATGGGTCTTTCCAGAGTGTTGGTCTTGGTTTTAACTAACACACGTCTCCCCTTTCTCGGGGAACACTTTCGTGATTCGTCCCATGACACATGAATTTCTTGGAGAAGACTCATCAGTTATTAACACTATATCTCCAATCGAGAGGTTTTTTTTTGTTGTTGTTTTGAAACCATTTTTGCCGTTCCTGAAGCAAGGGCAAGTATTCACACACCCATCGCTTCCAGAGCAGGTCTGATAGATGCTGGATCTGCTTCTCCCTGCGACGTGCAGAGATGTCTTCCTTTTTGAAGAATCCAGAGGGCAGGTTTGGCTGTTTTTTCATCAGCAGCAGGTGGTTTGGTGTCAGAGGTTTCAGTTTGGGCGAGCAGCTGTTTCTTTTCACAGAAGCCTTTCGTTTTTGCTGTGTGCGAATTCCCTGTTTGAATTCTGCTGCTGCTTTACCCTTTTTCGGCGTGAGAAGTTCTTCCTTAAAATTTTGTCTTTGAGTGAACTTAATGATTTTGTTTTCTGCTCTTGTTAGGTCTTGAGCTTTTAGAGACTTGTGAGTTCTGTCTTTCGGGTTATCTAATTGTGTTTTAACCCTGGCTGTTTTAATTGGCCTGCCAACTCTCCTGACCTGAACCCCATAGAGAACCTGTGGGATATTGGTTTTCATGAGCTGTATGCCACAATCATCAATATTAAAACAATAAAAGGCTTGAACTACTTCAGTTGTGTGTAATGAATGTAAAATATATGAAAGTCTAATGTTTATCAGTACATTACAGAAAATAATGAACTTTATCACAATATGCAAATTTTTTTGAGAAGGACCTGTATTATGTTCTTTTGACCTGCAGGGCCCATTCACTCCATCCGACAGGAAAGACATAATATACCTTAAAATAAAGAAATCTTTTCATAGGTGAAATATTTTAATGGAAGACAAATGTTGCCTCTGATGTGTTAAGAGTTTTTTCTGAAAAAAGTTTCTAAACTGACATCGTACTTACCCCTACACTGTAAAAAAATTCTTGCTACTCCAACTAAAAAATTTCTAGTGACCTGTTGCATCTAAAATTTTTAGTTGGCTCAATTTAAGTTGTATAAACTATTTTGTTTTTGCTGTGCTGATTACCTCTAAATGTACACACAAATTGAAATAAAACATTCTGTCAACTAAATGTTCTATGCTGAATAAACATGCCTAGTTAGGCCAACAAGCAGTCTCAAATTGAAATATAATGTTGTGTCAATTAAATGTTCCAAGTTGACTGAAAGGTACATTTTGAATTGGAAATTATGCTTGCATAATTATAAAATTAACATCTTAAAGTTTACTTGAGTAGGTTATTCACTGTAGCCACATTTCAAATAACATGACACATTCCTCTAATTTTGAATATTTTTTTAATGTAAACTTTAAACACCTGTTAAAGACTATCAACATTGATTAAGTGCAATCCAGCTACTCTTTCAACAAATAAACAACTGCTGCATTGTTAACAAAATATGCAAATAACATTCCAAAATGCAAGAATGAAACTGTGCCCTTAACATTCATGTTACAAAGCTTACTAATATCACACTCAGTCAAAACAGTATACTGGATAAATAGACTTCTGCCTTGTAGAACAAAACATACTGATATTTCTCAGTAAAAACGTGCAGTGGCTTATTTGAAAATAATAAAATATTTACTTTAACTCAGAAATGGTTTAAGATAAAAAAAAAAAAAATGTGAAATAATTTTGCCAAGCTCCAAGATTGTTTGCAGATGCAGTAAGCAGTGTTTCCCAGATATTCTCCCTATAATACCTGAAATACAAAAAGAAAAATATATGAATAACTAATTAAGTAACCGTTTGTAGTTCAAAACCATTAAAAATCCTAGACAAAAAAATGTCCGTTTAGCCATTATAACCGTTTTCAGACACTATAAGGTTAATGAATGATGAAGGAGTGAGAACATTAAGCTCCCTCAGTGCCGCACTAACGCGCTGTCTTTTTCAAATAGCCTTTGAAATTATCAGTCATTAAAATGAATAAAATGTATGTAACGTAATTAAACTTTAGCGGTTTCATAGATTAACATTAATGTCAATGTACATACCATCTGAAAAAGAAATGCGTTAGGAGCTGAAACGAGTGCATTGTCAGATAACTACTGTAACACTCCAAATTATATAAATAAACACTCGAAAATATAATGTTCTAAAGCTTGCTGCTGGATAATATATATGTTATAAAGCTAAAATTGCTGATTACTTTGCAGGACAGTTAGTTTCCATGAAGTACTCACCATTTCGGGAGGAAATAGCGGGAAGTTCGAAAATTCTGGAAGAATGCTTTTGCGCATGCGCAGAGGTCCCTCTTGTTCGTCCAACATAAAATTGTTTGTGTGCAGTTAAATGTTTCATGAACACAGTTTTACTCGTTGCCTTGATGAAACTTTCGTAGTTGAGTAATGAAATTTATACAATCATTGAGAAAACATATTTTTCTTTTTTGACACCAGCATTATATTAGCCCAACATATATTTCTTTGTTCCAACAACTATTTTCAGGATTTATTTTTTACAGTGTAGCATTAACAAGATCTTTCATGCATGAAGGTTTAGCGAAAGACATCGTAAACAATTCCCTCAAATACAGTATGATGCTAAAAGTTTATGAAAAAAGACTGTGTAATCAATATTGCAATGCCTATAAACTTTAATATTCACATTTAGCTAACAGAACTTTCACAAGTGAAGGCATAGTGATGCAGGGAAAACAAGACAAAACCCTAAAGAATGTTGACTTTTACCTTAGATTTTTGAGAAAAGTTTAGCATCTCCTTTGAACTGATAGTTGCCTGTCCGAGCTTTTAGTACATCTGGCACAAGGACACTCACCCGTCGTAAATGCTCCTAAACCCTTATCTTCTATTAACTATGACCTCTATGACCCCTGACAGAACTTAAATGCACTAGTGACCGTGGAAACATGAAGAAATGTTTATGAAAAAAAAAGACTGTGTAGTCAAAATTGCAATGCATATAAAGATTTAATATTCACAATTAGTTGCCCGAACTTTCAAAAAGTTATGGCCTAGCGACACAGGGCAAAACGATAAAGAACGTTGACTTTAAATTAGGTTTGTAACAGGAGTTTAACAACTCATTGTGCATTGTTTTTTTGTTTGTTTTTTTAAATCCTTCCTCTTGTTACATCCTTAAAAACACCCACACACACATATACAAGAAAAAAAATTTAAATTTCATACATGTAAGTTTAATTACCAAGGAATCAAGTCTAATCATTTAACAATTATCAACTTCTTAACTCAAATACGTTGTTTTAAAAAATTGTGTAAGTAATTAAATTTCATAGGTGGAGAAATATTGTAATGCAAGACAAAAACCTATTGCCCAAGATGTTAGTTTTTCTGAAAAAGTTTGTTAAACGACATTATAAATAACACTTTGATGCTTTCAGCTTTTTTTCTGATATGTTGTTTGATTTTTATGAATGAAAAATTTAATTGCACGGCTAAAATTCTGGTGCAATAACTATTAACTTTCATAGGTGAAGTAATATTGTAATCAAAGTTGTCAACAACTATTGCCTATGATGTGTTAGAGTTTCCTGAAAAGTTCTAAAATGATATTATACTTACACATAGCCCTGATGCTTAACAGATCTTTAAAGCGTGAAGGTTTAGTGCCAGAGGAACCATGTCTAAACAATCAAGAACTTCTACTTTAACATTTTGTTAATTTTTTTTGAGTTTCTAAAATAAAACGTATTGCTCACAACATTTACTAATAGAACCTAAAAGAAATGTCATGTGTAAGGTTAATGCCGATGAAACAAGTCTAATCATTCAACAGTATCAACTTCTAACTCTGATACAGTATGTTGTTAGATTTTGACGACAAAAAAAAAAAAAAAGTGTAACGAAATTTCCAGTCTAATTACTTTTAACTTAGGTGAAGAAATATTGTAATGGAAGACAAAACTTATGAGAAAGAAAAACAACTTTTAGCTCAGATGTTTTTGTAAGAGTTTTCTGAAACGTTTCTAAAATGACATTATATTTACACCTAGCAGTGGCAGCTAACTGAACTTTCCAGCGTGAAGGTTTAGTGACCGAAAGAAAAAAGAAAAGACTCAAACCCTCAAGAACAACCCAAGAACATTTACTGATCTGTTTACTTCTGATCAGTTTTTGTTAAGATTTTGAAGAAAATACTTTGTGTAACTCACATTACCGGTTATTTTGAGAGCATTCAGAGCTAACTCAACTTATATGTTAGGGTCTTTTTGAAACATCCAGAATAAAACTGTAAGGGTTTACTCCTACCCCTGTGTGAATGTTTCCCTACAGAGATAATAATAATACAACCCCCACGGTTTGTCCCAAACTCTGCGCTGTGTTGTGGATTTAACGAAGCCGGACAACAAATATTCCACAAGCCACTTTTATTATTATGAATGAATTAAAAACCAAATTAATAAAAAACTTCATGTTTGCTTATAACTCTGTGTTTGTAAGTCAAAACAGATAATTTTAGCCATGGAGTTCAAACATACAGACACAGTGTCACTTCCAAAGAAAACATGCGTTAAACAACCTCTATTTGTGCTTCCTTACAAATAAACTGCATTTTTATCACCAAACATACATCTTACTCGCAATAAACCAACTTTAACTAAACATTTTATTTATTTTTTAAGCTAGAGCTCCGTCAGAACTCACCTCTCTCCAGCTACCGCGCGCGCACTGAAGGAGACCAGCCGAAACCGTAAGAAGAAGCGGGAACTCTAAAAGGGGCCGTGTCCCATTTTTTTAGCAGTCACAAGCATAACCGAATATTTTAACACTAGTGCAAAACAATAAATAAAAATAAATTAGCAATAAAATAATGATTTCCAAAGTATAAAATATCAAAAATATGAAAGAAATAACCAAAAAAGACAGATTTGAGTTAAAATAAATGTAAATATAGTATCTGCTACACATGCATGGACGTAAACACATATGCACACACACACACACACTCACCTGGCGTAAACATTTTCTAAACAAAGCTATTAAACATTAGCCCCATCTCCCCATGGAAAAATATCTGGTCAAACGTTTATTACATCCTAATCTGATAATAGATGTTAACTAACACCCCTGTGCCATTACAAGGCCCGCTATGACAACCAGAAAACAGATTTTTTTTCTTTTCAAGAAAAGTAAAGGACCAGGTTTTTAACACATGGTCCTCGTATATATAAAGCATATGCAAAAGCAGCTAGACTTTTAACCGATCTGTTGGATCAGTTCAGCATGTAATTCCTAACTAAATGATCATGGCACACAGTGAACTGATGAGTCACGGAGCAGCTTTTTTTGTTTTCTTCCATTACGTTATTACTAATCACTACACACACGGTCACCCCAGCTTTAGTCTTAGGGAACTTTTTAAAAAGACAAAATAAGCACAGTCCTACCTAAAAAAAAAAATAATGTGGATAAAACAACAGATTTAGATGAGCACTCAAAAAAAATAAACACATTTTATGACTAAGCTGAAGAGGCGGAGGCGGGGTTTCGTCACGCGCAGATCCGGCCAATCACAAGGCCCGGGAGGAACCCCGTTCGATTCCCCTTTCACAAACTCAAACTCAGCGCGCCTCCCGCTCCAGACAAGACTTTGCTACTCATGCGCTACACGCTCTTGACATCGGACAAACTCATACGCGCGCTCGGACCTCGCTTATGGCTCTTGTAATTTATTTTTTCCCGCAGCAACGTTTTACTCGTTTCTTCATCTTCTTCTTCAATGATTAATATAAATAAATAAATGAAATAAATACATATATAAATGAATTAATAAATGAAATAAATACGTATATAAATAAATACGTATATAAATGAATTAATGTCTAACGCATAAACCCCTCCCTTTTTATCAAGAAACCTCCTAAAGGTAAATGTCATAAAAACTCCTAAAGGTCATCCAAAGGTCAAAAAAGCACTTAAGGGGGCAATAAAACTGTCAAAATCGAGTTTGACGAAAGGTGGTTAGGACCTATTTTTGTCGTGTGTTTAGTTTATCATCTGTATCACTTAAACTGTCTGGTTTCAAATCCTGAATTTTTTGTTTAATTATTTACTATTATGTTATTGAAAGAGTCAATGAAGTCCTCAATACTATATGTTGTTGTTGTGGAGATTTCTGTAGTGGTCTTATTTCTGGTTAATTTGGCTACGGTATTAAATAAAAATCTGGATTATTTTTATTTTCTTCTATAAGAGTGGAGAGATATGTTGATCTAGCTACACTAAGAGCTTTCCTATAGTTCAGGATGCTCTCTTTCCATGCTATTTGAAATACTAACAATTTAGTTTGACGCCATTTACGCTCTAATTTCCGAGCGGTCTGTTTTAAAGTGCGCGTGTGATCGTTATACCAGGGAGCGAGTTTCTTATCTCTAATAATTTTTCTTTTAGCTGGAGCTACATTATCTAAGGTACAACGAAGTGTCGACTCTAAATATTCAGTCGCCTGATCAAGTTCTGTGGGGTCAGACGGTGGCCTAATCGAAGTTGGTAACTCTGGGAGATTACTGATAAAACTCTGTGTGGTAGTTGATGTGAATGTACGTTTAATACGGTAGCGTGGTGCTGTGCGTACATTATCACTGTGACACACTTGAATGGAGACAAGATAGTGATCTGAGATAATTTCAGACAGGGGAATTGTGAATACATTTCTTATACTTAATCCGAAGAATATTATTAAGTCTAAAGTGTGACCTGCTTTATGAGTGGGTCCTACTACACACTGATTTACACCTACGGAGTCCAGTATGGATATAAATGCTGTTCTCAGAGGGTCTTCTGGATTCTCAAAATGAATGTTAAAATCTCCAGCAATTAACACTTTGTCTACAGAAATGACCAGGTCTGAGATGAAATCTGCAAATTCACTAAGAAATTCAGAATACGGCCCTGGAGGTCTGTAAATTATAATTAGTGGAATCGACTGAGCTGATTTAATATACTTAAATACACTTATGTTACTATAGAGAATTTCAAATGAGTTAAATTTGTGTCTGTGTTTTTGTACGATAGACAGATTATCATTATGAATAACTGCGACGCCTCCTCCTCTACCAGTTAACCGAGGCTGGTGTATGTAGCTGTATCCAGGAGGACTAGCTTCATTTAGAGCTACATACTCATCCTGTTTAACCCATGTTTCAGTTAAACAGAGTATATCAAACGCCTGATCTGTGATAATTTCATTAACAATAACTGCTTTTGATGCGAGAGATCTAATATTTACCAGATCAGGCTGTGTATTCAGTGTGTTTTGAATCTTTTTATCTCTATGTTAATTAAATGACAAAAAATCTAATTTCAATTCATTTAAATTTTATTTTGCATAGCACTTTTAACAATCTTGATTGTCGCAAAGCAGCTTCGCACAATAAAAATTATGGAAGTTTGTATGAAAATATGTAAGAATCAAAATGAGAGCAGCACCTTACCGAGTGGGATAGACTTCGTCCCGCACAAACAGGCCAGCTTTGCCCTCAAAGGTACTCCAAAGGTGCCCGCAAAGGGCTGCTGCCCCTAAAGGTGCCTCAGTACGTGGCTCAGGGCTAGCCTTAGCGTGAGCTTTTACTGAACGAGTATGCCACTGAGTCGTCACCCACTCGCCCCACTGTGAGGGCTCTAATGCTGGAGTCGGGGGCTGGTTATCTCCGCCTGCGGCACCCAGACGTTCTGCAATGGGAATAAATCTACTCTTTCATTTTCTAACCCTCTCCAAAGTCTGGAACTCCTCTAACGCTCTCCATCAGAGTGCTCACTAACACACACCTATCACAAATAAAGTTATTGCTAATGACAGAGGAAGAATGTCTAAACATCCTGCACTTTATACACTGAACGAGCTGAATACTAGACATTATAGTGAAGAAATTAAGGGTCTATAATTTTTATCATAGGTTAATGGTACAGGATTGAGACAGAATATCAACCAAAAATCCAAAAAAAGCACATGATACAAATTTTATGAATTAAGTTGCAATTCAATGAGGGAAATAAGTATTATTTTGACAACAGCAACAATGCGTGTGTCTTGGTGTAAGTGAATGAGTGCACACACACACACACACACACACACACACACACACACGCCTTTACAGCCCCCCTCCTCTCAGGTTCCCAAACAAACACACAGAAACTGCTCTGTCGCGACTGTTTTCAAAGGTGAGGAGCTGGCTAATTTATTTTTTGTTGTTGTTGTTGTTGTTGTTTTACTTTACAGCAGTGATTCCGTTAGTATGACCTCACGCGAGTGTGACTAGCGATGTTCCTTGCTAATTTCTAAACGGTTTTAAAAATGGTCTCTCCGTTAATGTGTGTGTGTGTATGTGTGTGTGTGTGTGTATATTCACCCAGCAGGGGAGACGATTACCTACAATTCCGCACTGCAAGAGAGAGAAAAAACGTTAGCTCAGTTGTGATCACGTGTCAAAACAAGAAGCGCATGCGTGATACATGATACTCGGTGCTCGTTTTTAACAACGCTTGTTTTTAAGTCAAAATTTATTCAAAATCTTTGCTCGTCTTGCGGAACACTCGTAAGCCGTGTTACTCGCAGGGGTGATAGCGTTCCGGCACCACGCCGGATTTTCGGCGTACTGTGGCTGCAGGAAAAAAAAATCTGGAGATCTAGAGGAAGACCAGAGAGGAGAGCCTACTTCCATTGTCAAAGAATGAACAGATAAATGTTTGATTTTATTAGCTCCCACACAGTTTATTCCATTGTCCAGCCTCATAGGTGTGTTGTTTATATTGCTAATCAATGTAAGTTTAAAGTTATATGCTGTTTTCTGGTTACATTTTTCTGATTGTACCTGAACTATATATAGAAAAAGGTTTATACGGTAAACCGCGTGTGTGATCGAGAAGACTCATTTGAGTACTGATTCTGAACAAACCAAATATAGTGTTAAACATCTTAACTGAAAATCCTAGAAATGCCCCTGCTTGTGCTCCTTCATTGCTGAGCTTGACGTGTTATTTAATATCGCCCACCCACTCGTCACTTTATGTAAGAAATTAGCGGAGGATAATCAATTAGTTAATCAATTCCTGTGTACTTTGGAGTACTATTATTGCCACTTACTGACCTGTCTTGGTATGGCTGTAGCGTCTGTAGCATTTACTTCCAGTGATTGTACTAAGATGGGCTAATAATGTCAATCTAGTCACTGAACATATTGAGAAGAAAATGCTGTATGTTCTTGAATAATACTGGAGGCTTAATGCAAATATGAAAACATCTAAAAAGAGCCACTTGACAATAATGATGATCAGGGTTATACATAGGCTGTTTATATATTGGGGCCCAGGGGCAACAAGTTATGTGTTAAAAGTGCGTCGCATACATAGTACCCCCACTCCTACTCACCTCGGGGGCAAGGGGAAAAAGTTCAGGCTCAGGAATTGTTTCCACTATCAGCCCTGTACTCGTAATCCGAGGTTCCACTGTATGTGTGTACGGAGAGTTTGTGTATATGTGCGCGAGTCTCATAGGTGTGTGTGCACATTTCATATGTAGTTGTTTGAGCAGTTAGTAGTATATATGTATGTCTGACTGTTTCGTATATGTTTATGCAATTGTTATATGTGTGTGTGCATAAGTGAAGTTTGACTGCAATTCAATTCAATTCAGTTTTATTTGTATAGTGCTGTTAACAATTGTCATTGTCGCAAAGCAGCTTTACACAGTCAAAAGAATTATTTAAGTTTGTATGGAATGTGAATGTGTATGAATCAAAATGATCAGATAGTCCCTGGTGAACAAGACCTTGTGCTGTTTTCTCTAATAATAACACTAAACAAAATTAAAACAATGTTTTCTAACTCATTATTGTGTGGTTATGATTTTTCATGTTTGTTGGACACAGTACTTCTTCTTCTTCTTCTAGTACTCAGATGTGGAAATTGCCATCATTGTAGTATTTCTTCAATACAACATATTGTTATGACTTTAAATATAATTAAAGCTTAAGTCAGAATAAACACCGAGACGACGGAAAATGTCACTTTGCGCCAGCTGGTGGTCTTTTCACAAATTACTTTGAAATGCGACTGGCTTACTGTGACCTCTGTCATTTTGTCGTGGCGATGAGTGCGGCAGTAATAGCCATTCCACTACATACTGTAAGTGCTTTAAACACTTTTGACCTGATTCAGCATGTGCACTATAGCATCTATAAAGACAGACAAACCTTCTTCACTAACTTAAACAACACTCTTTTTTCTACTGTTGAGAGACTGACAAACCCACCAAGTCAGATTCCCATTGAAATGCCCTCTGACAGCAAATGCAATGAGTTTGCTTCCTTCTTTTCTGCTTTCGGCTATCTCCTCTCTGGTCTTCCTCTAGATCTCCTGTCTGGCAGTTCCAACCTTAGACACTCAAAAAGTCATTTGTACCTGTTTTCGACAGAAAAGAAAACAAGTAAAATGAAGATAACACTGTAGATATAGTTTTTTACCTTTATACTATGTGTGTTACATTTATGTAACCAATGAACTGCTACAGAGAAAACAAAATCTTATTTCCGCATGCAACAGACTCTGGGTGTAGGTTACTTTGAAATAAATACTCAATGCCTATTTGAGTCCTCCTCAAATTTCTGTAATCAAAAGCCGAACTTAAATTATCCACCAAACCAAAAATGCTGTCTGTTTCTATGTGACATTTTATCGCGTGTACTGGAGCGTGCAGTCAGCGGTCAACCAAAAACAACATGGAGCTCGAAAAAAGATCAATATATTTATTATCATTATCGACGATGACATCAAATTAATATGACACAATAATTTACACTTTAATTGAATTAAGAAATCTTTATTATTTAGGCTAGTAATCTGTAAAAAAGAAAGGAATCTTTCTACATCTTTAATCAATTATTATTAGTATCAATAATATGGAGAAAGTGACATCAGCGCTTGTGACTTTGCAGGGTGTTCCGAATGGTGGAGTTTTGTCGAGGGAAGTTCCTATGAACGGAGTAGGGAGTAGGGAGCACCATGTGAAGTACACTTTAGAATGGAACACAGCTCACGGCTCGAAAAGTTCAATGATCGCGTGCTGGAGAGTTTCGCACATCGCCGGTTATGATGCATATTTTTAGCAACAAAAAAATAAACATGTTTTATTTGAATGTTACAAGATTACAATAATCTTCAAATTTAGTATTACATTTGAAAAAATAACGAACTACTCACTCACTCATCTTCTATACCACATTCAGGGTCGCAGAGACCTGGAGCCTATCATAGGAGGTTTAGGGCATGAGGCGGGGTACATCTGGACAGGGTGCCAATCCATCACAGGACACACACACACTACGGGCAATTTGGAAACTCCAATTAGCCTAATCTACATGTCTTTGAACTGTGGTAGGAAATGAAACCCACCAAGCACGGGGAGAACATGCAAACTCAATGCACACAGAGACAGGAATCGAGCCTGGTGGGGAATCGAACCCGGACCCTGGAGGTGCAAGGTGACAGTGCTAACCACTACACCACCGTGTCACCTACTAACGAACTAGAAAAAAATACATTTTAATTAAATACTCATTATTAATTTTCCAAAGCCACAGGGAGCCGCAGCAGGGGGATGAAAGAGACACTACCACACCTAATGATTCTATATTACATAATGCTGAAAATATAAATAACTAAAATGTTGTGGGAAAGTTGTGCCAGTGTAATTTGCAAACTCAGTGATATACTGTAGCTTTATGATAGATTATTATTTTATAGAATGTTTATTACTCTGTCTTCTAATATTTTCACAGTGTCTGAGCTGAGAATTGTTGTGTTGGGGAAAAGTATCTCAGAGACCAGCAAAGTGGGAAACATCATCCTGAGAACAAGAGCATTTAAAACTGAAGGTTGTCCAGTGCAGCACAGTTTCATAGTGAGAGGACGTGTGGAGCAAAGATACATCTCCATAATTAACACACCTCTTCTGTTTCAGCCTCAACTCTCTAATGAGGAACTGACTCAGGGAATAAAAGAGTGTGTTTCACTTTCTGATCCAGGACCTCATGCATTTTTACTTGTATAAAGTAAGTTGGTAAGTTTTCATTTTAGTTTAAATGCACAACACATTACACCTTACTTTTATGCATAGATATGGAAATTAAGTCACAGTATAATCTATGCTAGATTTAACCTATGTATATATTTATGTGAATAACATTTGTGGTCCTCACTAATTTCTATACACTTTAATTGATTGCGCCAGTTCATCACTGTCTGAGTGGGTGACAGACTGTGTTGGGTTTTTCTCAAAACAAAGCACTGTGGTTGATGTCCTCACACTTCCACCTTGGTCTAAACAGTCCAGAACTTTAGCAGAACACCTAGGAGTTTGTCCAGATGTGATTTTATAGTGCTCCATATATTTTTTAGAGAGAAGGGCTTTTTTTTGCCACACTTCTATAAAATCCAGACTTGTTGAGCCTTTTTACAGATGGACAGATAGATGCAAGTCAACCGAAATTTCAATGACAGAATACAACAAAAAGACACATGAATTAGACTCTATAGATCACATCACCTTTGCCTGGTCTTCGCTACAAACAATATAAACTAGAGCAGGACTGAATCATAAACCAGGAAACAGAAACTAAGTAAAAAGCAGAAAAATGACATGACTTGATGTAGATCGGGAGGCAACCAACACAGAACTAATACTTAGTGAGTGTAGAGAGTGCTTAAACTGTGTGTGTGTGTGTGTGTGTGATTGGAACCAAGTGTGTGTAATCATTCCCTCAAGCAGGACAGCTAGAGATGCCTTGGTGGCCATGTTCTATTTTATCTTGGAAACTGTAGTTAGCTGATGAATTTGTCACATACACAGTGTATAAAGCTGAAGGATGGTGTATTTAGGCATTTTCATAAATGTAAGCACAGACCATGGGAAACCATATCTTAATTATTTCTTTAGACAATACAGTTGTTTAATTTGTCCATGTACATTTGAGTTTTTATCTTTAGAGAATATATTATAAGGCTGATTGGTAATAAGTCTTTTTTTTATATATATAATTAAAGGTATTTCATCATTGCATTCAAAGGAGAGTGGCATCAAAGACCAGTCTACACACAGTAAGTATTTATTTTGATGGGCAGTAAATTGTATTTGTGTGAATGATTGTATGAATGTGTGTCTGGTACATTAGAGAATGTTGATGAAAGTAATGACAAAAATTAACAAAATGATATTTTTAGGAACATAGTGCTGATTAAACATAATTGAAAGATATATTACATGTGAAAGTCCAATCTAAATATAGGATAAGATGATATAAATAAATCTAATAAATCTTATATATATATATACAGTGGTGTGAAAAACTATTTGCCCCCCTCCTGATTTCTTATTCTTTTGCATGTTTGTCACACAAAATGTTTCTGATCATCAAACACATTTAACTATTAGTCAAAGATAACACAAGTAAACACAAAATGCAGTTTTTAAATGAGGGGTTTTATTATTTAGGGAGAAAAAAAATCCAAACCTACATGGCCCTGTGTGAAAAAGTAATTGCCCCCTGAACCTAATAACTGGTTGGGCCACCCTTAGCAGCAATAACTGCAATCAAGCGTTTGCGATAACTTGCAACGAGTCTTTTACAGCGCTCTGGAGGAATTTTGGCCCACTCATCTTTGGAGAATTGTTGTAATTCAGCTTTATTTGAGGGTTTTCTAGCATGAACCGCCTTTTTAAGTTCATGCCACAACATCTCAGTAGGATTCAGGTCAGGACTTTGACTAGGCCACTCCAAAGTCTTCATTTTGTTTTTCTTCAGCCATTCAGAGGTGGATTTGCTGGTGTGTTTTGGGTCATTGTCCTGCTGCAGCATCCAAGATCGCTTCAGCTTGAGTTGACGAACAGATGGTCGGACATTCTCCTTCAGGATTTTTTGGTAGACAGTAGAATTCATGGTTCCATCTATCACAGCAAGCCTTCCAGGTCCTGAAGCAGTAAAACAACCCCAGACCATCACACTACCACCACCATATTTTACTGTTGGTATGATGTTCTTTTTCTGAAATGCTATGTTACTTTTACGCCAGATGTAACGGGACACACACCTTCCAAAAAGTTAAACTTTTGTCTCGTCGTTCCACAAGGTATTTTCCCAAAAGTCTTGGCAATCATTGAGATGTTTTTTAGCAAAATTGAGACGAGCCTTAATGTTCTTTTTGCTTAAATGGTTTGCGCATTGGAAATCTGCCATGCAGGCCGTTTTTGCCCAGTCTCTTTCTTATGGTGGAGTCGTGAACACTGACCTTAATTGAGGCAAGTGAGGCCTGCAGTTCTTTAGATGTTGTCCTGGGGTCTTTTGTGGCCTCTCGGATGAGTCGTCTCTGCGCTCTTGGGGTAATTTTGGTCGGCCGGCCACTCCTGGGAAGGTTCACCACTGTTCCATGTTTTTGCCATTTGTGGATAATGGCTCTCACTGTGGTTCGCTGGAGTCCCAAAGCTTTAGAAATGGCTTTATAACCTTTACCAGACTGATAGATCTCAATTACTTTTGTTCTCATTTGTTCCTGAATTTCTTTGGATCTTGGCATGATGTCTAGCTTTTGAGGTGCTTTTGGTCTACTTCTCTGTGTCAGGTAGCTCCTATTTAAGTGATTTCTTGATTGAAACAGGTGTGGCAGTAATCAGGTCTGGGGGTGACTACAGAAATTGAACTCAGGTGTGATAAACCACAGTTAAGTTATTTTTCAACAAGGGGGGCAATCACTTTTTCACACAGGGCCATGTAGATTTGGAGTTTTTTTTCTCCCTTAATAACGTAAACCTTCATTTAAAAACTGCATTTTGTGTTCAATTATGTTATCTTTTACTAATAGTTAACGGTTTTTGATGAGCAGAAACATTTAAGTGTGACAAACATGCAAAAGAATAAGAAATCAGGAAGGGGGCAAATAGTTTTTCACACCACTGTGTATATATATATATATAATTAAAGGCATTTAATCACCTGCATGTTCTTGTGAATATAAATAGTGACACAGGCTTTGACAAAGATCAGACCTATAAGAAAGGCTCCTTAGACTGTAGCTCAACCTCCCACGCTACTACGAGCGGCTCACACACTCATTCAGGCAATTCACACACCCACCTACAAGCTCCACACCCCTGCACGCTCCTATGAGCCACACACCCCCCCCCCCCATCTATGAGCTACACCCACGCTCACACTAGCCGCTCACACTAGCCACACACACTCACACGTTCAACACTAGCCACACACACGAGCTACACCCACGTTCACACTAGCCACACACACACACACACCTATAAGCAACACTCATGCCCGCTCTTAAGAGCTACACACACATTCACACTCGCGGCACACACACACACACTCGTTCCCACAGATCAGTAACACACCCATGCACGCTCCTCTGAGCGTCACTCACTCTCACACTAACGAAGCACACACACTCACCTACCAGTCAGACTCGCACGCACGCTCGTAGATCACACGGGGGCTTAGAGCTTCGCTTCAAGACAGGGAGAGACTCCAGAGACCGGGGAAGCACACTAGTGAGGAGGGGGAAACACACTAAAGACTAGGGGGCGACTCGAGGAACCTGAGGAAGACACAAAGAGGAGCAACTAGACTCACAGGAACAATAATCACAAATACTTAACTCACATGAACTAAAATAACATCAAAGAACCACTTAACTCAATTCTACACAAGTTCTCAGAGCCAGTATCACACAAAACTGAAATCAACAAAACAAAAGCCCACAAGACAGTATTAATGCTCGACCCAGTTTCCCAGAGCTAACAGCTTTTTATAATTGTACTAACGAGCCACCTCAGCACAGGTGAAACTTCATCACCTGACCGAGGTGCCTTCTGGGAAACTGGGTCTTCTAACAGAAAAAACACAAAACAGCCACAGTGCCCTCTAGGGGCAGTCCCTTACAAATGTACTATAATGTCAATAAACAGATATACATCAAATAAAATAGAAGAGAACTGAGAAAACTACAATATCTGTTTAATTAAACACAAAACACTGCATCACTATTTATATTCACAAGAACATGCGGGTGAGAACTTATATACAGTACACGCATTTAACTGTGAAGTCAAACATAAAGTGACAGAAGGGATGAAAACTACTGAAGAAGGAACACAATGTCAAGATGGACTAACCTGAGGTGACCAGAAGACGTAGCTTTAGCGGTTAGCCCAATGTAGCGTGGAGGATAAACCCAAACGCGGAAAGAAGCGAGCATGCAGGATAACCACGCGATTTAGTTTAAGGACTCTCACAAAAGCGGAGCAAGGGAAAAACACAAATTTAACCCGCGTCCTAAAAATACACACACAATAGCAAAGACAAACGGAACCAACATGTGAGTACTCACGGTTTGCTGAAACGACAGCTGGAGCTGACATGGGCCGAACTCAATGACTGAGCGGTAAGCCATCGTTTGTTTACCTCTTTTATACTTCCTGGTTTTGCGCCCGTCTTACTTCCGGGTCCTAGTGCCGGGCGCAGATTGAGTGTGTATGACAGTACCCCCCTGTCCAGGACTGGCTCCTGACGGTCCTGGGATGGAGGATACCCTGTGACGGTAGTCCCGAATTAGCTGGGGGTCGAGAATGAACCGGGCCGGGATCCAAGATCGCTCCTCGGGGCCATAGCCCTCCCAGTCCACCAGGTATTGCGTACCTTTGCCCCGAGGGCGCGAGTCAAGGATTCGGCGCACGGTGTAGGCGGGACCGCCGTCGATGATCCGGGGAGGAGGAGCTGGGGGGGTGGGTGGAATCATGGGTGAGGTGATGAAGGGCTTGAACTGGGACAGGTGGAAGACTGGATGGATCCGGAGCGCCGCAGGCAGCTGGAGCCGGTAGGTGACAGGGTTAATTCTGTGAGTGATGTGGTATGGTCCGATGAATCTGGGGGAAAGCTTCTTTGACTCGGTGCGGAGGTGGAGGTTTTTTGTGGACAGCCATACCTTGTCACCTACGTGGTATAGTCGTCCCGGAGGATGTCGGCGGCGATGTTGGTGGATGTAGCGGGCATTGGCACGTTGGATGGCCTGGTTGGTCGTAGTCCAGAGCCGCCGACATCTGCGGACCAACTGTTGGGCTGACGGTACATCAACCTCCGGCTCTGGGTGGTTGAAGACGGTGGGTTGGAAACCGTGGCATACCTCAAATGGGCTTAGGTTAGTGGCAGAGGAGATGTGGAGGTTGTGTGATAGTTCCGCCCAAATGAGGTAGCGTGCCCAGGAGCGCTGACGGTCCGCTACGAAACATCTCAGGTAGCGCTCCAGTTGTTGGTTGGTCCGCTCCGTCTGACCGTTAGTCTGTGGGTGGTATCCGGAGGACAGACTGCAGGTGGAATCGATCAGACGGCAGAAGGCCTTCCAGAACCGGGCTGTGAACTGGGGCCCTCTGTCCGAGACGATATCCTTGGGGAACCCATGCAGACGGACTACGTGCTCTAAAATCAGCTCTGCTGTTTCCTTTGCTGACGGGAGTCCGGCGAGAGCCACCAGATGCACGGTCTTAGAGAACCGATCCACGATCGTGAGGATGGTGTCTTTTCCTTCGGAGGCCGGCAGGCCCGTGATGAAGTCCACGGCAATGTGCGTCCAGGGCCGTCGAGGGACTGGAAGGGGTTGCAGTTCTCCTGGAGAGGGTCGGTTGGTGGTCTTTGCCCTGGCACACACTGGGCATGCCTGAACGAACTCTTGGACGTCCCTCGTCATGGATGGCCACCAGAAGTCGCGCTGGATAAATTGGAGGGATCGTCGGGTGCCTGGATGGCCCGAAATTGGGGAGGAGTGTCCCCAGTGGAGAACCTCGGGTCTCATCCCTTCAGGCACGAAGAGTCGTCCAGGTGGCACACCTGCCGGTTCGGTCTCTGTACCTCGTGCCTGGCGCACTCTCGTTTCCAGGTCCAGTTGCAGGGGTGCGATGATCTTGGAAGAGGGGAGGACAGGCGCGGGGTCCGCCCGGGGGGGGTCCACCTCTAGTTGTCGGGAGAGGGCGTCAGCTTTGGTGTTCTTGGGCCCCGGGCGGTATGAGAGGTGGAAGTTGTAATTCTCAAAGAACAATGCCCACCGCGCCTGTCGTGGATTTAACTGTTTAATGTTTCGGATGGTGATTAGATTTTGATGGTCCGTCCAGACTATGAATGGCTCACTGACGCCCTGGAGCCAGTGACGCCACTCCTCCAGAGCCCACTTTATGGCCAGCAGTTCGCGGTCCCCTACCCCGTATCGCTGCTGAGTGGAGTCAAATTTTCTGGAGAAAAAACCACAAGGGTGTAGTTTTTGGTCTGGACCTTGCTGTGAGAGGATAGCTCCAGCGCCCACATCTGAAGCATCCACCTCCACAACGAATGATTTATTGACATCTGGGTGGTGGAGAATCGGTGCAGTGGTGAAGCGGTGACACAGTGATCGAAAAGCGGAGACAGCTGCCGGGTTGAGGTGAAAAGGGAGAGAGGAGGGACGGGTCAGAGCGGTTAGGGGGGCGGCAACTGTACTGTAGTCCCGGATAAAGCGACGATAGAAGTTCGCAAACCCGAGAAACCGTTGAAGCTGTTTGAGGGTCTTGGGTAGGGGCCAATGACGCACAACCTCTAGCTTCTGCGGGTCCATGGCCACACCCTGGGGCGAGATGACAAAACCCAGGAACGTGGTGGAGCGCTCGTGAAAAGCGCACTTTTCCAACTTACAGTACAGTTGGTGGGCGAGTAATCTCTTTAGAACCGCCCTGACGTGCTGGGTGTGTTCTTCCATGGTGCGTGAATAAATTAAAATATCGTCCAGGTATGCGAATGCCCACCGACCGAGCATGTCCCGAAGGACGTCGTTAATGAAGTGTTGGAATGCGGCGGGGGCATTGCACAGTCCGAATGGGATGACAAGAGTTTCATAATGTCCGGTGGGGGTGATGAATGCCGTCTTCCACTCATCGCCCTCTCTGATGCGCACCAAGTTGTAGGCGCTCCGGAGGTCCAACTTCGTAAAGATGGTGGCGCCAGAGAGGGCGTCCAGGGCTGAGTTGGTAAGAGGCAGAGGATGTCGATTTTTGATGGTGAGATGGTTGAGCCCCCGATAGTCGACACAAGGGCGAAGTTCACCGCCTCTCTTCTTCACGAAGAAGAACCCCGCGGCGGCAGGTGAGGAGGAGGGCCTGATGGTGCCTTGGCGCAGGGCGTTGTTTACATATTCCTCCATCACCTGGGTCTCGGTGGGTGTGAGTGAGTAGAGATGGCCGCGGGGGGGGATCGTACCGGGTTGGAGGTCTATGGCGAGGTCGTATGGACGATGAGGAGGAAGATGGGTGGCTCGTCGCCTGCAGAAAACCTCCGATAGGTCTCGGTACGGTTCGGGGATGGAGTTGGTGTCGACGTCGGGGGCCTCGGACTCCCTAGAGCACGTCCCAGCCGCTGCCCGTAGGCATAGTTCGTTGCAGGTCGCGCCCCACTGAAGGATCCGATTCTGGGTCCAGGAGATTAGAGGGTCATGTTGGAGCAGCCAGGGATGACCAAGGATGATGGGTGGAGATGAGATGGAGGTGACGAAGAATTTTAACTGTTCATGGTGTTGGTTGATGGAGACGGTGATGGGTTCTGTTCGGGTGCTGATTGGGCTGGTGGAGAGGGGGCGACCGTCGACAGAGGTGATGCGAACGGGCTGGGATAACGCCTCAAGTTTTACCCCCAGGGTTTTGGCATATGCAGAGTCAATGAAGTTACCTGCTGCCCCGGAGTCGATGAACGCAGCACTTCGGACCTGTTTGTGGCCAACCTGGAGGTGTACCTGAACCGTGAGACGGGAGGAGTTGGTGGTGATGGCGGAGAGACGAAGGTGACCCGGCGAGTATCTCTCTCCTCTCACCGGGCCTGGGCGTTTCCCGGTCTGAGCGGGCAGGTTGCCCTGTGATGTGTAGCTGACCCGCAATAGGCACAGAGCCCTTCACGAAAGCGTCTCTCCCGTTCTGCAGCGGTCAAGGAGGCGCGTCCTAGTTGCATGGGTTCCCCGGCTCCGGTGTCAACCACGGCAGGAGGTGGAGAACCGACATGTCCCGGGATGGCGTAGGTGGCGGAGTCTGCGGGGCGTGGAGTGGTGACAGTGAAGGCGGGTGCTGGTCGTGAAGTGGTGACGGCGAAGGTGGGTGCAGGTGGCAGGGTGCGAGGGGCTGGCCTCGGACGAGAGAGGAGGCGCTGGTCGATCCGGAGAGCGAGTTGGATCAGGCCCTCCAGGGTCGCAGGAAGCTCTCGCCCGGCTAGTTCGTCCTTAATTCGAGAAGCCAGTCCCTCGTAGTAGGATGTCCGGAGTGCTGCATCGCCCCACGTTGTTTGGACGGCGAGAGTGCGAAACTCGGCCGTATAGCGGCTCACGGGCAATCCGCCCTGCCTCAGGTGATAAAGTCTGGTGTCGGTCTCCACCTCGCCCGCTGGATGTTCGAAAGTGAGTTTGAGTTGGTGAGTGAACTCATTGTAAGAGTGGGCGGTGTCTGTATCTGCCTGTAAAACTGCCGTGGCCCACTCTGCTGCCTGCCCTTTTAGCAACGAGACGAGAAGAGCAATGCGAAGGCGATCGGTGGAGTATTTGGTGGCATTAAACTCAAACACCAGATCGAGAGCTGTCAGAAAAACGCTGCACTTCCCGTCCGTGCCGTTCCACTTTTCTGGTAGAGAAAGAAAAACATCAGAAGGAGGGGGGGGGGGGGATGCGGCGCCGCGATCGAGCAGTGACGTCATCAACAGCTGCGCGGAGATCCGTATTCTCCCGCCGGAGCTCAGCGACCTCGCGGCGGAGAGAGGCGAGATCCGCGGTTAGCTGATTGATTAGCGCCGCATGCTGATCTACAACGTCGCAGAGACTCGCATAATCCGCTGGGTTTACCGCGGAGGGCTCAGTCATTCTGTCAAGATGGACTAACCTGAGGTGACCAGAAGACGTAGCTTTAGCGGTTAGCCCAATGTAGCGTGGAGGATAAACCCAAACGCGGAAAGAAGCGAGCAGGCAGGATAACCACGCGATTTAGTTTAAGGACTCTCACAAAAGCGGAGCAAGGGAAAAACACAAATTTAACCCGCGTCCTAAAAATACACACACAATAGCAAAGACAAACGGAACCAACATGTGAGTACTCACGGTTTGCTGAAACGACAGCTGGAGCTGACATGGGCCGAACTCAATGACTGAGCGGTAAGCCATCGTTTGTTTACCTCTTTTATACTTCCTGGTTTTGCGCCCGTCTTACTTCCGGGTCCTAGTGCCGGGCGCAGATTGAGTGTGTATGACACACAAAAAGAAAAGGTAATAATAATATAATAAATAGAGATAGTACAGTTACAGAAGAATCATTATTGATATAAAAGGATGAGAGAATAGAAATAAAGATCCCGAATACAAAGTGGGATTGTGCTGAGGGTATGATTGTGAGTCAGTCTCTCTCTCTCTCTCGTGCCCATGTGTACAATTTTCTCTTAATTATGTTTATTAGCCTTTGACTGTCTTATTAATATTAAACGTGCTACATGATTAATCTCTTTAAATGACAAGGCTTATCTAATTTCAGTGTCAGAAAGTGCTTCTCCATTGACAGAACTGAACCTGGTGCTGTGTGGAAGTGATGGAGCTCTGAAGACCTCCATATCAGATCTCCTACTGGGACAGAGAGAACAGAGAGCTGAGTCCAGCACAGTGTGTGTGATAAGGAAAGGAGAAGTGTGTGAACACCTGGTCACACTGGTGGAGATGCCCACTCTCTACAACACACATCTCTCAGAACAAGAAATGATACATCAGACTCTACGCTGTGTTTCTGCCTGTGATCCTGGAGTTCATGCTTTCCTCATTACTATCCCTGTTGGTCCTCTCACTGAAAAAGATAAGGCAGAAATACAGATGATCCATAGACTCTTCAGCTCCAGAGTTAATGATCACACCATAATCCTTTTTACCAACACGCATGGAACAGATGAAACTGCAGCTCGGTTTGTAGAGCAAAGTTTAGAGACTGAACAACTTCGCAGCATGTGTGGAGGAAGATATATAATCCTGAAGAAGAGTTTAACCCATGACAGACCCAAACACATGCTGACACTGTTGAATCAAATACAAGAGAAGGTGAATGTGAAAAATCTTTATTCTCTCCTGATGTATGTTGAAGGACAGAAAGATGGAGTTAGACTAGAGCTAGAGAGCAGACTGACTGAAATGGAGAAGACAATCCAGCAACTCAAGACCAAACAACTGCAAACAGGTGAGTAGATGATGTCCAGTGGTTAATAAAACATGTACTGATGATGTCCAGTGGTTAATAAAACATGTACTACTGCAGTGGAATCATGGTATTAGTTGTGGTACTAAAATCAAGGTACTTGTTTTGGGGGAGGGGGTAAGACCAGGTATCAGGTGTGCCTCTGGGCCCTTCTTATTACTACCATGTGTTAATTTTTTCACAAACAAAAGGTCAGTACTGTATAAATTATACATCCATTTATAAATAAATAAAATTATTTTTTATGAAATTGTTATATACTAAGCTTTAGTCTACAGATGAGTTAATGTCAGGTGAACTTTCAGTAGAACTTCTCAGCATCTATTTTTAGGAGGACACATTATGTATATTTAATAGTTGTATTCTAAATAAAAAAATGTACTTGTCCCATTAATCCACTGTGTCATGTTCAGGTGCTGAGGGTGAACCATCAGATCCCAGGTGTCTGAGAATAATGCTGATTGGGAAAACAGGAAATGGGAAAAGTGCCTCAGGAAACACCATCCTAGGAGGAAAAAAGTTCAAATGCAGTGCCAGCGCGTCATCTGTGACAAAACTCTGCCAGAAGTCTGTTGGAGAAGTTCAGGGCAAACCTATTGCTGTCATTGACACTCCAGGACTCTTTGACATAACACTAACAAATAAAGAAACAACAGAAGAAATTGTGAAATGCATCTCACTGTCAGCACCTGGACCTCACGTGTTCCTCATTGTGTTGACCGTGGGAAGAACTACACAGGAAGAGATGGAAACACTGAGTCTGATCAAGAAAATGTTTGGTACTGAAGCTGCTAAATATTCCATGGTGTTGTTTACTAGAGGAGATGATCTGAGAAATCTCACAATTGAAGATTATGTCAAAAATTGTGGCCATGCAGGTCTCTTGGGGTTAATCAGAGACTGTGGTGACAGATTTCATGTGTTTAATAACAGAAAGCAAGAAGACTGTACCCAGGTCACTGAGCTTCTGAGAAAGATTGAAGAAATGATTGGGTTTGACAGAAACAATTACTTTACAAATGAGATGTTTGAGATGGCAGAGATGTCGATAAAGCAGAAACAGCAGGATATACTGAAGGAGAAAGAAGAACAGATGCAGGCTGAAAAGGAGGCACTGGAGGCCAAACATAAGGAAGAACTGGAGCAGATGAAAAGAAAACTGGAGGAAGAGAGAACAGTAATGGAGGAGGAAAAGTTAAAAAGCGAAAACATGTTTAAAGAGAAGGAAGAACATTTAAAACAAGAGTATGAGAGAAAAGAAAAAGAAGTGAGAGAGAGACAGAGAGTGGAGGAGCAGAGAAGGGAAGAGGAGGAAAAAGAGCAAAAGGCAAAGAAGGAAAGACAATTGGAGGAAATAAAAAAAGAAATGGAAGATCAAAAAAACAAGTTTCTCAAATTCCAGGCTGAGAGAGATGAGGAAGACAGGAAGAGGGCAGAGAAAGAGAGAAAAGTTAAAGAACATCTGCAACATGACCAAAAGCAAGCAATGGAAGAATTAAAGATCAAGCAGAAAGAAGAGATTAAAAAGAGAGATGAAGAAGAACAAAAGAGAAGAAAGGAGCAAGAGGAAGAGATGGAAAAGTGGAAGAGGAAAATGGAGGAGGCAGAAAACAGTAAAGAAGAGATTGAAAGAAAACTACAAGAACAACAGTTAGAATGGAAAAAACAGATAGAAAAAAGAGATGATGAATACAATAGAACAATAGAGAGACACAAAAAAGAACAAAGAGAACAGGAAGAACACCAGGAGAGAACAAGGAAGCAGTTTGAAAGAGAAAGGGAAGAAGACAGACTTCAAAGAGAAAAAGAAAGAGAACAATGGAAAGAGACAGAAAGGAGAGAGAGAGAGCAGAGGGAGAGAGAGTATATGGAAAACAAATTAAAAATAAAGAAGCAGTATGAGGAACTGGAAAATAATAGGAAGGATGAATGGGAGAGGCGAATTCACGAGGACAATGAGAGAAGAGAAGAAGAGAGAAAGAATCTTCAGAAACAGAGAGAGGGCATAGACAGAGAAAGGCAGGAGGAAATTAAAAGAAGGGAAAGAGAAGAAAAAGTGAGAAAAGAAAAGGAAGATCAAGAACGGGATGAAATGAAAAAACAGTATGAAGAAAAGGAGAAAGAAATGAAAAACAGATATGAAGCTGAGGCTCGGAGACAGGCCGAACACTTCAATGATATAAAAACTCTACTGGAAACTCGCATACAAGAACTGATTACAATGCATGAAAAGGATTATGACCTTCTCAATGAGCTTTACCAGAGTGCAAAAAAAGAGTTAGACAGAGCAAAAAAGAATTAGATGAGCGATTGAAGAAGAAAGGTCGGTGCGTTATTCTCTAAAAACACTTATAGAATGTACATCACACCTACACTCACTTTATCTTCTATACGGCTTTATCCTGTATTCATGGTCGCAGGGACGAGGAGTCTATCCCAGGAGGCTTAGGGCACGAGGCAGGGTACATCCTGGACAGGGTGCCAATCCATCGCAGGGCACACACACATACACTACAGGCAATTTAGGAACGCCAATTAACCTAATCTGCATATCTTTGGACTGTGGGAGGAAACCGGAGTACCCGGAGGAAACCCACCAAGCACGGGGAGAACATGCAAACTCCATGCACACAGAGACGGGAATCGAGCCTGGCCGGGGAATCGAACCCGGACCCTGGAGGTGCAAGGCGACAGTGCTAACCACTACACCACTGTACCGCCTACACCTAAACTCAAATAGTGTTTATATCCTTTAACATAATAATAATAATAATAGTAATAGTGTACTATTTACTTCCTGTTCCACTTTAGCTGTTTCTCTCTCTGTTATTGGTTGTTACTCAGGATTCTAAATTCTAAATTTATTAAAAAATAATAAGGTATCACAATAAACAGATAATTTAAAAAATGTTAACAGTGTGGATAAGAAACGGGTGATGTGCTCGTATCTTCTAGTTCTAGAGAGGACTCTCAGTGCTGCATTCTGGACTAGCTGAAGCTTGTTTATTCACATTTGATTCACATTTGATTCAAATGAAAGACTGGAATCTATAATCACACTATAAAGGTACAGTGTGAATATGATTGTCATGGAAAGGAGAATATCCATACTCTATAAAAAATAATATAGAGCAGAAATCTAGTCTGCAAAACTGCATCTAATTAAAACATAAATGTTCTTAAATAATAATGTGTGTAATGATATGCACAGGCATTCTGTCTAACTGTAGTATACGCATGGTGTTTAAATCAGTTTGTACACTGTATATGTAGGCCTTATATAAATATACTGATGTATACATTCAACTTAATTATTATGTATTTATAATAAAATATTTCAGTCAGCATTGATCAAAAATTAAGCTTTTAAAAATTTCATGAAAATAAAGCAATTAAAATGACAAAAGCTGTCAGTATGTCTGTGTGTCGTGGAAAACCAAACCACTGGGCCACATACTAGAACCTCACAGGCCTTTCAAACACATAATACATGAGTTTGTAGATACGATGGAAAGAGTACAAGGAAAAAGATACATTCATGTAGTTGTAGACTGAATCAATAGCTGGGTAAAGCCAGTGTCCACTGTAAAATCTGATGCCACGGCTGTAGCGAAATTATTTTTTAAAATTCATTACTTCTATTATTCATATTCTTTTTAACTGTTTTATAAATCTGTGGTAATAGTACAATAGTACATGTCCTGTTTTAACTCTCTGATTTTATAGCTACTCTGTCTTACTGATGCAAACAAAAACACGGAATATTTTGTTTATATATTGGCTTGCAAAAGTATTCAGCCCCCTTGAACTTTTCCACATTTTGTCACATTACAGCCATAAACATGAATAAATTTTATTGGAATTCCACGTGAAAGACCAATACAAAGTGGTCCAAGTAGTCCAAGTACTGGAGAAACAGATGCGGCTTGAGTCGTCGTTTAAAGATAGTTAAAGTCTCTGCTGTATGGACATCTAGAGGAAGTTCGTTCCACCACCTCGGTGCCAGAACAGAAAAGAGCCTGGATGAATGTGGGCCTCGATCCCTGAGAGATGGTGGGATGAGGCGAGCAGTGCTGGAGGATCGGAGGGAACGTGGTGCAGTGTGTGGTGTGATTAGAGCAGAGAGGTAAGTGGGTGCTGGGCAGAGGTGGAAAGTAACGAATGACATTTACTCGCGTTACTGTAATTGAGTAGATTTTTTGTGTATTTTATTTTTGTATTTAAAGTAGTTTTTAAAATCTGTAATTTTACTTTTACTTAAGTACGTTTTGTTTGAAGTATTGTAATTCGCTACATTTTAAATCATATTCGCTACTGAGTAAAAAATAAATGAATGAAAATGATAAAATAATAAAAATATTATGCTGTATAAATGCTCCGTTGCGCTCGCGTGTGTGTCTCATGTCCTGGTCGCGCGCCGCTCCAGACTCCACTCCAGGTTTTCTGACATCGGCATCACCTGACCTTCCACACGGTCGCTTCCGCCCTGAGTGACGTCATCGACTAGCGCGACCATTTATAAACCGGAGAGAGACGCGGGAAAGATGAAAGAGGTTGTGATTTTGGCGTTTTGATATTTGGTTGTGTATTCTGGTTTTGACTTTTTGCCTCCAATTGACTTTGATTATTGCTTTGTCCCTTTGGTTTGGTTGGTCTTTGTATATATTTGTAGATAATTTCACTGTTTTTGGTTTAGGGAGTCCGGGAAGGTACCTGTATTTTTGTTTGTGTGTGTGTTTTTTTTTTTTTTTTTTTTTTTGCAGGTAATCTAGCTACTAAATATAAATACCATTTTGTTTATTATTTTGGCCTGGGTCCAACCTGAATCTGATCCTCCTCCTCCTGTTGTGTGTGTGTGTGTGTGTGTGTGTGTGTGTGTGTGTGTGTGTGTGTGTGTGTGTGTGTGTATATACAAACCTCATTATTTCATCAGTTAATGACTGGATCTAGTTCTTTCTGCCATATACCACCATTTCCATACAGTTTAAAATAGAACCCTGAACCAGTCTTTTGCTGTTTGGCCCTAGACTGGGACGTAACACCATATTTAAGTGACCACTTTGATTTTCAAGCACAAGAAAGACAACAGCTTTATTATGCAAAGGTGTTCCTTCAGTTAAAAACAACTAGTTTGAGATTTATATCTGCTCATCTTTTTTGAACTACGCTAGAATGCCTCATCCCCCCCTCCCTCACCCCCCGCTGTTAAAAAAATTAATAAAAATAAAAAAGTAACTCGGTAACTTTTACTCTGAGTAAATTTTTTAATGAGCTACTTTTTATTTGAGTAGATTTTTATAATTGTAACTTTACTTGTACTGAAGTAAAATTTCACTGAAGTAACTACTTGTACTTGAGTACAACATTTTATTACTCTTTCCACCTCTGGTGATGGGCCATTTTTAGCTTTGTAGGCGAACATCAGTGTTTTGAATTTGATGCAGCAGCTACAGGAAGCCAGTGCAGGGAGCGGAGGAGTGGGGGGGGGGGGGAACTTGGGTTCGTTAAAAACGAGACGTGCTGCTGCATTCTGGATCAGTTGCAGAGGATGAATCGTGTACAGAGGCAGACCTGCCAGGAGTGAGCTGCAGTAGTCCAGTCTTGAAATAACAAGGGCCTAAACAAGCAGCTGAGTAGCCTGTGAAGAAAGAAATGGGCGAATTCTTCTGATATTGTAAAGAAGAAATCTACAAGAGCGAGTAAAGTTAGCGATGTGTGGGGGAAATGACAGATGGTTGTCCACGGTTACCCCAAGATTGCGGGCAGTGGCTGAAGGAGTGATTTGATTGTTGTATACACACACACATACACACAGTTAATATCCTACACTTATTCATGTTTCAGTAATGTGTAAGTGATTAAATATATTGTGCATAAACCAGAGGCGAGGGGGCGGAGCTTACGGGTACTGAGTGTGTAGAGCACTGAGGAGGAGGAGCCAACGTCTCGACATTTAGGAGAGATGCCCTTCACCAACCTCATACGCTCAGAAACCTTCTTCCGGAACTAGACACACACACACACACACACACACACACACGAGAGAGAGAGAGAGTGAGAGCCTGAGAGAGACAAGCAGGAGAACAGAGAGTGAGACAGGAGACGAGGCAGGGTCTTACTTTCTTCTTCTTGCCTTGATGCTGCAGTGTGATGGTGCGAAGCTTCACCAGGAGTAACTGCTAAACCTGACGTGGAGCTGGGTCGGCAACGAGTCAAAATCCAGGCACACGAGTGTGTTATGTCAATCATCTTGGTTCAACACATCCCTAATGTGTGCAAGCACTCTTTTTTTTTTAACTGTAGACTAATTAGCAGTTGTAATCAGATACAGGTATTTATTTTAGAAATGCAAAGTGCATGGTGATTCCATATATTTTTCCTCTGTTTGAGTTGTCGTTGACTATAGTTATCTTTCTTTGTGTTTTTTTAAGTGTTTTATACAGCCAGATTGTTGAGTGAAACTAGTTTTGTGGCATGTATGTGCTTGTTTTTTTTTCTACACAATTAAACATTTGAATGAACATCTTCTGAGAGGGTGATTCCATACTTTTTGCCAGGGGTTGTACATTTGTACTGTAATTATGAATTCGTTAAACTACAGTGTTTCACTTGATTTTATCCGCTACGTGCAATTATAAAGAAGCACGGCTCATTAATCCTGCAGAGAATTAACTAAGGCATGAGGTGTCAGTCTGTAGTTATATAGCGCCACCAGTGGTAAAAGCCAGCAAACACACAAACCCAAATGCTGCCGCCGAGCGCCGCAACAGTAAAACCAATGCTCCAATTATGTAACCACTGTATAGCTGAACTGCTGCCACCTAACACACAGTATACATGCAGATCATTTCCTGCTATCTGTTTCACCCAGATGAGGATGGGTTCCCTGTTGAGTCTGGTTCCTCTCAAGATTTCTTCCTATTACCATCTCAGGGAGTTTTTCCTTGCCACTGTCGCCCTCGGCTTGCTCACCAGGGACTATCTGAACATTTTGATTCATACACATTCACATTCCATACAAACTTAAATAATTCTTTTGATTGTGTAAAGCTGTTTTGAGACAATGTCAATTGTTATTATGAAAGCACTGAAGAGCCGCGGGAGCTATGGCAGTGAGCTCGTGGCTGTCCATGTGGCGGTACTCCACTCTTTTAAGTCCCTGCAGCGCGATCCATTGCCCTGCTTGTCATGCGCCAGCCAGATCAGCCAAGCACATCCAGGTCATAATTTCACCTAAGAAAGTCCTGCCTCCCTAACCAATTACCTTCGCACACCTGTAGCCCATCAGCAATCCACCTCTGCCTTTAAAAGGAAGCTTAGAATTTCACTCAGTGCCGCAGTATCTTACGTGCGTGCCTCTCGTCTTGTCAGTCTGTGATTTTCTCTAGTGCCCTGTATCTGTGTTTTGACCTCGATTGTTTCTGGATTTCGATTTCGTCTTTGCCCTCTGGATTTTCTCGTTTGGATTTGACTACGTGCATGACCTCGCCTGTTATCGACTTCGAATTTGGATCACGCTTCTGTATTTCGTCTCTCTCGCTGCTGGATAACTGTTGCCGACCCTGCCTGTCTCACCGACCTCGACTCACGCTGTTTCCCGCAACCCGTGTGTGCTTGTGAGCTCTTCCGCGTTCACAGACATCGCACAGGAGTGTTTTTGCCGATACGCACAGGCATTCAACCTCGAACAAATTCTCGCTCCAAACATCGGGCGCCGCGATCACACACACTCTGCCTTAGGCAAGGATTCACGCCCCTTTTCGGAGATTCTCTGTCACGCTCTGCTTCCGGGGTTGTGGAATTCCCCGCACGTTATCGTCCCGCCTCCTCTCTCGTCACAGGGGATTTCTCCATTCATTCTGTTCACTCACATGTGCAGCCTGTCTCCCCTCTGCTCCTGCCGCATGGTGAAGATCCTTTATGCTTTCCCATTAATAAAGCTGTTTGTCTGCAATTGGGTTCACTTCCATTTACTCACGTCCCTGACACTGCTAGCTTGCTGCTCTTCTTCTTTGTTGCGCGCGCGTCGCACACCACTTAGTAAAAATCCACAGCAGGGTGAAGCCAGGGATCATTAACGGCGATGACTCACCAGCCATGCTTAATTCCGCAGCCCCACTCCTTCGCATATCTGAAAGGGAGGCCGCCTATCTAGTGAGCTTTGGAGTGAGCGAGGACCGATAGTGATTTGGCGATTTGTCGAGCTACACATGTGGTTCCTGAGCTGCCAGTGATGCCAGTGATCCATTCACATTCCATACAAACTTAATTCTTTTGATTGTGTAAAGCTGTTTTGAGACAATGTCAATTGTTAAAAGCGCTATACAAATAAAACTGAATTGAATAAAATTGAATTAAATTTGGGCTCATCACAGGCGCACGCCATGACACACATCTATGGAGGGTTTAGTCCCGCCTGGACATATTGCAGGACTGTGAGTGTGAGAGAGCAGCTCTGGGAGCACGAGGAATGATTTACACACATGTGTAATTATACATTAATCACACTGCTACAGAGTCCTGACTGTAACTCCAGTGAGGACGTGCTGGAGGAGGTTTTACTCAGAGGTCCGACTCTCACATCAACACAAGATCTTACAGAGAAATTAATGCGACTCTGCACTGAATAAATATATTATAGGATATATTATAGTGATATATTAAGGATAAGGATATAATAAGGATATATTCGAGTGTGTGACTTTGGTTTGGGCCGAGCAGTGTATAAATAAAGTTTAATAATTTACTATAAATGTTTATCTGCATCTGTGAACTAAACTGTGAGGGAGATTAAAGAGGTTTAATCATTTCCTGTATTTGGACTCAGCAAAAGTCTACACACACACACACTACAATATTCTGGATAATTGTATAGATTTTCCTAAACAACCCCGACCATGAGATGTTTAGTAGATTAGATCTGAAACCTCAAATATGTTAAAAATGTCCATAAGCACCTTTGTTTAAGCCCCGCCCCCTCAGTGGTCTTTGTGTGTGTGTGAAATGACTGAGCAGGTCAGGACAGAGCGCTCTCACACACTCTCTCTTCACTACATCTGCACGTTCCAGATGTTGACTTCAGTAAGACTGAGATAAACACCCGACTCTCAGAAACATTAAACACATCAACACTGAAATACTATTTATAAATAAATCAACACTAAAGAGTGAACTATAGAACACTAACAGTTCAGTATTAAACACAGATGAAGAACCCCGAGCTGAAGAAGACATGATCATTAACACTGTCAGTGCTGCGGTGTTTATTGGTGTCCAGCTGCAGATGATCCACCGCTGGTGGAAGAGGTGTGGAGAGGCACTGCTCTCCCCCCCACACACACACACGCACGCACACACACACACACACACACTAGTTCTTACCTTCTTTCTCCAGCACAGTGTGTGTGTGAACTCTTGTTAATATTCTACTGAAATATTGTAAAGATTTAGAGCTCAGAGAGTAAAATATTTGTGACACACTCTTGGAAATAAAATGACTAAACAGAACATGATTAGGAATCCAAGTGTGTCTCTGTACCTCTAACTGTGTCTGTAACACCGGCCTACAAACATCACAAACTATAAATATCATACTGTATCACATCCAACAAACATAACAAATTCCTGCAAATGTAGCACTTGTTACAGTATTCAATTCAATTTTATTTATATAGCACTTATAACAATAGTCATTGTCTCAAAGCAGCTTCACAAAAATGAAAGAAAATTTATTTAAAAAATAAAATAAAATTTAGAAAAGAAAATAATTGGAAGTGTGTATGTGTGAGAAAAATGTGTCTAGATAATAATGAGAGGAATGAATGATGAATGAAATTTCTCTGATGAGCAAGCCAAGGGTGACGGCGACAGTGGCAAGGAAAAACTCCCTGAGATGGCATTAGGAAGAAACCTTGAGAGGAACCAGACTCAACAGGGAACCCATCCTCATTTGGGCGATAACAGATAGAAATTATATAACATCTTGTGTGTTGTGCAGGTGAAAATTCAGTATGACAGAAATTATTTAAATTGTCATGAAGACCAGTTCAGCATAGGGACGAGTCAGTAGGTGCAGAGGGCAGATGAGGTCTGGATCACTGGAAGCACAGGAGCAGCATGTGTAGCTCCAACCATCATAAAGCTGAATCCAGCTGGAGCTGGTCCTTCTCTGGACGCCTCAGGAACCTCGCAGGGTCGGCCTTTGTCTACTGAAGCTGGCAAAATCTCCCGATGCCTCGGGATGGGTAGAGAAATACAGAACAGATGGGGAGAATTAGCGTAGTTGCCATTCGGTATAGGTGTACTGGAGTATGAGATTATGGGATGAGTTATGTGTATGCCAGATTAAAAAGATGCGTCTTGAGTCTACTTTTGAACTGAGAAACCGTGTCTGCTCCCCGAACACTGTCTGGAAGGCTATTCCAAAGCTTTGGAGCTAAATATGAAAAAGCCCTACCCCCTTTTGTAGATTTTGAAATTCTGGGAACTACCAGAAGTCCGGAGCTTTGTGATCTTAAGGCGCGTGGTGGATTGTAGCGCATCAGAAGACTGGTTAGGTATGTGGGAGCTAAACCATTTAAGGCCTTGTATGTAAATTATACTATTTTGTAATTTATTCTAAACTGAACAGGTAGCCAGTGCAGGGATGATAATATTCGGGTTATATGATCATATTTTCTGGATCTAGTGAGAACCCTGGCAGCTGCATTTTGGATTAACTGAAGCTTGTTTATTGAGGATGCAGGACAACCACCTAGTAATGCATTACAATAGTCCAGTCTGGAGGTCATGAATGCATGAACTAGTTTTTCTGCATCAGATACGGATAAGATGTTCCTAAGTTTAGCAATATTTCGAAGATGGAAAAAGGCTGTTTTTGTGATATTTGAAATGTGATTTTCAAAAGACAAGTTACTGTCTAATATTACTCCCAGATCTTTTACTGCTGAGCTGGTAATAACAGTACATCCTTCTAAGCGCAAGCTGAATTGTGAAAGCTGTTGTGTGCTGGTTTTTGGGCCAATAAGTAATATCTCTGTCTTATCTGAATTTAGTAAAAGAAAGTTATTGGTTATCCAATCTTTTATGTCCTGGACACACTCAGTTAATCTAGACAACTTAGGTATTTCGTCTGGTTTAGTTGAGATATATAATTGGGTATCATCAGCATAACAATGGAAACTAATCCCATGTCTTCTTATGATGTTACCCAAGGGAAGCATGTATATTGAGAACAACAGAGGTCCTAAATGTGACCCTTGTGGGGCCCCATATTTCACAGGCATTACACCAGACGGTTCTCCATTTAGATCTACAAAATGGTAGCGATCAGACAGGTAAGATCTAAACCATTTTAATGCCTGTCCCTGAATACCTATATAATTTTGTAAGCGATCTATGAGAATATTATGATCTATTGTGTCGAATGCAGCACTAAGATCGAGCAGGACTAGCAATGAGATGCAGCCTTGGTCTGAAGCTAAAAACAAGTCGTTTGTAATCTTAACTAGTGCAGTTTCTGTGCTATGATGGGGCCTGAAACCTGACTGAAATTCTTCAAGGATGTTGTTATCCTGCAAGAATGTGCATATTTGAGCTGATACTACTTTTTCTAGTATTTTTGATATGAACGGAAGGTTTGAAATCGGTCTGTAATTTGTTATTTCATTCGCGTCCAAATTAGATTTTTTAAGAAGCGGCTTAATAACTGCTAACTTGAAAGGTTTAGGGACGTGACCTAGATGTAATGAAGAATTAATAATGTTTAGGAGTGGCTCTCCAACCGTAAGCATCACTTCTTTTAAAAATCTGGTTGGGATTGGGTCTAACAGGCACGTTGTTGATTTAGCCGAGGTGATGAGTTTATACAGCTCTTCCTGTCCTATACCTGTAAAGCAGTGAAAATCTAAATGTGAAGCTATAGGCTGAACTGGATCGTGAGATACTATTAGAGGTTGAACCTCCATTATTTTCTTCCTGATATTATTGATATCAGTAAAAAAGGCTATTACAGTTTTCTGGGCAATTTATAATGTTTTTGAATTAATTATATTAAAAGCTGCAGAGTTATGTTACATTAGTAGGGTGTTATTACACTGGTGGGTGTTACTGTGTCTTTAAGTGTTTTTTTTATGTTTCCTGACTACCAGGAACCAGGAGAACTCTGGGGTCTGCATCTTCATCCAGCATCAGGTCAGAAGACTGGAACTGTTACCATGACAACAGTTAAAGTGACTGAACCATGACTGTTAAATCTCACACAGACGATGTACAACTCAATATACACCATGGCCTGGAAAACAGGACTAAGATTCACCAGGACTTATAACTTTTCAAAATATAACAAGTGTGTATATTTTACCTGAGTGAAAAATCTGATGTAAGAGACTGTAAATGTAAATAGATAAAAATAAAGAGCATGATTGTGCTTATTTTCTTACTAAAGGTTATGTGTAACAACAAGTTCCTCGTTTATGATTGAGCATGAAGCCTCATCACAGCACCACACCGTCATGAACATGTCCATGTCCCCATTCCTCTTATAGAAATTAAAATCTACCAGGACGAAATCAATTAGTTGATACCTGAATATATATTTTACCCTCTGGTAACGCTCCTTTATTCTTCTGCTCTATAAGTTAATAAAAAACTAACATGTTCAACACTCGCCAGTCATTCAAAGTGATCCAAGTTTTTTCTCCTACTACACTGCTTAAATGTTTCACTTAAAAAACAAAACAAAGCTCCCTGTCTTAATATTTAAACACAAGCACATTGAAATTAATCCCCTCACCAAGCATTCATTTTTTTTTCAAATAAAAACACACTGAACAAATCCAGTAAATAAATGAATAGATAAATAAATACATACAGTACATAAATGAAAGAAATAAATGAAATAATGGAATGTGAAATAAATAAATGGAAACGTCTAAAACACAAGCACGATTATATATATCTTTAACTTTAACTTTAAATCATGCCTCTAAGCACTAAACATCATAGAGGTCATCCGTGAAAGTTACGCAACGCGCGAGTTTCCTCGTCTAAGAACAACAAACGGAATTCATCTCCAAACAACTAAAACTCCGACACAGAGGTACGTTATAATGTCTACCGTTCAGCTTGTTCAGTGTGTAGAGTGCAGGATGTTTAGACATTCTTCCTCCGTCATTAGTGATAATTTTATTTGTGATAGGTGTGTGTTAGTGAGCACTCTGACGGAGAAGATATCAGCATTAGAGGAGCGCATCCAGACTTTAGAGAGTGTTAGACAGTGTGAGAGCAGCGTTATTCCTGTAGCGGACAGTCTGGGTGCCACAGGCGGAGATAATCAGCCCCCGACTCCGGCATTAGAGCCCTCACAGCGGGGCGAGTGGGTGACGACTCGGCGGCATACTCGTTCAGCCAAAGCTAACGCTAAGGCTAGCCCACCGGAGCACACCTCCTCTGCGCGTCACGTGTCCAACAGGTTTGCTCTCCTCAGTGCTGCACCCGCTGAGAAACCTGAAAGAGCTCTGGTTATAGGAGACTCTATACTGAGGCACGTGACATTAGCTAGACCTTTAGGGGCGCCAGCGGCAGTGGTTAGGTGTATCCCGGGAGCCAGAGCACCGGACATAGCAGGTAATCTTAGGGCTCTAGGACAGCACAGGTTCTCTAAGATAGTGGTACATGCTGGAGCTAACGATATACGCCTTCGTCAGTCAGAGGTTAGTAAGAGTAACTTTACAGAGGTGTTTAAATTAGCGAAGGCGATGTCCGATGAAGTAGTATGCTCTGGTCCCATCCCAATGAGACGTGGCGACATAGCTTACAGCAGGTTATGGTCGCTGAACCGCTGGATGTCCAGGTGGTGCTCCGAAAATAATGTGGGCTACATAGATAATTGGAAGACCTTTGAGGGCAAAGCTGGCCTGTTAGGGCGGGACGGTGTCCATCCCACTCGGGAAGGTGCTGCTCTCATTTCCTGTAGTATAGCTCATAGTCTCAGTAGAGGTCTAGTTAATCAGTGACAATCCAGAGCCCAGGCCAGGGAGCAGACAGACAGGCTAAACCAACCGTCTGCTAGCTGCATAGAGTCGTCACTCAGGGTTCACCATATTGAGACTGTGTCTGTTCCCCGAGCTAAGCAAAAATGTAGAAAGACTCAGAAACTCTGTTTCAATAATCTAATTAACATAAAGTCCACAAACTCCGATCATACTGAATGCGCAGCCGGCACCTCTGATCTGAAGCTAGGATTGTTAAATATTAGATCTCTCACATCAAAAGCAGTTATTGTTAATGAAATTATCACAGATCAGGCGTTTGATATACTCTGTTTAACTGAAACATGGGTTAAACAGGATGAGTATGTAGCTCTAAATGAAGCTAGTCTTCCTGGATACAGCTACATACACCAGCCTCGGTTAACTGGTAGAGGAGGAGGCGTCGCAGTTATTCATAATGATAATCTGTCTATCGTACAAAAACACGGACACAAATTTAACTCATTTGAAATTCTCTATAGTAACATAAGTGTATTTAAGTATATTAAATCAGCTCAGTCGATTCCACTAATTATAATTTACAGACCTCCAGGGCCGTATTCTGAATTTCTTAGTGAATTTGCGGATTTCATCTCAGACCTGGTCATTTCTGTAGACAAAGTGTTAATTGCTGGAGATTTTAACATTCATTTTGAGAATCCAGAAGACCCTCTGAGAACAGCATTTATATCCATACTGGACTCCGTAGGTGTAAATCAGTGTGTAGTAGGACCCACTCATAAAGCAGGTCACACTTTAGATTTAGTAATATTCTTCGGATTAATTATAAGAAATGTATTCACAATTCCACTGTCTGAAATTATCTCAGATCACTATCTTGTCTCCATTCAAGTGTGTCACAGTGATAATGTACGCACAGCACCGCGCTACCGTATTAAACGTAATTTCACATCAACTACCACACAGAGTTTTATCAGTAATCTCCCAGAGTTACCAACTTCAATTAGGTCTCCGTCTGACCCCACAGAACTTGATCAGGCGACTGAATATTTAGAGTCGACACTTCGTTGTACCTTAGATAATGTAGCTCCAGCTAAAAGAAAAATTATTAGAGATAAGAAACTCGCTCCCTGGCATAACGATCACACGCGCACTTTAAAACAGACTGCTCGGAAATTAGAGCGTAAATGGCGTCAAACTAAATTGTTAGTATTTCAAATAGCATGGAAAGAGAGCATCCTGAACTATAGGAAAGCTCTTAGTGTAGCTAGATCAACGTATCTCTCCACTCTTATAGAAGAAAATAAAAATAATCCTAGATTTTTATTTAATACCGTAGCCAAATTAACCAGAAATAAGACCACTGCAGAAATCTCCACAACAACATCATGCAATAGTGAGGACTTCAGGAACTTTTTTAATAATAAAATTGTAAATATTAGGCATAAAATTGAGGCTTTGAAACCGAACAATGTAATTGATACAGATGTTAACCTAGCCATGTCAGATTCAAGCCTAGAATACTTTACTCCTCTTGAAGAGAATGAACTAATTTCACTCATCTCTTCTGCAAATTCATCAACCTGTATATTAGATCCTATACCGACACATTTTCTTAAACAGATAGTACCAGTAATAACAGAACCGCTGTTGAGAATAATTAATTCCTCACTCAGCATTGTTTATGTTCCAAAATCTTTTAAAGTAGCAGTTATTAAACCAATAATTAAGAAACCTGACCTCGACCCCTGTCAGCTGTCCAATTACAGGCCAATATCAAACCTCCCCTTTATCTCTAAGATTCTGGAAAAGATAGTAGCGGAGCAGCTATGCTCATATCTACATAGAAATGGCATACATGAACTGTATCAGTCAGGATTTAGGCCTCATCACAGCACAGAAACAGCACTCGTTAAAGTAGTAAATGACCTCCTATTGGCCTCTGATCAGGGTTGTGTAACTATGCTTGTATTACTCTACCTCAGTGCAGCTTTTGACACCATTGATCATGCTATTCTTCTTCACAGATTAGAAAATGTAGTAGGAATTAAGGGTACAGCCCTCTCCTGGCTCAGATCCTATTTGACCGATCGTTATCAGTATGTAGACTTAAATGCTGATTATTCTGCATGTTCTCTAGTGGAGTTTGGCGTTCCGCAGGGTTCAGTTTTAGGCCCACTGCTTTTTTCCCTTTACATGCTTCCTCTGGGCAACATAATCCGTAAGCATGGTATTAGTTTTCATTGTTATGCTGACGACACACAGCTATACGTCTCAACAAAACCTGATGAGAAAAACCATCTTACTAAAGTTGAGCAATGTGTGCAGGACATAAGAAATTGGGTGCTAATTAACTTCCTTCTGCTTAATCCGGATAAGACAGAAGTTCTAGTCATAGGACCGCATACAGCTAGAAGTAAAATCTTAGATCACACCGTAACTTTAGACGCCTTTCTGTTCCGTCAAGTGCAACAGTAAAAGACCTCGGCGTGATTATAGATTCCAGCCTTTCATTTGAAGCTCATGTAGATAACATTACCAGGATAGCATTCTTTCACCTTAGAAATATCGCCAAAATAAGAAATATATTGTCGCTAAATGATGCAGAAAAACTAGTTCATGCTTTTATCACTTCTAGGTTGGACTATTGTAATGCCTTACTGTCTGGTTGTTCAGTTAGGTGCATAAACAAGCTTCAGCTAGTCCAGAATGCAGCAGCGAGAGTCCTCACTAGAACCAGAAGATATGAGCACATCACCCCTATCCTATCTTCACTACATTGGCTCCCTGTGAAATTTCGCATTGATTTTAAAATACTACTCTTGACATATAAAGCATTAAATGGTCTCGCGCCGCAGTATCTGAGCGAACTGCTAGTGTCTTACGATCCGCCACGCCTACTTCGGTCAAAGGATGCAGGCTGCTTATCAGTACCGCGTATTATGAAAACTACAGCTGGGGGCAGAGCTTTTTATTACAAAGCCCCAAAATTATGGAATAGTCTTCCAAATAGTGTTCGGGACTCAGACACAGTCTCAGTGTTTAAGTCTAGGCTAAAAACCTATTTATTTAGCCAAGCATGTTTATAAATAGATTTGCCATAAGGTAAAGGAGCAGATCTGGGGGACTCATGGACGTAGAGTATTATGGTGAACTGGTATGTTTAGATGCTGTCTTCCTCACTCTCATTTGATCACTCAGGTTTGTTGACGGTGATGTGATTGTTTGCTTTACATCTCAGTTCCCCCTCATGTTTGTGTTTCCTTCTGGCTCTCCCTTTTAGTTATGCTGTCATAGTTAGTCCTGCCGGAGTCCCTGCTTGCACTCTACAGTAAATATACATTCACATTAGACATTGTGACTGTGACCATACCTAATTGCAATCTCTCCTCCTCTTCTCTTCCTCCCCCTCTTTCTCTTTCCTCTCTCCCCCTGTCTCCCACTTTCACTCTTTCTCTCTCTCTCTCTGTCGAGCTACACATGTGGTTCCTGAGCTGCCAGTGATCCAGACTTCCTCTGCCCTCCGGACCTGTCTGATCCATCCTGGTGCCCGGTTTCTGGTTGGAGGTCTCATCGCATGGATGCCCCGTGTGTCTCTTTAGGATGCGTCTGGTGTCTGGGGATGATTCTATCTACTTAGAAGATGGTTCTGGCCTCGACTGGTGTTGTCAGCAGTTTCTCTGAGGACTTGACAATTCGATAGTTCAGGACTGGAACTTTCTACAAGTCTATCTGAGTCTCGAATAACTACTGGACTCCATTTTACATCAACTATTATAACATCAATTAACATCAACTATTATAGCTGAACCTAACACTTAACACTGTATAAATGCAGATCATTTCCTGCTATCTGTTTCACCCAGATGAGGATGGGTTCCCTGTTGAGTCTGGTTCCTCTCAAGGTTTCTTCCTATTACCATCTCAGGGAGTTTTTCCTTGCCACTGTCGCCCTCGGGCTTGCTCACCAGGGACTATCTGAACATTTCTGATTCATACACATTCACATTCCATACAAACTTAAATAATTCTTTTGATTGTGTAAAGCTGTTTTGAGACAATGTCAATTGTTAAAAGCGCTATACAAATAAAACTGAATTGAATTGAATTGAATTGAATCCAAAAGGTCAAAAAAGCAATAAAACTGGCAAAAACTGTTTTGATGAGAGGGTTTCAGGTTTTAGTTAGGTTTGTGTGTGTGTGTGTGTGTGTGTGTGTGAATTGATAACAGAGATAAGTTGAACATACAACCTTAACTCTTAGACAGAATGAGGTCATTGTCTATACAAACATGCTAAACAAGAGTTTGTGTTGATTCTATGTGCACTGCCCCAGTGAAAAAAAAAGCACTTTAGTGTATTACAAATATATTGAAATCCTCGATAATACACTGCAAATATACTAACAAAAAGTTGTACCATCAGTTAATATATAAAAAGTATACTAACATCATGCTTTTACCAAATTTTGGAATTAAACTTTAAATATACTTAAAAAATTATTGTATTATAATACTTTAAGTGAAAGGTTGGTCTAATTTCCCAAGTATACTTATTTAAACTTGTTTTTCAATATATTTTTGGTATATATTTTTTAAAATATGCTCGAAATAATCATTGTACAAATGTACAGAAAGTATATATTAGAATACAAATTTTAATATATGGTAGTCTCAGTATATTATCAGTTAAATGTAAATGTACTTATATTGAGTGCACTACTCTCTCGTGCGCATGGTTTTAGACTCGTTTTTGCACGCTGAATCTCTCCCTCGTATGGAACGATATCGCGGACAATATTCAAATGCAATTGCAAATAGCATTTGCAATTGCGTTTCCCATATGTGGACGCACAAAGTGTGCCATAATTCAAATGCAATTGCAAACTTTGCATTACCGTTTGCTGATTCGCCATTGCGAGCGCACACTGACTGCCAAATTTCAAATGAAAAAAAAAAGTCCATTTGCATTTGTATTTCCCAGGTCTTACACGTCATGAACCTGTCATATTTAAACAGCAAAATCAATCACCACGTTTGCTTTTTCACTTTCTCTGCGCCGTGCGTCAAGCCGCCAAAATTCAAACACAATCGCTAATCCATTTGCAATTGCATTTCCAACACGTTACACAGAAACCTGTCGCCTTGCACCTCCAGGGTCTGGGTTCGATTCCCGTCTCTGTGTGCATGGAGTTTGCATGTTAAATATTTTTATTTGTAAAAACTTCTCTGTCCACTCCGGAGCAAGAAAATATGCGATTTGTCATTTTTGTGTGTTTATTTCTTGATAAACAAATGAGATAATCTCGGTTCACCTCCAGGGGGGTGTGTCTTCGTACGTCGCTTGAAACATCCGGGATGAATTGACACATCTAAGATGAGATCATGGTGCTAATTACACTCTGGCTAAGTCGGTTCTTCCAGCACACCTGTTGTTGATGATTAGTCTGGCCGGATTGAGTTGTCTAGGATTATTGCGCGTTCGTGCGTTGGTTTAAAAGGCGATATGCATCGACAGTAGAAACACTGATCACAAGCCCTTTGATTGGTTGACGAAATGACAAAAGAACAAGCTCAATTTTTTTTTGTAACACCTGTTATGCGCTGAAATGCTTCCCTGCCATGGATTCCCCCTCCTCACACACACACACACACACACACACACATAATCGCTATCAAATATTATATTAGAACATAATATGCACATATGTTTTACAATTTACATGAGACAATAAAATAAAATAAGAAATATGAAAATATGTTGTATATGGAAAAATAGAAATATGAATATTTTTTTTCAAAAACATGTATACTTTTATATTGTTTACTTTATAATAAAATTAGTTTTGTCTAATTTTTCATTATAAAAAAATATTTTTATTATACATATATCTATTTATATATATATCATATATATATATATATATATATATATTTTTTTTTTTCATATTTATAACGAACCCCTGAAAAATAAATGTGTTACAAAATAAACATTATACAAGAATTTGAATTGCTATATATATATATATAGAGAGAGAGAGAGAGAAAGAGAGATATGTATAATAAAAATAATTTTTTTATAATGAAAAATTGGACAAAACTAATTTTATTATAAAGTAAACAATATAAAAGTATACATGTTTTTTAAAAAAATATTCATATTTAAATTTTTCCATATACAACATATTTTTTTCATATTTCTTATTTTATTGTCTCATGTAATTTGTAAAACATATGTGCATATTATGTTCTAATATAATATTTGATAGTGATTACTGTATGTGTGTGTGGTGGGAGGGGGGGATCCATGGCAGGGAAGCTTTTCAGCGCATAACACGTGGGGGGGGGGGGGGGGGGGGGCATTTCAGCGCAGGTATTACAAAAAAAAATTAGCTTGTTCTTTTTGTCATTTCGTCAACCAATCAAAGGGCTTGTGATCAGTGTTTCTACTGTCGATGCATATCGCCTTTTAAACCAACACACGAACACACAATAATCCTAGACAACTCAATCCGGCCAAACTAATCATCAACAACAGGTGTGCTGGAAGAACCGACTTAGCCGGAGTGTAATTAGCACGATGATCTCATCTTAGATGTGTCAGTTCATCCCGGATGTTTCAAGCGACGTACGAAGAATACCCCCCTGCTACCGAGCAGGTTCAAGCTTACGGACATGTTGCTATGACAACAAGTGCGAGATGAGCATCGGAGAACGAAACAATCCAAGATCAGGACAAATCCACAACAATCAAATCCAGCTAACTGAGTTAGCGACGTACGAAGACACACCCCCCTGGGCTCAAATATCCCCCTCTTGGTCGGCGAGTGCGAGTGACGTCACTCCCCATACAATCCCGCCCCACAGTATAGACCCGCCCCTGACGCTGATTGACAGGTTTCTGTGTAACGTGTTGGAAATGCAATTGCAAATGGACTTTGTTTTTTCATTTGAAATTTGGCAGTCAGTGTGCGCTCGCAAAGGCGAATCAGGAAACGGTAATGCAAAGTTTGCAATTGCATTTGAATTATGGCACAGTTTGTGCGTCCACATATGGGAAACGCAATTGCAAATGCTAGTTGAATATTGTCCGGGATATCGCTCCATACCCTCGCGATCTCAAACTCGTTCCTGCGCGCTGAAAATCACTTTTGCCGTTCAAGATAATTTATGTTTTTACTCCTCACTCTTCTGTCCGCTCACTGTCAACAAACTGCAGCAGGGGGGTAAACTCTGCGACTTTTCCAGCCAACCGGAGACTAGACGGCGCCGCACCAGCCAATCAGAGCTAGAGGCGGGCAGATTCGGACTGTCCGTTCTCTGATTGGCTCCCCAGTTCTCCACTTCTAGTTTGAATTAACGGCTGAAGCTGCATCATCGCGTGCGTTAGTTCGTATCGTTATTATTTTATTTTCATCGGCATAAGGTAAATTTAACGGGTTTAAATTAAGTACATACTTTAATCTATAGTTTGTATTGTGTAATGTGTTGTTGTTAATGTGTTGTGTACTTTGCTTGTGGTATAATGGCTCTGTAGCTCTCGGCCTGTTTTCAGTCTCTGTGTAACAGAATCAACACACCAGGTTTAAACTAATACTGTACCTGTAGAGTCTAATACTAATGTCTGTCTGTGTTCACACACCAGGTTTAAACTAATACTGTACCTGTAGAGTCTAATACTAATGTCTGTCTGTGTTCACACACCAGGTTTAAACTAATACTGTACCTGTAGATTCTAATACTAATGTCTGTCTGTGTTCACACACCAGGTTTAAACTAATACTGTACCTGTAGAGTCTAATACTAATGTCTGTCTGTGTTCACACACCAGGTTTAAGCTAATACTGTACCTGTAGAGCAGGGGTGTCAAACTCATTTTAGGGTGAGGGCCGGATGAGAAGAAATGTGACCATGTGCGGGCCGAATTTGTTTTTTTAATCATAGTCCATCAAATTACAACAAATACACTATATTCTGTAAAACTGCATGTAACAAGTCCTCAGAAACTGTTCATTAACACTCTTATTCCTTTTTGGGGGAAAAACAATGCCAAGTAATGGCAAGCAAAATCCTTTCCTTTGAACATGAATATTACTTGTCAGATAAGAAATAAAAAATGCTGCAGACTCTGTGTACAGACAGTTACATTAAATATGAAGCTATAGGCTACAATATAATTTACAAACTAGAAAAACACTTCATATTTAAAAAAAACTGTCTTTAACAACTCAATAGTTTAGAAAGAATCATATACAAAAATAAATTCTTTATGGTTAATGCAAATGAAAAAAATATATCATTCACTTTGGGTATGAACATTAACTCTACACTACAAATGAGAACTTTCCTTTAACAAATAAAAAAAAATTTTTAAAGCGGATGCTAAAGCATTAACTTTTTCCATTTGGAACTGTCCAGTGTATTTATCATATTTCTCTGCGTGTATGTCATAGTGCCGTTTAATGTTGTATTCTTTTTGCACAGCCACGGCTTGTGAGCGGATTAAACTTACCGGCTTGCCGTTAACCTCACAGAAGAAATACTTCTCTTTCCATTTCTCCTGAAACATCCGCCCTTCCAGATCAATTTTTCTTTTTTTGGACATTTTTTTTAAATCGCGAGTGCTTGCCACACATCTTCAAATAGCCGAAGAAATTAGATTTAGGCGCCAATTTAGAATGCGCATGCGTGTTAGAGGTTTCGGCAGAAGCGCAAGAGAAGAGCAGTTAAATGATCAATGATAAAATAAAAAAATGAATAAAACCAAACACAATATTGCAGCGAATACCCGGACATAGACTTTATTTAATACTACTACTACTTATAATGATAATAAAAAATATTTGATATTTAATATTATTGTTCAAATCATCCCGCGGGCCGTACTGGACACCTTAGTGGGCCGTATTCGGCCCGCGGGCCGTATGTTTGACACCCCTGCTGTAGAGTCTAATACTAATGTCTGTCTGTGTTCACACACCAGGTTTAAACTAATACTGTAGCTGTAGAGTCTAATACTAATGTCTGTCTGTGTTCACACGCCAGGTTTAAACTAATACTGCACCTGTAGAGTCTAATACTAATGTCTGTCTGTGTTCACACACCAGGTTTAAACTAATACTGTAGCTGTAGAGTCTAATACTAATGTCTGTCTGTGTTCACACACCAGGTTTAAACTAATACTGCACCTGTAGAGTCTAATACTAATGTCTGTCTGTGTTCACACACCAGGTTTAAACTAATACTGTACCTGTAGAGTCTAATACTAATGTCTGTCTGTGTTCACACACCAGGTTTAAACTAATACTGTACCTGTAGATTCTAATACTAATGTCTGTCTGTGTTCACACACCGGGTTTAAACTAATACTGTACCTGTAGATTCTAATACTAATGTCTGTCTGTGTTCACACACCAGGTTTAAACTAATACTGTACCTGTAGAGTCTAATACTAATGTCTGTCTGTGTTCACACACCAGGTTTAAACTAATACTGTACCTGTAGATTCTAATACTAATGTCTGTCTGTGTTCACACACCGGGTTTAAACTAATACTGTACCTGTAGATTCTAATACTAATGTCTGTCTGTGTTCACACACCGGGTTTAAACTAATACTGTACCTGTAGATTCTAATACTAATGTCTGTCTGTGTTCACACACCAGGTTTAAACTAATACTGTACCTGTAGAGTCTAATACTAATGTCTGTCTGTGTTCACACACCAGGTTTAAACTAATACTGCACCTGTAGATTCTAATACTAATGTCTGTCTGTGTTCACACACCAGGTTTAAACTAATACTGTACCTGTAGAGTCTAATACTAATGTCTGTCTGTGTTCACACACCAGGTTTAAACTAATACTGTACCTGTAGATTCTAATACTAATGTCTGTCTGTGTTCACACACCAGGTTTAAACTAATACTGTACCTGTAGATTCTAATACTAATGTCTGTCTGTGTTCACACACCAGGTTTAAACTAATACTGTACCTGTAGAGTCTAATACTAATGTCTGTCTGTGTTCACACACCGGGTTTAAACTAATACTGTACCTGTAGAGTCTAATACTAATGTCTGTCTGTGTTCACACACCAGGTTTAAGCTAATACTGTACCTGTAGAGCAGGGGTGTCAAACTCATTTTAGGGTGAGGGCCGGATGAGAAGAAATGTGACCATGTGCGGGCCGAATTTGTTTTTTTAATCATAGTCCATCAAATTACAACAAATACACTATATTCTGTAAAACTGCATGTAACAAGTCCTCAGAAACTGTTCATTAAGACTCTTATTCCTTTTTGGGGGAAAAACAATGCCAAGTAATGGCAAGCAAAATCCTTTCCTTTGAACATGAATATTACTTGTCAGATAAGAAATAAAAAATGCTGCAGACTCTGTGTACAGACAGTTACATTAAATATGAAGCTATAGGCTACAATATAATTTACAAACTAGAAAAACACTTCATATTTAAAAAAAACTGTCTTTAACAACTCAATAGTTTAGAAAGAATCATATACAAAAATAAATTCTTTATGGTTAATGCAAATGAAAAAAATATATCATTCACTTTGGATATGAACATTAACTCTACACTACAAATGAGAACTTTCCTTTAACAAATAAAAAAAAATTTTTAAAGCGGATGCTAAAGCATTAACTTTTTCCATTTGGAACTGTCCAGTGTATTTATCATATTTCTCTGCGTGTATGTCATAGTGCCGTTTAATGTTGTATTCTTTTTGCACAGCCACGGCTTGTGAGCGGATTAAACTTACCGGCTTGCCGTTAACCTCACAGAAGAAATACTTCTCTTTCCATTTCTCCTGAAACATCCGCCCTTCCAGATCAATTTTTCTTTTTTTGGACATTTTTTTTAAATCGCGAGTGCTTGCCACACATCTTCAAATAGCCGAAGAAATTAGATTTAGGCGCCAATTTAGAATGCGCATGCGTGTTAGAGGTTTCGGCAGAAGCGCAAGAGAAGAGCAGTTAAATGATCAATGATAAAATAAAAAAATGAATAAAACCAAACACAATATTGCAGCGAATACCCGGACATAGACTTTATTTAATACTACTACTACTTATAATGATAATAAAAAATATTTGATATTTAATATTATTGTTCAAATCATCCCGCGGGCCGTACTGGACACCTTAGTGGGCCGTATTCGGCCCGCGGGCCGTATGTTTGACACCCCTGCTGTAGAGTCTAATACTAATGTCTGTCTGTGTTCACACACCAGGTTTAAACTAATACTGTAGCTGTAGAGTCTAATACTAATGTCTGTCTGTGTTCACACGCCAGGTTTAAACTAATACTGCACCTGTAGATTCTAATACTAATGTCTGTCTGTGTTCACACACCAGGTTTAAACTAATACTGTACCTGTAGAGTCTAATACTAATGTCTGTCTGTGTTCACACACCAGGTTTAAACTAATACTGTACCTGTAGATTCTAATACTAATGTCTGTCTGTGTTCACACACCAGGTTTAAACTAATACTGTACCTGTAGATTCTAATACTAATGTCTGTCTGTGTTCATACACCAGGTTTAAACTAATACTGTAGCTGTAGAGTCTAATACTAATGTCTGTCTGTGTTCACACGCCAGGTTTAAACTAATACTGTACCTGTAGAGTCTAATACTAATGTCTGTCTGTGTTCACACACCAGGTTTAAACTAATACTGTACCTGTAGATTCTAATACTAATGTCTGTCTGTGTTCACACACCAGGTTTAAACTAATACTGTACCTGTAGATTCTAATACTAATGTCTGTCTGTGTTCACACGCCAGGTTTAAACTAATACTGTACCTGTAGAGTCTAATACTAATGTCTGTCTGTGTTCACACACCAGGTTTAAACTAATACTGTACCTGTAGAGTCTAATACTAATGTCTGTCTGTGTTCACACGCCAGGTTTAAACTAATACTGTACCTGTAGAGTCTAATACTAATGTCTGTCTGTGTTCACACACCAGGTTTAAACTAATACTGTACCTGTAGATTCTAATACTAATGTCTGTCTGTGTTCACACACCAGGTTTAAACTAATACTGTACCTGTAGATTCTAATACTAATGTCTGTCTGTGTTCACACACCAGGTTTAAACTAATACTGTACCTGTAGAGTCTAATACTAATGTCTGTCTGTGTTCACACACCGGGTTTAAACTAATACTGTACCTGTAGATTCTAATACTAATGTCTGTCTGTGTTCATACACCAGGTTTAAACTAATACTGTACCTGTAGAGTCTAATACTAATGTCTGTCTGTGTTCACACACCAGGTTTAAACTAATACTGTACCTGTAGATTCTAATACTAATGTCTGTCTGTGTAACACACCAGGTTTAAACTAATACTGTACCTGTAGAGTCTAATACTAATGTCTGTCTGTGTTCACACACCAGGTTTAAACTAATACTGTACCTGTAGAGTCTAATACTAATGTCTGTCTGTGTTCACACACCAGGTTTAAACTAATACTGTACCTGTAGAGTCTAATACTAATGTCTGTCTGTGTTCACACACCAGGTTTAAACTAATACTGTACCTGTAGAGTCTAATACTAATGTCTGTCTGTGTTCACACACCAGGTTTAAACTAATACTGTACCTGTAGATTCTAATACTAATGTCTGTCTGTGTTCACACACCAGGTTTAAACTAATACTGTACCTGTAGAGTCTAATACTAATGTCTGTCTGTGTTCACACACCAGGTTTAAACTAATACTGTACCTGTAGATTCTAATACTAATGTCTGTCTGTGTTCACACACCGGGTTTAAACTAATACTGTACCTGTAGAGTCTAATACTAATGTCTGTCTGTGTTCACACACCGGGTTTAAACTAATACTGTACCTGTAGAGTCTAATACTAATGTCTGTCTGTGTTCACACACCAGGTTTAAACTAATACTGTACCTGTAGAGTCTAATACTAATGTCTGTCTGTGTTCACACACCAGGTTTAAACTAATACTGTACCTGTAGAGTCTAATACTAATGTCTGTCTGTGTTCACACACCAGGTTTAAACTAATACTGTACCTGTAGAGTCTAATACTAATGTCTGTCTGTGTTCACACACCAGGTTTAAACTAATACTGTACCTGTAGAGTCTAATACTAATGTCTGTCTGTGTTCACACACCAGGTTTAAACTAATACTGTACCTGTAGATTCTAATACTAATGTCTGTCTGTGTAACACACCAGGTTTAAACTAATACTGTACCTGTAGATTCTAATACAAATGTCTGTCTGTGTTCACACACCAGGTTTAAACTAATACTGTACCTGTAGAGTCTAATACTAATGTCTGTCTGTGTTCACACACCAGGTTTAAACTAATACTGTACCTGTAGAGTCTAATACTAATGTCTGTCTGTGTTCACACACCAGGTTTAAACTAATACTGTACCTGTAGAGTCTAATACTAATGTCTGTCTGTGTTCACACACCAGGTTTAAACTAATACTGTACCTGTAGAGTCTAATACTAATGTCTGTCTGTGTTCACACACCAGGTTTAAACTAATACTGTACCTGTAGAGTCTAATACTAATGTCTGTCTGTGTTCATACACCAGGTTTAAACTAATACTGTACCTGTAGATTCTAATACTAATGTCTGTCTGTGTTCACACACCAGGTTTAAACTAATACTGTACCTGTAGAGTCTAATACTAATGTCTGTCTGTGTTCATACACCAGGTTTAAACTAATACTGTACCTGTAGAGTCTAATACTAATGTCTGTCTGTGTTCACACACCAGGTTTAAACTAATACTGTACCTGTAGAGTCTAATACTAATGTCTGTCTGTGTTCACACACCGGGTTTAAACTAATACTGTACCTGTAGAGTCTAATACTAATGTCTGTCTGTGTTCACACACCAGGTTTAAACTAATACTGTACCTGTAGATTCTAATACTAATGTCTGTCTGTGTTCACACACCAGGTTTAAACTAATACTGTACCTGTAGAGTCTAATACTAATGTCTGTCTGTGTTCACACACCAGGTTTAAACTAATACTGTACCTGTAGAGTCTAATACTAATGTCTGTCTGTGTTCACACACCGGGTTTAAACTAATACTGTACCTGTAGAGTCTAATACTAATGTCTGTCTGTGTTCACACACCAGGTTTAAACTAATACTGTACCTGTAGATTCTAATACTAATGTCTGTCTGTGTTCACACACCAGGTTTAAACTAATACTGTACCTGTAGAGTCTAATACTAATGTCTGTCTGTGTAACACACCAGGTTTAAACTAATACTGTACCTGTAGAGTCTAATACTAATGTCTGTCTGTGTTCACACACCAGGTTTAAACTAATACTGTACCTGTAGATTCTAATACTAATGTCTGTCTGTGTTCATACACCAGGTTTAAACTAATACTGTACCTGTAGAGTCTAATACTAATGTCTGTCTGTGTTCACACACCAGGTTTAAACTAATACTGTACCTGTAGAGTCTAATACTAATGTCTGTCTGTGTTCACACACCAGGTTTAAACTAATACTGTACCTGTAGAGTCTAATACTAATGTCTGTCTGTGTTCACACACCAGGTTTAAACTAATACTGTACCTGTAGATTCTAATACTAATGTCTGTCTGTGTAACACACCAGGTTTAAACTAATACTGTACCTGTAGAGTCTAATACTAATGTCTGTCTGTGTAACACACCAGGTTTAAACTAATACTGTACCTGTAGAGTCTAATACTAATGTCTGTCTGTGTTCACACACCAGGTTTAAACTAATACTGTACCTGTAGAGTCTAATACTAATGTCTGTCTGTGTTCACACACCAGGTTTAAACTAATACTGTACCTGTAGATTCTAATACTAATGTCTGTCTGTGTTCACACACCAGGTTTAAACTAATACTGTAGCTGTAGAGTCTAATACTAATGTCTGTCTGTGTAACACACCAGGTTTAAACTAATACTGTACCTGTAGAGTCTAATACTAATGTCTGTCTGTGTAACACACCAGGTTTAAACTAATACTGTAGCTGTAGAGTCTAATACTAATGTCTGTCTGTGTTCACACACCAGGTTTAAACTAATACTGTACCTGTAGAGTCTAATACTAATGTCTGTCTGTGTTCACACACCAGGTTTAAACTAATACTGTACCTGTAGAGTCTAATACTAATGTCTGTCTGTGTTCACACACCAGGTTTAAACTAATACTGTACCTGTAGAGTCTAATACTAATGTCTGTCTGTGTAACACACCAGGTTTAAACTAATACTGTACCTGTAGAGTCTAATACTAATGTCTGTCTGTGTTCATACACCAGGTTTAAACTAATACTGTACCTGTAGAGTCTAATACTAATGTCTGTCTGTGTAACACACCAGGTTTAAACTAATACTGTACCTGTAGAGTCTAATACTAATGTCTGTCTGTGTTCACACACCAGGTTTAAACTAATACTGTACCTGTAGAGTCTAATACTAATGTCTGTCTGTGTTCACACACCAGGTTTAAACTAATACTGTACCTGTAGAGTCTAATACTAATGTCTGTCTGTGTAACACACCAGGTTTAAACTAATACTGTACCTGTAGAGTCTAATACTAATGTCTGTCTGTGTAACACACCAGGTTTAAACTAATACTGTACCTGTAGAGTCTAATACTAATGTCTGTCTGTGTTCACACACCAGGTTTAAACTAATACTGTACCTGTAGAGTCTAATACTAATGTCTGTCTGTGTTCACACACCAGGTTTAAACTAATACTGTACCTGTAGAGTCTAATACTAATGTCTGTCTGTGTTCACACACCAGGTTTAAACTAATACTGTACCTGTAGATTCTAATACTACTATCGGACCTGTCTGATCCATCCTGGTGCCCGGTTTCTGGTTGGAGGTCTCATCGCATGGATGCCCCGTGTGTCTCTTTAGGATGCGTCTGGTGTCTGGTGATGATTCTATCTACTTAGAAGATGGTTCTGGCCTCGACTGGTGATGTCAGCTGTTTCTCTGAGGACTTGACAATTCGATAGTTCAGGACTGGAACTTTCTACAAGTCTATCTGAGTCTCCAATAACTACTGGACTCCATTTTACATCAACTATTATAACATCAATTAACATCAACTATTATAGCTGAACCTAACACTTAACACTGTATAAATGCAGATCATTTCCTGCTATCTGTTTCACCCAGATGAGGATGGGTTCCCTGTTGAGTCTGGTTCCTCTCAAGGTTTCTTCCTATTACCGTCTCAGGGAGTTTTTCCTTGCCACTGTCGCCCTCGGCTTGCTCACCAGGGACTATCTGAACATTTCTGATTCATACACATTCACATTCCATACAAACTTAAATAATTCTTTTGATTGTGTAAAGCTGTTTTGAGACAATGTCAATTGTTAAAAGCGCTATACAAATAAAACTGAATTGAATTGAATTGAATTGAATTGAATTGAAATTGAATAATACTAATGTCTGTCTGTGTTCACACGCCAGGTTTAAACTAATACTGTACCTGTAGATTCTAATACTAATGTCTGTCTGTGTTCACACACCAGTTTATATTTTAGTTTGTGTGTTTGTGAGACAACCTGATGTTTTGTTGGGCACAAATAAACTATAGTAGTGCTTTTTTGTAACCTTGTGCAAATTAAATCTGTTGAACTCATTTATAAAATCTGCCTCATAATTACTGATGTAATGTGTTTCAAAAACATGTTATAGTGTAGAAAATGCATTTAGCATATCCTAAACACTTAATGTACTGGTAACACATTTGCAATACAGTATTGTGGGCGGGGTTGTGGTTTGCGACCGTCGTGCCTTGCGGCAGGTGTTCTTTTTGTGTTCACCCTGTTTGGGACGTGTGTTTAGGTTAGTGGCTTCGGCCAAGTTTGAGTATGTGTACATGTGTGTATGTGCTGCATTCTGCTACCGTTCTCCAGTTCTAGCTAATAGCTGAATAGGTGACATTACATTGTGTAGCCACCAAACTCACTCGTCCTACAAGTTCCCTGCTAGTGTCGAAAAACGCTACAGTGTTATAGAAGGTTGTGTGTACTGTATGATACAATAAAGTCTATTTGTATTAACCACAAAGTGTACTTTTTTAGTATTTGTAATTGGCCAGAAGTATAACAGCATGCTACTGCTGCAATAAGAATATACTCATAGTATCTTAATCATGTATTTGTAATACAGTAAAAATAGCTGTAATGTACTTACAGTATAATACATTAAATATATACTTAAATTGTATTAATAATACTGTCAGGTATGTAGGTTAGTACACACACAGCCATATACTTTAAGTGTACTAAAGTATACTTAAAGTTGTTCCACTTTAGCACACAAAAGTATACTTAATACACTTAAAATTGTGCTTCTCTACAATTTAATTACAACTTAAATACACTTAGTACAAAATTAGTTGTTCCAAAATAGCAAACTTCAAGTATACTAGTCATTAGTCTGGCTGCAAGTACATTTAAGTATGCTTTGGCACGCTAGGATTTAATATACTTAGCATACTTTTTTTTTTACTTGGGTTGCTATCTATACCCACATGGAAAGAACCTATATGAGGATATATGCGCATATATGAAACCTATATGCAGTATATATGTGCATATATCCACACCTATATGAGGATATATGCGCATATATGAAACCTATATGCAGTATATATGCATATATATATGATATTATATATGCGTATATATGCCACATGTAGGCAACATTGAGGTGCATATATGTGCATATACAGGCCATATAGGTCTCCTGTATTGCTTCTTTATATCCACATATAAGCCCTATATGTACATACAAGATATGTCTCCTTTCGCAGGATCTGGTCATTTTAGCTCATATCTCACTTTGGCAACTGTCATACATGATGCCTAGTTCATATTGTCTATTATCAAGGCAATAACTAAGAACTAACTTTAAAAAAAATGCAAAAAACTTATGTGCGAACACATGAAATTGGTATCCTAATTGCCAACATACAGTATATGAGGATATATGCACATATATGAAACCTCAGTCTCCGTGAAAATCTTTTTGAAACACGTCACTAAAATTAACTGAAATGAGAAATGTTGTTGGTCTTTCGGCTGCTCCCGGCAAGGGGTCGCCACAGCGGAATATCCAGTCCGCACTACAACTTGGCACAGGTTTTACGCCGGATGCCCTTCCTGACGCAACCCTCCCATTTTATCCGGGCTTGGGACCGACACTGTATCCAGTGGCTGGGGTGTGGGCACTGGCTGGAATCGAACCCGGACCACTGAGCCACCAGTGAAATGAGAAATATATCTATATATCTTAAAGTGTCTACTTTTAAATGATGCAAGTCACATTGAAAACAAATATTCTCAGTTTAATGAGAACCAAGGAGAGGCACAGAATTTCTGTCGCATTATCTGCTAATGACCCGAGGCAGGACACGCCCACACGCCAATCACACGGAAATCAGTCAGGGTAATTTACATACTAGGCCACGCCCCCAGACACCGGCCTGATCAACACACACACACACACACACAGACAGACAGAGAGAGACAGGTTTGAAAACACTCAGATTCAGTGAGTTTGGAAGATGGCACGCGCTTACACATCCGAGGAAACTCCTGGAAAGTGGGAGGAGTTTACATTTACCTCAGAAGAAGACTGTGTGACTCCGACGACGAACAGGAGCATTTTGAACAGAGAATAGACCCATGCTACACTGGGTAAGTTATTAAGTCTTATATAACTCTTATTCTGATAATATTAAACTAATATTAGTAAATATTTTCCTCACTACAGCTAGCTCTTGTCAGCTTGTGTGACACATTGGCTTTCAATGCCATTTATATAGTTTAGGTAAATCATGCTAATATGCTGCCTCATGTAGCACAAACATGATATTTCCCGGTGGCTAAGCTAATGCCTTATGGAGTTTACAGATGTTTATAAATGTTCTAATGTATTTCACCTTGTTTTGGATAGCTTTAGATTATAGTTGCTAATATGTATTTGGCTCTGTTTTGGTTAGCTTATAACACTGCTATCGGTAATGTTATTTAGCACAAACAAGCTAGTTCCAGGTGGCTAAAATACTGCCTTATGTAGCTAAGTGATGCTTATGAATATTTCTTTGGTGTAAATGTATATAATCCCTTTTCTTTAGCGTGTATTTACAAATGCCTGATAAGATGTAATTGTTTAGAATGTGTTCAATATGTGTGTAATGTTCAATGGATGGTGTTTGCTAATGTCTCAGTTGTAAATGTTTGAGATCCACTACATGGTCTGTTGTCCATCAACAGATATTTGCCCAGCCTATTGCCCATCAAAAATACAGAGGGGCACAAAAATGTATACACACTTTCACAATTGTTATCTATGGCCTTTTTTTAAAACTCAAATTGAATTATGGCAGCAGTGTGTAGTATTATCTATCACCATCATTGATGCTGTCATGTGACCTACAGAAGAGAGGTGTATATTTTTCATGTTGAAGTGTGGATACATTTTTTGGTCATCTCTGTTTATATTATGCATCATTATTAATTGCACATCCATTTACTCTGAACAGTATAGGCTAACATTTTTTTATTTATTTGTTTTTAGGAATGTGTCTGCATCACCCTTGCCTTCACCAGCCCCTCACATCAGGACACGCAAGCTCTGTTCAGATGGACCTCTTGTATTTGTGAAGTGGATGGACACACGAGAAGTATCTACATGTTGTACCATCCATTCTGCTTATACAGTAGTGAAGATGAGGGTGAAATTACAAGGTACATGGACTACAAAGACATTCCCTGTGACTGCGTACAACCAGCACATAGGGAGTTGATCACTCTGATCAGCTATTACAATACTATACTACACAGCACAAAACAATGAAGTCGTACAGAAATATTTCTCTACACTGCTTGGACATTGCTCCAACCAATGCTTACCCTGCATATATGTTTTGTACAGTTTTTTTTTTTTTATCTTGCACTGTTTTACTCTGAATGTCCGTCTTTTTTCAGTTTTTATTTTGTACTGTTCCTGTTGCAGTTTTACCCTGCATGTATCTTTATCATTAATCTGCATTTATACATAAAATCCTATTAACTATTGGGAAGCTAAACATGAGAATCAGTATGAAACATGAAAAGTTTCTAAAAGTTGCCAATAAATTAATATTGTGATGTGAAATTATTTTTCAGATTGAAGTTATAAAGGGCTCTGGGGTGTTTTGCCAGGCAGAAGCGTGGAGAGCAGCCCGCCTTGCCACCTCTGCTACTGCCATGGTACGGAATCTGCTGCTGGGCACCTTCGAATTGGAGACTGGACCAAATTAAAAAGGTAGCCATTATTGGTGAGTAAATGCATAATGCGTTGAGAAGGGGAAAAAAACATTATAAGTTCACCACTTTAACCATAGCCTACTTGTATCAATGTTTATTAGCCATCAATGGAGACTGCATAAGGTAGAGCACCCATTATTGTTACTGTATCTGCTTGGTACCTATAATACTAATTCATCACTTGCTCACTTCTTAATCCTACCTTTCCTCTTCTAAAGCCACATTTCTGGGGTATTGCGCTGTAGGGTGTGTAGTCCTCTATTTTGTAGAACATATAGTGTTGCAAATAACCTCGTGGCACTAATTGTTGTCGTCTGAAGTTTTAATAAATAATAATTTATTATTATTATACCGTCTTATTATTTTTGTCTTCTCTAGATGCTACATTGAAGAAGTGGTCGGCAGCCACCCGAAGGCAGATCGGCACATCTATCAATTCAAAGCTCACGGAGCTGGGAAGATCCACAAAATATATTTTTTTCTTCCTGTTCAGATTTTTGTCATGTTTTTGTTCTTTTACTAGTTATAATATAAAAATAAAAAAATTTAATTTCTACATTTTGGGCTTTTATTTATGTTGTCTAGCAGCTATGGATTTTTTTGACTAATCTAGGTAAACATATAGGTGCATATATGCACACATATATACATGCATATACAGTGGTGTGAAAAACTATTTGCCCCCTTCCTAATTTCTTATTCTTTTGCATGTTTGTCACACTTAAATGTTTCTGCTCATCAAAAACCGTTAACTATTAGTCAAAGATAACATAATTGAACACAAAATGCAGTTTTTAAATGAAGGTTTACATTATTAAGGGAGAAAAAAAACTCCAAATCTACATAGCCCTGTGTGAAAAAGTGATTGCCCCCCTTGTTAAAAAATAACTTAACTGTGGTTTATCACACCTGAGTTCAATTTCTGTAGTCACCCCCAGGCCTGATTACTGCCACACCTGTTTCAATCAAGAAATCACTTAAATAGGAGCTACCTGACACAGAGAAGTAGACCAAAAGCACCTCAAAAGCTAGACATCATGCCATGATCCAAAGAAATTCAGGAACAAATGTGAACAAAAGTAATTGAGATCTATCAGTCTGGTAAAGGTTATAAAGCCATTTCTAAAGCTTTGGGACTCCAGCGAACTACAGTGAGAGCCATTATCCACAAATGGTAAAAACATGGAACAGTGGTGAACCTTCCCAGGAGTGGCCGGCCGACCAAAATTACCCCAAGAGCGCAGAGACAACTCACCCGAGATGCCACAAAAGACCCCAGGACAACATCTAAAGAACTGCAGGCCTCACTTGCCTCAATTAAGGTCAGTGTTCACGACTCCACCATAAGAAAGAGACTGGGCAAAAACGGCCTGCATGGCAGATTTCCAAGGCGCAAACCACTTTTAAGCAAAAAGAACATTAATGCTCGTCTCAATTTTGCTAAAAAACATCTCAATGATTTCCAAGACTTTTGGGAAAATTGTGGTCCGACGAGACAAAAGTTGAACTTATTGGAAGGTGCGTGTCCCGTTACATCTGGCGTAAAAGTAACACAGCATTTCAGAAAAAGAACATCATACCAACAGTAAAATATGGTGGTGGTAGTGTGATGGTCTGGGGTTGTTTTGCTGCTTCAGGACCTGGAAGGCTTGCTGTGATAGATGGAACCATGAATTCTACTGTCTACCAAAAAATCCTGAAGGAGAATGTCCGGCCATCTGTTCGTCAACTCAAGCTGAAGCGATCTTGGGTGCTGCAGCAGGACAATGACCCAAAACACACCAGCAAATCCACCTCTGAATGGCTGAAGAAAAACAAAATGAAGACTTTGGAGTGGCCTAGTCAAAGTCCTGACCTGAATCCTATTGAGATGTTGTGGCATGACCTTAAAAAGGCGGTTCATGCTAGAACACCCTCAAATAAAGCTGAATTACAACAATTCTGCAAAGATGAGTGGGCCAAAATTCCTCCAGAGCGCTGTAAAAGACTCGTTGCAAATTATCGCAAACGCTTGATTGCCGTTATTGCTGCTAAGGGTGGCCCAACCAGTTATTAGGTTCAGGGGGCAATTACTTTTTCACACAGGGCCATGTAGGTTTGGATTTTTTTTTCTCCCTAAATAATAAAACCCCTCATTTAAAAACTGCATTTTGTGTTTACTTGTGTTATCTTTGACTAATAGTTAAATGTGTTTGATGAGCAGAAACATTTTGTGTGACAAACATGCAAAAGAATAAGAAATCAGGAGGGGGGCAAATAGTTTTTCACACCACTGTATGTACCTATATATGCGCATATATGCAAATATAATATAGGAAAACGGCCAATTTTATATATGTCACATATACTGTATTACTATATAGGTACATATATGTACGCATATATGCACGCATATATGTACATATAATATAGGAAAACGGCCAATTTTATATATGTCTATATAGGTACATATATGCATGCATACTGTATATGCACGCATATATGTACATATAATATAGGAAAACGGCCAATTTTATATATGTCACATATATTAAAAACCTATATCAAAACCTATATTAAAACATATATGTTTATATAGGTTCTTTCCGTGTGGGTATGTATGACTGATATGCTTATTTACAAGTGAGACACCTTCAGTATATGTAGCCCCGCCCACAATTCACACCTTAAGGAAGACTGAAACTACTCTTGATTAATTACCTGAGAACAAATTACTTTAAACCTACTTACACTGCAATCAACACTACCAAACAGCAAAAACTAGGTACGTACTAAGAACCAACCGTGTTTCAAAAGCAGTACAAAAGTTACAAACCTTCCTTATCAGTGGAGAATAATCCAATATAGAAAACTTTAAAACACACTCTAATATCATTAATATGATGTCGTCCTCGTCGAGGACGGGCGTAAATCCCGGGGGGGATGGAGGGGACATGTCCCCCCCAATCCGAGGGTTGTCCCCCCCCCCCCCGCCAAACAAAAATAATAATAAAAAAAAAATCACACTCTCTATTGTGAAAAATATGTTTGTATACCTAAGATAATTGTGTAAGTAGAAAAACCACCCCGCAAAAACTGCATTTAGAACCAGTTGAGTTCCCCCTCCCTCCCGCTCCCCCCAGTGGTTTGTCCCACTGCCTCCTGCTTTCCCAGTTCAGGTCAGGTTTGTGGCTTTTACTAATGCCTCTTTTCCACTGCATAGTACGGCACAGCACGGTTCAGTACAGCTCACTTTGGTTCGGCTCGGTTTGCGCTTCCGCTGCAGTGTAGTACCGCTTTAGAGTGGGCGGGATTATTCAGGTGTCGTTATAGTCGCGGCGCCTCTACTGCCGTGACATCATCGTAAACGCGCCACAAACAAACACACAACAATGGAGCATATCGACGGCATGGTGTTCTTCATTCTCGGCATGTGGATGTTTTTAACAGCGAGACGAAGGAGTTTGTTTCAAAAGAGGCTGATGGCAGCCAAAGAAAATTTTTGGTTAATACAAAAAGGTGCGTCCGATCCTTCTCTGGTTGTTTCTAAATATAGCGGTTCTGTTGTGTCTCGTGTCGCAAGTTCGGTGACGCAATAATGACGATTTTCTCTAGCCAATCAGTGACCAGCGGAGTTTACATGTCACGTTTTGGTAACGGTTCGGCGCGCTTGGAACCTCGGCTGAGGTGGTACTAAAAAAAGGACCAGGTACCAGGTACTGTTCCCAGTGGAAAACCCCCCAAAAGTGAACCGTGTCGTGCCGTACTATGCAGTGGAAAAGCGCCATAAATGAGCACTGTGCCTAGTCTGAACTGACACCACTGTATTTTATAATCAATATCCATTCTGTTCTAAGTGTCTTAATTAATTTTAAATACAATTTTAAACCTTTTTTTAATTCCTTGTTTTTATTGTTTATTTTTTTACAATTGTTTTACTTTCTTTATGTAAAGCAATTTGAATTACTATTGTAGAGCAGTTACTGTAAATTCATTATTTGATAATTGATTTTGTTACAAATCATTACTGATTTTATATATCTTTTTCACAATAACATGTTTAAATTTTATTGTATGTTGATGGCTTGACTGTAAACAACATAAACAATGCAATAAATAGTTTTGAAGAAAAATCTGCTTTGTCATTGAACCTGAGAGAAACGTTGTAAATAACCATAATGCCGCCGTCTCCAAACTACACTAATAATGATAGAAGCAAAGTGTTTCACTGTGGGGACATACTGTATAATATAACTGTATCTTTATAAGTACAATTTGACTGTATTATTTGTGTCCCCTTTAAAAACTGCTCATGAGAAATCTTATATTTATTGTCCCCCCCTACTGTTAAATGAAATTCACGCCCATTGTCCTCGATAATATTATTATTATTATTATTATTATCAAATCTTTTTTCGAGCTACATTTATTTTTCACACTCTTTATTTTTTCCTACACAGTTCCCTTTAAACTGAACATTTTCACTCCCTGCGGTTTGGAATCACACTAAACATGGCGGAACACCCTGTGTAGTGCACTGTGAAGTGCACTCCTCTGAGGGCACTTCAGACCGCTCGGTATAGATTGTGTCCCGGTGCGCAGAAGAACAGTTTTACTTCCGGTTTCTTCACCACTGAAATGGCGGCGGCGGCGGCGGAAGGTAGGAATTAAATACAATCTTAAACTGTTGTTTAAAAATAATATATATAAAATAAGGGATTAATAATACACATAAACAACATGCCACATTATATTAGTGAGATGTTTATTGTGTTTTACTGTGTTCATATGTGTGTAATGTTTAAACACGTGACGGGTGAAGAATGCGGAAGTTAAAGTGGAGGATCAGGACACAATGTTACTGTGTATCATCTGTTATATTATAATTTACCTTCTTTACACCTGATTAGTATAAAATCATGACTTCAGTCACACAGTAAGAAGCAGAAATACGATGAACTTCTGGCATGTTGGTTTAATTTATGAATATTTTATTTAACAGCATAACAGACATGGATAGACCTCGGGTCTAAATCTAAAGGTCACTCCTTCCTCTAACTGAGGGGTGTTTCTGTACTGTCCAGCTGTTTAAGTGTGTTTAAGAGCATAACTTACATCTAGCTAATGGCCTGAACACATTTATCTCTTGTGCAGCACTTTATAACTGTGTGTTGTGTTTCTGTGGATTTGATTATTAAGAGTAAATGATGATTAGATCTGACATCAGGAACAGCAGATGTGATCCATATGTAACTGAATTAAATGTATAAAAGAGTAATTTAAAGAATAAACGTTGTTCCTTTAGTGTGTTTAGTAAATGACAGTGTGTTTATACACAGATCCGTCAGACCGGAGTGTGACGAGAAGGAAAAGTATGACTCCACCTCCCGCAAGTAAGTTATACTGTTCTTATTTAAATACTATTAAAACTAGAAATGTTATTTCCTCAGTGAAATGTTAATGCCACAGCAGCCAGAGTGGAAAGCGTTTCATTGTGTATAAAATGTGGTGCAATAACTGAATGGATAATTGAACACCTCCTAGTGACAGAACTGGATCTGAGTTCCACATGTTACTACAGGAGTAAAGTATAAAGGAGTAAAAAATGCTTTAACCTGAAAATAAACGAACAGCATTTCAGTACAGTGTAATACATCTGAAGCTATTTTGTCTTAAGATAAATGCTTCTTTCAGACTTAAACCTGTGATACATCCTGTTCTAATCTTCTAAGCAGAACATCCTTAGGAGATAATGGTTAAAAATTAATGTTTCTATGGAAGAGTGTTTTTCTGCAGGCCAGTAAAAATGTAGAAGAGACAAGTAAAACACTGATATGACTGTGATCAGAAATTGCATTAAATATTCTGTTTCCTCATTTCTATTTCACAGTGTCAGAGCTGAGGATTGTTCTGTTGGGGAAAAGTCTCTCTCAGACCAGCAGAGTGGGAAACTCCATCCTGGACAGATCAGCGTTTGAGACTAATGACCCTCCACGTTCAGCAGAGCTTCACTGTGAGAGTGTCGGAGGACATGTGAAGGGAAGATACATCACCTTCATCAATGCTCCTCATCTTTATGACCTGCAGCTCCCCCCTGGGGACTTAAGTCGGATGATAAAAGAGTGTGTTTCACTTTCTGAACCTGGACCTCATGCATTTTTACTTGTTGTGGAGTCTCATGACTTTACAGAAGAGGACAGAAACCGACTGAGATATATCCTAAACTCCTTCAGTGATGAAGCTATAAACTATTCTATTGTGATAAACACAGACAGTGAACTTTATAATTCAGCAAATGAAGGACAGAACACTGCTATTCACAACCTAAGAGAAGATTGTCGTGGGAGGCATCACAGTTTTCCAAAGTTACATGGTGGGAACAATGACTCAGTCTGTCAGCTGTTTGAGAAGATTGACCAAATGGAGAAGAATAATGGAGGAGGACATCGATATCAGGAAAGATCAACAGGTAAATGCTCACTTTGTGTATACTGTGTGTGTGTATATACACATACATATACATATATATATATATATATATATATATATATATAATTACAGTAAATATATACACTATATTGCTAAAAGTATTCACTCGTCTGCCTTCACATTGCATATGGACTCCACTTGTTTGTAGTTTGGGGACATCCCCTTCCTGCTCCAACATGACTGTGCACCAGTCCACTAGCACTATTAGGTTTTTATAGTTGTTCTCAATAAAGACATGAAATAATTATGCTATTATTTTAGACACATTATATATGTCAATACTACAGTATATATTTTTACTTAAATAAAGGTCAGGTCACATTTTATGACAAATTGATGGAGAAAACCATGAAATTCCAAATGGGTCACATACAATATTTTCTTGGCAGTGTAGAAAACTAAACCAAACATAAAGTTCCTAAAATATTTATTTATAAAAAGTAACACAGTGTCATGAATTAAGAAACAAGTTTCTTATTAAGATTGTATGCTTACTTACCCTACTTTTACAGCCCACACTGCCATACACATAGATGAAATGTGAGTTTTATCAACAGAGCATGTGTTCACTCTGGCAGTCATGATGCTGCTACCATGGCAAGTGTATAGTGGAAACTTAACTCTTTTAAGTCCAGTAATATTAAGGACAATAAGGGGTTATTAGCCTCCTATCAGCAACTCAAACATGAGCCATTACTTTCTTTTTCCATACTGTTCTCAGACAGTTTTCTGCCAAAGTCTAATCTGGCCTTTCTATTCTTGAGCATTACCAGTGGTTTGCACCTTGTTGTGAAGGGTCTATATATACTTCCTACAGCTGTCACTTGTAAATGGAGACTTACCAATAACAACCCTATCTCCTCAAGAGTGTTTCTGACTTGGCTAGATGTTGGGAAGGGGTTCTTATTTACCAGGACATAAGTCTGCAGTTATTCTCATTAGTTTTCTGTTGTCTTCCAAGCATTTTGCTGTTGCCAAGTTTGCCACTTAATGCCTCTTTTGTAAGAATGCTCCAGACTGTTGTACTGGCCACAGTCAGTGTTTTCTCTCTCTCTCTTGGATATATATATATTAGCCTCATGATGGGCTTCTTCACCTGAGTAGACATCTCATTTTGATGGTCTGATTGAACAGTTACCAAATGCAAATACAGAACCCAGAAATGTCGAACACTCAGAACCACCTCATTAGTCATGGAGTAACGGGAACAGGACACACCTGGCAACAGCTTGCCACCCAAATGGGTGTGTGTGTGTGCATGAAAGTGGGTGTAATTCCTGAATGGCTAATACCACACTTTTGTCGAAGAACTTGAATTAAAATGTATAAAATTGGCTGTGTGTGTATAACAGTTTATGTTAATGCATTTCTACATTTATTACCCTCCTGCCTAATATTGAGTAGGTCCCTCTTTTGCAACCAAAATCAGTAATGTGCAGTGTGCTCTGTCACCTTTCTGTTGGAACCAGCATTAACCTGTTCCTCAGTTTTCTACAGTAGCTCTTCTATTGAATCAGACTACATGGGCCAGCCTTCAATTCAATTTAATTACATTTTATTTCTATAGCGCTTTTAACAATTGACATTGTCGCAAAGCAGCTTCACACAATCAAAACCGTAAACACTGAGAGTCTGTGTTTATTAATGTTCTGAGTCCCGAACACTATTTGGAAGACTATTCCATAACTTTAGGGCTTTGTAAGGAAAAGCTCCGTCCCCTGCTGTAGTTTTCATAATACACAGTACTGACAAGCAGCCTGCATCCTTTGATCGAAGTAGGCGTGGCGGATCGTAAGACACTGCGGCACGAGACCACTTACTACGTTTGATGTATAAAGCATTATTATAAAATGGATATGAAATTTCACTGGGAGCCAATGCAGTGTGGATAAGATAGGGGTGATGTGCTCATATCTTCTGGTTCTAGTGAGGACTCTCGCTTCTGCACTGGACAAACTGAAGCTTGTTTATGCACCTAGTTGAACAACCAGACAGTAAGGCATTAAAATAGTCCAAATCAATAGTCCTTCACTCCCCATATGCATCAGTGAGCCTTGGCCATCCATGACCCTGTCGCCAGTTCATCAGTTTTCCTTCCTTGCACCACTTTTGGTTACATTCTGACCACTGCAGTCTTGGAACATGCCATTAGAGTTCTCAATCTCACTGTAGCTACAGTTGCAATTTCTCATTACAGTGGCACCAGGAAGAGCGTGGGATATGCTAGGCAGCAAGTGAACACTTTGTCCCTGAAGTTAATGTGCTGGAAGCAGGAAAAAATTGTGTTTTTTGCAAATTTTTTGAAATAGGGATTTTGGGTTTTCATGAGCTGTATGCCACAATCATCAATATTAAAACAATAAACGGCTTGAACTACTTCAGTTTGTGTGTAATGAATCTAAAATATATGAAAGTCTAATGTTTATCAGTACATTACAGAAAATAATTAACCTAATTTCCGAAACCTATACAGTGAAACCTTGAATTACAAATAACTTGGTCTGGGAGCACTTTTCAAGACGAGCAAAATTTCTATATAAATTTTAATATACGAGTAGTAGCATGCACTTTGTCTGCCAAGCGTCACGTGATCACAACAAGCCAATAGTTCTTTTCTCTCATACGCATGTTTGTGGGTGTTTGTGCGCGCGCATGTGTGAAAGCTGTCCTAGCTCCGGTAGGACGGTAGCTCCCTCCCTCTTTCTCTACTCTCTTGTCCTACTTCAGTTCACAAATACACACAAACACACACACGCTGCGTGCATGCACAAACACACACATGCACACAGTAACGGAACGGAACGCTGCTCCGTCGGGAATCTTTTTAAAGGTAAAGTGCAGGTTAATTTGCTTAATTTTTACGTTATATTTTGTATTAATTATTTTTATATGAATATTTTTGGGTTGTGAAATGAATCATCGCAGTTTAGATTATTTCTAATGGGGGAAATATATTTGCTATACAACTGATTTGATATGCAAGCAAGCTTCCTGAATCCAAGGTTCCACTGTATGGTATATCATCACCGCAACAGATGTTCAATAGATGTTAATTTAATTAATAGAAAATAGTACTTTGATTTTAAATGCATGTGTATAATGTAAAAATGATGATCTTTCAGGTTTGTCATGTTAGTTTGAAAAATGTCAGGTTTCATTGAAATATAAAAAAAAATGATTGTAAATTGTGGAAGGTGTACTGTAGTAATGAGAGAAATCAATTAAAATTAAGAAAACCGTTAAATTCAAAATAAATATTATTTCAGAACTTCAAGTAACTGTGCATGATTATTAATAATCCATTTTTAAAAATGCAATTGCTTTTCTGACAGTATTGGGGTTTTTTTTGCGGTAATGAGAATTTTTAGGACTTATTTTGGAAATTATGTTCAAAAAGGTGTTAAATGGTAAGTAAAAGTTTTTAAATTAATGTTCACAAATACTTCAGACCTTGTTGGTAATGTCTAGGGGGAAAAAAAGTAAATTTAAGCATTTTTTTTATTTTCTTGATTGAAAATTTTTAAACCAAGATTTCATGAGAATCGTCCAGAAGAGCTTCTCGATCTCAAATTGCTGAACAGATAAATGCTGGTTCCAATAGAAAAGAATCGGAGCACACAGTGCATCACTATTATGATGGCAAAAGTGGGACTCAATATTACGTGGATGCTCATAATGTTATGGCTGATTAGTGTATGTTTAATATAAGATCATTCAAAGGTTTAATATTTATCTTACTTCCCTTTAAATCCTGAGACTCTTAAGTAAATTTGGATACCATTTCTTGTTCTCTGATTTCAGTGTCAGAAAGTGTTTCTTTATTGCCAAAACTGAACTTGGTGCTGTGTGGAAGTGATGGAGCTCTGAAGGCCTCCATATCAGATCTCCTACTGGGACAGAGAGAACAGAGAGCAGAGTCTAGTGCAGTGTGTGTGATGGGGAAAGGAGAAGTGTGTGGACACCTGGTCACACTGGTGGATGTTCCCACTCTCTACAACTCTCAGGTCTCAGAACAGGAAGTGATGCGTCAGACTCTACACTGTGTCTCTGTCTGTGATCCTGGAGTTCATGCTTTCCTCATCATCATTCCTGAAGGTCCTCTCACTGATGAAGATAAAGGAGAAATAGAGACATTTCAGAGGATCTTCAGCTCCAGAGTTAATGATCACACCGTATTCATCATTAATCAGCAGTCACAGAGGGAACAGTTAGATGAGACACTTCAGTCTGTGATAAAGACATGTGGAGGACGATATGAATTCTACAGCAGCAGAACAGAAGCAGCAGAACTCATCACATGTGTAAAATTTCTTCTTAAGGAGAACAGAAATCGTCTGTACACCATGGACATGTACTGTGATGCACAGGTGGAAACACAGCTGCAGTACAAACGAGAAATTGAACATTTGCATCAACAAATGACTGAAATCAAGATAAGCAACAGAAATCAAAGACAAGGTAAAGTGTTTATTCATTTAAAATAATCATCAAAGTATTTATCAGTAGAGGTGTGGTGGTTAGCACTGTCGCCTGGCACCTCCAAGGTTTAGAGTTCGATTCCCACCTTGGGGTCTATGTATGTGGAGTTTGTATTTTTTCCCATGCTTGTGCCTGTGTTTCCTCTGGGTTCTCCGGTTTCCTCCCACAGTCCAAAGACATGCAGATTAGGCTAATCGAAGTTCCCAAATTGTCCATAGTGTATGAGTGTGTGTATGTGTGTGCCCTGAAATGGCACCCCTATCCAGGGTGTTCCCTGCCTCATGCCCAAAGTCTCCTGGAATAGACTCCAGACCCCCTGTGTCCCTGTATACAGCATAAAGTGGTATAGATGATGAGTAAGTGAGTAATTATCACTTATTATCATCTTATTGTTGTTTTTAGTGGGATCAAAGCCATGGTTATTTTCAAAACTCTATTCTAAAAACATTTATTTCTGCTTGATCATTATTCCATCTGCTGTATCAGAGGTACTATTCTGACAAATCTGAAGAGGTCAAACCAGGACAGCATGTATGACATTAATTTTTATAATAACTATATTATGTCTTTCCATGTGTGATTTAATAATCTAAGATCAGCATTCTTTTAATTTCACAGATTTACTAAAAATTCCTGACAAACTCAGAATTGTGCTGCTTGGAAAGACTGGAACTGGGAAGAGTGCAACAGGAAACACCATTCTGGGTAAAGAAGTATTTACTGAAGACCTGTCAGCTGAATCAGTGACCTGTGAGTGTCAGACAGAGACAGCAGAAGTCTGTGGGAGACAGATTACTGTGATCGACACTCCAGGACTGTTTGACACAAGTACTGATTATGATGAAATCATGAAAAAGATTGTTAAATGCATCTACATGGCAGCACCTGGTCCTCATGCGTTCCTGCTGGTGTTGAGAATAGGACAACGCTTCACACAGGAGGAGAGAGAGGCAGTGAGAATCATTGAGAAGTTGTTTGGTGAGAAATGTAACATGTACACTATTGTGCTCTTCACTGGAGGAGACATGCTGAAAGGAAAGACAGTGGAGCAGTATGTAGAAAAGCCTGGAACAAATTTAAGGACACTTGTGTCTGAGTTTGGGGACAGATATCATGCTTTCAACAACAATGATAAAAACAGCAATACCCAGGTCCTGACTCTCCTGAATAAGATCAATAAGATGGTGGAACTGAATGGAGGAAGTTACTACACTAACGAGATGTTCCAACGGGTCGAAATGGAAAAGCAAGCAGAAATACATGAGAGAATATTGAAGGAAAAGGAGGAGCAGATGAAACGAGAGAGAGAAGAACTGGAAGCTAAACACAAAGAAGAGATAGAAAGACTGGGTAGAATTATACAGGAGGAAAGACAGAAGCAAGAGACGCATCAACTGTCAATGGAAATGTGGAAGATGAGGGGAAATGATCTAGAGGACAGATTAAAATCCAGAAATGTGGAGATGCAGCAAATGAAGGAAACTGTTGATCTAGAAAGGCAGAGATTGAAGGATACAGAGCAGAACTGTAAGATGAATGTGGAATGGTTACACAGAAGAGTAAATGATCTAGAAGATACTTTAAAGTCCAAAAATGTGGAGCTGGAACAAATAAAGGAAACTATTGATCAAGAAAGACAGAAATTACAGGATACAGAGCAGAAGTATGAAATTAATTTGGAAAGTTTTCAAAAGACAGTAGCTGATCTAGAAGGCATTGTAAAATCCAGAAATGTGGAGCTGCAAAAAATAAAGGACACATTTGATCAAGAAAAGCAGAGCGTAAGAGATACAGAACTGGACTATAAGATGAATTGATGAAAGGGTCAGGTGTAGCTCAGTGGTTAAGGCATTGGACATCGGTTCGGAAGATCCCAGGTTCAAACCACCAAGTTGCCACTGTTGGGCCCTTGAGCCTCAACTGCTCAGATGAGAGCATAAAAATGTAAGTCGCTCTGGATAAGAGCGTCTGCCAAATGCCTAAATGAATTTGGAAAGGTTGAAGAGAAAGGAAAATGAACTAGAAGACACATTAAAATTAAAAAATGTGGAACTGCAAAAAATAAAGGAAACTATTGATCAAGAAAGACAGAAATTAAAGGATACACAGCAGAAGTATGAAATTAATTTGGAAAGTTCTCAAAGGATAGTAGCTGATCTAGAAGCCACAGTAAAATCCAGAAATGTGGAGCTGCAGCAAATAAAGGACACATTTGATCAAGAAAAGCAGAGAGTAAGAGATGCAGAACTGGACTATAAGATGAATTTGGAAGGGTTGAAGAGAAAGCAAAATGAACTAGAAGACACATTAAAATTTAAAAATGTGGAACTGCAAAAAATGAAGGAAACTGTTGATGAAGAGAGGCTCAGAAGTAAAACACTCTCAGATCAGCTTAAATCCCACATAGAAGATAGTAAAATAAATGATCAAAAAGAACTAATGAGAAAAGCTGAGGAGGAGAAAGAGCAAAGAGCTTTAGAGGCAGAGTTGCAAAAGACAAAAGAAAGACTGCAAGAAGAAGAAAAGATGAACAAGGAACTGCAAAGCTCTTATGAAACAATGAAAGAAGCCATGCAGAAGAAAGATCAGTCTGATCAAGAAAGAATGAATGAACTAAAGATGTCATTAGCTGAAGCAACAGCTCCAAAACAGGTAGATACATTCAAATTAAAATTTTATTAGTCACATACACAGTCATACACAGTATAATATGCAGTGAAATGCTTATACGACCGCCAGTGACCTTAAAAAGAAAATAAAAGCTTGTACGTGAAATAAAAAATCAATAAAAAGGAAATACTAAAGAAATAATTTTAACTAGTAAAATTAACTGTACAATAAGGGCATAATAAAATATTGCAAAATATAGAAATATAGGGTAGATAGAGTATATATGTATATAGAATTAAAGTGTCAGTGGTTGTGCAAATATGCATGAAAGGTGACATGTGCAATTGTCCAGATGTATAAATATTTAGTGCAAGTGTGTATGAATGTGTCCATGATTGTCCAGTCAGTGTTGTGAGCTTAAAAGATGTTATTAGTCCTGTGTGGAGGTGTGATTGAGGTGTGATTGAGAGACCTTATCGCCTGCGGGAAGAAGCTCCTCATCAGCCTCTCTGTGTTGGCCTTTAGGGAGCGGAATCGCTTCCCAGACCGCAACAAAGAGAACAGTCCATTACTGGGGTGACTGAGGTCCTTCATGATCTTCCTGGCCTTAGTCCAGCACCGCTTGCTGTAGATGGAGTGCAGGTCAGGGAGCTCAGTGCGGATGATGCGCTCGGCTGATCGCACCACCCTCTGTAGAGCTCGTCTGTCCTGCATGGTGCTGTTCCCGAACCAGGTCGTGATGTTTCCCGTCAGGATGCTCTCTATGGTGCAGGAGTAGAAGTTCCTGAGCACCTTGGAGGGCAGTCTGAAGTCTCTCAAGCGTCTGAGGTGGTACAGACGCTGCCGGGCTTTTTTCACCACGGTGTTGATGTGACAGGACCATGACAGGTCCTGAGTGATGTGAACACCGAGGTATCTGAAGCTGTCCACTCTCTCCACTGGGCTCCTGTTGATGACGGGGGTCTGGTAGTTCCTCTCCTGCTTTGTACTAAAGTCCACTATCAGCTCCTTTGTCTTACTGACGTTCAGGAGGAGATTGTTCCTCTGGCACCAGTTCTCCAGATTTCCAATCTCCTCTAGGTATTCCCACTCATCATTGTTGTTGATCAGTCCGACCACGACGGTGTCGTCAGCAAACTTGATGATGGAGGTGGAGTTGGTAGTGGCCACGCAGTCGTGGGTGTACAAAGAGTACAGCAGGGGCCTCAGAACACAACCCTGGGGGGCTCCAGTGCTGAGAGTGAGTGTAGCTGAGACATGTCCGCCCATCCTTTACTGCCTGTGGTCTGCCAGTCAAAAAATTGGCGACCCACTGACATATAGATGAGCTGAGTCCCAGGTGCTCCAGCTTGGTGGTGAGTGTGGAGGGAACTATGGTATTAAAAGCAGAGCTGTAGTCGATGAAGAGCATTTTAACATAATTCCCTTTCCTAGTGTCCAGGTGAGTGAGTGATGTGTGGAGGAGATGAGAGATTGCATCGTCTGTGGAGCGGTTCTGACGGTATGCAAACTGTAGTGGGTCCAGTGTGTCGGGTAGTGAAGAAATGATGAAGTCTCTGATAAGGCGTTCAAAGCACTTCATCACTACTGAGGTGAGGGCTACAGGGCTACAGTCATTGAGGGAAGCAGGATGTGGTTTCTTCAGGACAGGAACAATGATGGACTCTTTGAAGCATGTGGGGATCACCGACTGAGATAGAGAGATGTTGAATATCTCAGTGAACACAGGTGCTAGCTGGTCTGCGCAAGCTCTGAGGATACGACCTGAGATGCCGTCTGGTCCTGCCGCTTTCCTGGAGATGATGAGTGCGTTCCCGGTGCTGGCAGTGTCTTCCTGTCTGCAGCCGTTAGCGCCGCTAGCATTAGCGCCGTTAGCATTAGCATCGCTAGCGTCTTTAGCTGCAGCCTTGAAGCGAGCATAGAAGGTGTTGAGCTCGTCTGCCAGAATCGCGTCCGTGTTCGTCATACCGGATGCTGGTGCTTTATAGTCCGTTATTGTTCTCAGTCCCTGCCACAGGCTCCTAGAGTCACTCTGTTGAAGCTGTGACTCTAGTTTTCTCCCGTAGCGCTGCTTCGCCTCTTTCACCGCTTTCCGCACGTTATATGACGCAGCCTTGTACGGTTCCATGTCCCCCGACGCAAGTCCCGTGTTGTAGGCAGCTGTGCGAGATCTCAGAGCGTCGCGGATGGTTTTATCCACCCACGGCTTTTGGTTGGGAAACGTTCTGATAGTCTTTTTCTCCACCGTATCGTCTACTAGCTTCCCAATAAATCCCACAACCGCTTCCGTAAACACGCTGACGTCATCATCGGAGCTGTTTCTGAACATGTCCCAGTCTGCGTCATCGAGTGCGTCCTGTAATGCGGCCACCGATTGGTCCGTCCAGCGCGCGACCTCCCTCTGAACCGGAACTTCCTGTTTCAGCCTTTGTTTATATTTTGGCATGAGGAAGATGGCGGCGTGGTCGGATTTACCAAACGCTGGACGAGATTGTGCCTTGTAACCGTCTTTGACCGTGGTATTACAATGGCCCAGTGTCCTTTCGCCCCTGGTGGGGCAGGTGATGTGCTGATAAAAGTTCGGCGCTGCGCGTTGATACATTTGTGTACTGATGTGTATGATATATATGTACTCAGTATTTCTGCTGCTGCTCAGCATCCATCACACTTCTATTTCTATCTGATATTCAGCAGCTGGTGTTTGCAGGATTTCTGTGACTTGCTTTCAGATTGAAATTAAATCCTATATATTAATTACATAATGAAAAATGTGAGTTTATTATATTGTCAGCTCGAGATCTTGTGTGCAGTTTTCCAAGTGGTTTGAACAAAATGAACATGAGATCTTCAAGAGTGTCAGCAGATGTTACAAGAAAATCAAGCACACAGCAATGGCTAAAGCTCTGTGATGCTGTGTGTCAGTTGGGGGACAAACACTTAAAGAGATAAAATAAGTAGATGGATGGAAAAGTGAGTCAGGACATAAGGAAGATTTTCTTAAACAGTTAAACTGGATAGTGATGTCATAGCTATGTTTGAAAATGCTCATCAGCAATCTGAAATGGCCCAATCATTGTGCAGATTGTGAAAACGGGAGTTTTTCTTAACCTGGTAAAAGTGGTCTCAAGAGAAAAATAGGAGAAATAAATCTGAAAACATTGGTGAAAAATGAATGGGTACAAATTCACTAAGAAAAACTATTGTGGATACAATCAAAATAAGATGAATTTTGTTTGTATGTCATTGCTTGCATGAGAACACAGCAACACAGACCACAAAACTGTGTGTGACTACCCCAAACTACGAACACAAATCTATCTAAAGTGCATGAGTGTAAGCATGTGCAAAGAGTGTGAGAGTCCAATTATGCTGAAAACACAGGAACAGAAGGCACAGTAGAAGGGTTTTTTTTGTTGTTGCTATTTTTGCTTCTCCCAGAAGGAAACTCAGTGGCTACCATTTCATATGATTCGTTTTTTTATATCCAGGATAAAATTGATTCCTGAAAGTTTTTCATCAGACAGATTAAAACCATGTTACGATACTGAAAAACCTGCTAAATCTGTTATGTTAAAAACAATGAACAGTTTCAATAAAGGGAGAAAATTATTTGTTTAAGGCTACTATCTTCAGAACAGTAATAATAACATTAACTGCCATGGCTCAGTGTAAAATCCTCCAGTAGAGATCGGTAGTATGTTTTAATGGAGTTCTGTATAGCACTCTCCACACTGGTGCAGTTTATCCATCTAAAACAGTCTGTTCCTCCACACAATGTACGGTTGGCTACAGAATTTGCTCCTGTTAATAACTTGACACACTTTCTGTTCGGTAACTGCTGCTCGCTTGGTACAGAGTCAACATTGGGTTAGTGCTGATCTTAAGCACATTAACTCAAAACATTGAGCCTGGACTGATAAATCAACACACTGATCAACACTGTCGAACTATAGTACACACTAACCTGTAAATGCTCTTTTACATACAACATTGCTCACATCTTTACCTCTCTGGCTCTATTTAAATTAAAAGAGGCGATTTTAAAGTTGTTTATGGAAAAGAGAAAAGGTGCAATGTGTTGACAATTTGAAAGATTTACATTTGGTCAGGAGTATTGACAAAAAAAAAGTGGGTATTATAGTTTACATGTCGTCTTTGTTTTTTTTTACAATCGAGTTCTACTTTTAACTTTCATACTAATTTCCTTAGCCTGTACTTACACCTTACTGACACCTCCTGTTTAGTAAAAGTGCAGTATTGTTTTCATGTGACAGCACGGTGGCCTTGCACCTCCAGGGTCCGGGTTTGATTCCCGTCTCTGTGTGCATGGAGTTTGCATGTTCTCCCCGTGCTTGGTGGGTTTCCTCCGGGTCCTCCCACAGTCCAAAGGTATGCAGGTTAGGTTAATTGCCGTTCCCAAATTACCCCTAGTGTGTGTATGTGTGTTTACCCTGAGATGGATTGGCCCCTGCTCCAGGTCCCCGCGACCCTGAATACAGGATAAAGCGCTATAGAAGATGAGTGAGTGAGTGTTTTTCATGTGTGACTTTGCTTGGTTGTGACAGATTCACCAAAAAAACTTTGTATCAAAGAAATAAAGTACTTCTTGATGATTTTTATTAAAAGTAGCCTTTAAACTGTTGGATTTGTTTGACCGTCTAGACTCTTTTCCCTCTGAGGTGTTATATACTTACAGTGGTGTGAAAAACTATTTGCCCCCTTCCTGACTTCTTATTCTTTTGCATGTTTGTCACACTTAAATGTTTCTGCTCATCAAAAACCGTTAACTATTAGTCAAAGATAACATAATTGAACACAAAATGCAGTTTTTAAATGAAGGTTTACATTATTAAGAGGGAAAAAAACTCCAAATCTACAGCGCCCTGTGTGAAAAAGTGATTGCCCCCCTTATAAAAAAATAACTTAACTGTGGTTTATCACACCTGAGTTCAATTTCTGTAGTCACCCCCAGGCCTGATTACTGCCACACCTGTTTCAATCAAGAAATCACTTAAATAGGAGCTACCTGACACAGAGAAGTAGACCAAAAGCACCTCAGAAGCTAGACATCATGCCAAGATCCAAAGAAATTCAGGAACAAATGAGAACAAAAGTAATTGAGATCTATCAGTTTGGTAAAGGTTATGAAGCCATTTCTAAAGCTTTGGGACTCCAGCGAACCACAGTGAGAGCCATTATCCACAAATGGCAAAAACATGGAACAGTGGTGAACCTTCCCAGGAGTGGCCGGCCGACCAAAATTACCCCAAGAGCGCAGAGACGACTCATCCAAGAGGCCACAAAAGACCCCAGGACAACATCTAAAGAACTGCAGGCCTCACTTGCCTCAATTAAGGTCAGTGTTCACGACTCCACCATAAGAAAGAGACTGGGCAAAAACGGCCTGCATGGCAGATTTCCAAGGCGCAAACCACTTTTAAGCAAAAAGAACATTAAGGCTCGTCTCAATTTTGCTAAAAAACATCTCTATGATTGCCAAGACTTTTGGGAAAATACCTTGTGGACCGACGAGACAAAAGTTGAACTTTTTGGAAGGTGCCTGTCCTGTTACATCTGGCGTAAAAGTAACACAGCATTTCAGAAAAAGAACATCATACCAACAGTAAAATATGGTGGTGGTAGTGTGATGGTCTGGGGTTGTTTTGCTGCTTCAGGAACTGGAAGGCTTGCTGTGATGGATGGAACCATGAATTCTACTGTCTACCAAAAAATCCTGAAGGAGAATGTCCGGCCATCTGTTCGTCAACTCAAGCTGAAGCGATCTTGGGTGCTGCAGCAGGACAATGACCCAAAACACACCAGCAAATCCACCTCTGAATGGCTGAAGAAAAACAAAATGAAGACTTAAGTGGCCTAGTCAAAGTCCTGACCTGAATCCTATTGAGATGTTGTGGCATGACCTTAAAAAGGCGGTTCATGCTAGAAAACCCTCAAAGCTGAATTACAACAATTCTGCAAAGATGAGTGGGCCAAAATTCCTCCAGAGCGCTGTAAAAGACTCGTTGCAAGTTATCGCAAACGCTTGATTGCAGTTATTGCTGCTAAGGGTGGCCCAACCAGTTATTAGGTTCAGGGGGCAATTACTTTTTCACACAGGGCCATGTAGGTTTGGATTTTTCTCCCTAAATAATAAAACCCCTCATTTAAAAACTGCATTTTGTGTTTACTTGTGTTATCTTTGACTAATAGTTAAATGTGTTTGATGATCAGAAACATTTTGTGTGACAAACATGCAAAAGAGTAAGAAATCAGGAGGGGGGCAAATAGTTTTTCACACCACTGTATATGGTGGTAGACTAAAGTCAGACTCACTATACAGTACTTTAATTTTCTTTATCTACTTTACTACTAGAGTGGACTTTCCTCTTCACAGTTCATGTTCTCCTGCATGTTTGTTTCAACAAAATACTTGGCTAAATAAATAGGTTTATTCAAACTGATAGTGATGAGTCAAATAGGATCTGAGCCAGGAGAGGGCCGTTCCCTTAATTCCATTTTCTAATCTGTGAAGGAGAATACTATGATCAATAGTGTCAGAAACTACACTGAGGTCGAGTAACGCAAGTGTAATGACATAACCATTGATCAGAGGTCAATAGGAGGTCATTTACTACTTTCTGTCTAGGTGCTGTCTCTGTGCTGACTAATACAGTTTGTTAAAGATTCAAGATCCAAAGAACTTTATTAATCCCAGAGGGAAATTGCTTTGTCTCGGTCATACAGTTGCATTGATTAAATAAAAAATAATAAAAATCTTGAGACAAGGAAAAGTAAAAAAACAAGAAATAAAAATTTAAAGAAAAATACAATAAATAGAAGCAAAAATAGAATTAAATATTATTAAATATTCAATCTAATGATATTTCTTTGAGGATATGATGTCTGTGGGTGTGCTTATAAACATATAAATGTCTGAAGTCTGATTACACTGTATTCAGCACAAACTGGGCTACAGTAATATGTACTGTATGTACAGCAGCATGTATGTACAAGTTTATATTTTGGAGAAAATAATAGTTATGCTTGATTATTGCAAACAACACAACAATAAGTCATTGAAATAATACCACAAAACACATTCATGACATTTGTGTACAAGACTTTTGTGACCTGGATCTTGTAGTGTAGAGGTTTTACTTCAAAATGATGTGACAATCATCTCTCTTACTCATTTACAGAAAACAATACATTCATTTAAATTTTCTAAGACACTATTTGTTTAGAAAGGCCGTATGCGAAGAGGCGGGAACGATCATGAATAATGCTGATATTCACACCAGAGAAAACAAAGACCTGCATAATGAGCTGCATAATTACCCCTTTCAGTCAGGTATGGGACAGAGGAAAGTGTTACAGGAAAATAATTTGAGGACAAAGTAGTTGTTTGTAGTTTATTTAGAATATAGAGATTGTACATGTTTTACTGCTGAGGGAGACAGTATTAGGGGTGTGCGTCTGCTGGCCTGACTGCTAACTGCTAACTATAATTATAGTCTATAGACTTGGTTCATTCTCTGAAGGATTAATGAGCCGCATCTCATGTAGTAGCAGATAAATACAAGTCAAACATTAACTCAACTCAATTAAATGAATTTACAATCACCGTACTAAAATTACAGTACAAATTTAAGCAAAGTAAATGTTAACACAGTGAGCCTTTATATTTTATCATGTTACACTCACGTAGCCAGAAAACTCTGGGTGTGAGTCAGAAAAAGTGGGTGAGCCACAGTTAGTGGCAGATTAATGTGCAAAAAATATATAATAAAACTATATAAGATACATTTATTTAAGCGCTCGCACAATGAAGACAAAATGTTATGATGTTGTAAAATAATGAAAGTAAACAGGGGGCGCTATTCTGTATTGTTTTCGGTGAACTTGAGCGTCAGAAAATGAACCGAAACTCGGTGTATACTCACCTCACAGACATGAAAAATATATACTTATAGAAAGCGAAATGTCTGCTTTCATATAATCTAATGAATATACTGTGGATGTTTTTACAGTATGAAATATTAATATACTGTAGACACGTCCACTGGTGCGGAGACGACGAGATGACATGATCACCATCACCACAGCCGAAACCAAAGAAATCACTAATTTATCAATATATTATTAAAATGGTCAGAGTCAGACTGCTTGCTGTTTTTCCCGATGCATTAATAATCATTAGTCTACTTCTGCTGCTCCGCTTTGGAAAACTTCATGCATGCGGTTGAGTGCTGATTAGACTACGTAGGAAATTAAAGAGAAGGATCACGATGCCGTATTGAAGTCCGGAGCCCAAACCTCATTTAAACTAAATTAACAAATATTTGAAGTAGATAACAGTAGCCCACATTTATAAAAGCATTTTTATTTAGACTATAAAAAATAATCCTGCATTTATTTTTAGGTGTGCCAGCTGCCACTGTTCTTATACGGCTCTTTATCGGAGTAAATCATTCAGTAACAAACCTGTAACTTTCCATGTAAAACAGGTACATGTGTATGAATAAATAGTTTAAATGTACAGTATCATTCAATTCAATTCAGTTTTATTTGTATAGCGCTTTTAACAATTGACATTGTTTCAAAACAGCTTTACACAATAAAAAGAATTATTTAAATTTGTATGGAATGTGAATGTGTATGAATTAAAATGGTCAGATAGTCCCTGTATCATGAATCATGAGCTATTGATCAGTGATTTATGTAAACGACTCAGTTCAGATGTAAGAAATGCTCATTGCTGCACTGTTTGGGAGGAGGGACAAACAACGGTTTTATTGAAGAAAAAAATCTATCTATGTTGTTTTTCTGAAGTAATGTTATTGATTTTACATTTGGTCAGGAGTTGCCACTATTTGTGATCCGAGTGTGTGTGATTGAGGCGAGGCTGCTTGCACCAGCGTGATGTGCGCTGCTTTGTTTCAGTCACAGGTGGTGGCGGCTTTTGGGGGGCAGACGTGAGTTAAGTGAGAAAGGGGTGCATCTTAGTTCTTCTCCCTGGTCTCAGTGTTTTTGTGTGAGTAATGTGAATGTATAGGTGTGAACAGATGGGACATCAATATTAGTGGGAATTTGAGAGGGGTGAATTATTTGCATTTGAATGTTGTCTGACATTGTAAAGCGCACACAGTAACACTAAAACAAGAACAACAAACTAAAATAAATAGCAATAAGAGGCCCTGATAATATTCAATTCAATTCAATTTTATTTATATAGCGCTTTTAACAATGGTCATTGTCTCAAAGCAGCTTCACAAAAAAAAAAAAAAAATAAATAATAATAATAAATAAATAAATAAATAAATAAAATAATAATAGAAAATAAATAAATAAAAACAAATAATAATAATTATAGAAAAGAAAATAATTGGAAGTGTGGATGTGTGAGAAAAATGTGCAGATAATAATGAGACGAATGAATGAAATTTCTCTGATGAGCAAGCCAAGGGTGACGGCGACAGTGGCAAGGAAAAACTCCCTGAGATGGCATTAGGAAGAAACCTTGAGAGGAACCAGACTCAACAGGGAACCCATCCTCATTTGGGCGATAACAGATAGAAATGATATAACATCTTGTGTGTTGTGCAGGTGAAAATTCAATATTACAGAAATTATTTAAATTGACATGAAGACCAGGTCAGCATAGGGACGAGTCAGTAGGTGCAGAGGGCAGATGAGGTCTGGATCACTGGAAGCACAGGAGCAGCATGTGTAGCTCCAACCATCATAAAGCTGAATCCAGCTGGAGCTGGTCCTTCTCTTTATGCCTCAGGAACCTCGCAGGGTCGGCCTCGCAGGGTTGATGTAAAATGGAGTCCAGTAGTTATTGGAGACTCAGATAGACTTGTAGAAAGTTCCAGTCCTGAACTATCGAATTGTCAAGTCCTCAGAGAAACAGCTGACAACACCAGTCGAGGCCAGAACCATCTTCTAAGTAGACAGAATCATCCCCAGACACCAGGCGCATCCTAAAGAGACACACGGGGCATCCATCCGATGAGACCTCCAACCAGAAACCGGGCAGAAACTGTGTGTCGCTATGCGACGTCTTTTTGGAGGGTCTGACAGAGAAGCTCCAAGATGAGCTAATCTCGCGAGAGCTCCCCTCGTCTCTCCAAAAACTTGTGGACCTGGCTGGTCGAGTAGATGCCCGCCTCCGTCTTCGTAGGTCAGCCCGGTTTTCTCCACCCAGGGCACTACCGCGACCCCCACCTCCACGAGTTGAACCCCAGGAGGAACCCATGCAACTGGGCAGAACCTGCATCACCCCAGAGGAGCGTCACCGCCGCCGAGTGGAGGGGGCCTGCTTCTACTGTGGGAAATCAGGACACCTGCTCAAAGACAGCAAAAGGGGGCGCCCTCTAGTTCAGCTGGGAGCACTAGAGGGCGAGACTCCAAGAAGGCTCCCAGACCAACGTCATCTGCTTCCCATCCTCCTCCTCCATGAGCAACAGACCCACCTAGTGCAGGCACTGGTCGACTCGGGTTCGGATCGTAACCTGCTGAATGCGGCTTCAGCCAAAACCCTGGGTATTCCTGCGCTGCCCTTGGAGAACCACCTCAAGGTCCAGGCCCTCGACGGGAGTCCGCTCCCATCTATCACCCACAGAACCCCTCTCATTGGCCTAAAGGTCTCCGGCAACCACTCAGAACAAACGTCGCTGTTCATCATGGAGGGGTCACATGCCACAGTCGTTCTAGGCCTCCCCTGGTTAACCCAACACAACCCGCACATTGATTGGGTCAGGAACTCGATCGTAGCCTGGAGTCCATCATGTTCCACGTCATGTTTACACGCCGCCACTACACCCGGCCTCGATCCAGCCCCCACAAAGGAGCCATCGGACCTCACCTGTGTTCCCCCAGAATACCATGACCTCAGGACTCTGTTCAGCAAATCACGTGCAGTCTCTCTTCCCCCCCACCAACCATACGACTGCGCCATTGACCACCTCCCAGGCACCACCCCCCCCAAGGGCCGTCTTTACTCTCTGTCGCCCAAGAAACGCCAAGCCATGGACCAGTACATCACGGAATCCCTTGCCGCAGGAATCATCCGCCCCTCTTCCTCTCCGGCAGGGGCTGGATTCTTCTTCGTAGGCAAGAAAGATGGTTCCCTTCGCCCGTGCATTGATTATAGGGGCCTTAACAACATCACCATTAAGAACCGATACCCCCTTCCTCTAATGTCTACCGCCTTCGAACTCCTTCAGGGGGCCAGCACCTTCACTAAGCTCGATCTGCGCAACGCCTATCACCTTGTTCGCATTCGGGAAGGGGATGAGTGGAAAACAGCTTTTAATACGCCAACTGGACATTATGAGTATCTGGTGGTTCCCTTTGGACTTACTAATGCCCCCGGAGTGTTTCAAGCCTTAATCAATGACGTCCTCAGGGATTTCCTCAATTCGTCCGTATTCGTCTATCTAGACGATATCCTGATCTTCTCTCACAACCCAGAAGAACACCAACATCACGTCAGGCAGGTGCTGCAGAGGCTGCTGGAGAACAACTTGTTCATCAAGGCTGAGAAGTGCGAGTTCCATACCACAGCTACCACGTTCCTCGGATTCACCATCAGCCCGAAGGGCATCGAGATGGAACCCGCAAAGCTCCAAGTGGTCACTAGGTGGCCCACCCCTACTTCTCGACATGAACTCCAGAGGTTCTTAGGCTTTGCTAATTTTTATCGTCGGTTTATCCGAGGCTACAGCTCCATCGCCGCCCCTCTAACAGCTCTGACCTCTACCAAGACCCATTTCTGCTGGAACCTGGAATCTGTAAAAGCCTTCAGCGAGCTGAAGAAACGGCTCACCTCCGCCCCTATCCTCACCATCCCAGATCCATCACGGCAGTTCATCGTGGAGGTCGACGCCTCCAGCACCGGAGTAGGAAGCATCCTCTCACAAATATCCAACCGAGATAATAAGCTGCACCCCTGTTCCTTCTTCTCCCACCGCCTAACTCCTGCTGAAAGCAATTACGGCATCGGAGATCGTGAACTCTTAGCTATCAAGTTAGCACTGGAGGAATGGAGACACTGGCTAGAGGGAACGGAGGTCCCATTCCTAGTTTGGACCGATCACAAGAACCTCGAGTATCTACGGAGCGCCAAGAGGCTCAATTCTCGTCAGGCCCGGTGGTCCCTGTTCTTTGCGAGGTTCAACTTTATCCTCTCCTACCGACCAGGGTCTAAGAACACCAAGCCGGACGCGCTTTCAAGACTATTTACGACCACCCAAGACCCTGCCCCATGTGAGACGATTTTGCCACCCCCATGCCTCCTCGCCGTGGCCGAGCTCGATATCGAAACCAGTGTCAAGCAAGCCCTATCCCATGGACCAAACCCAAGCAATGTGCCTCCTAACCGTCTCTTCATTCCCCTCGCTCTGCATTCTCAAGTCCTGGAGTGGGCCCACAGTTCCAAACTCTCTTGCCACCCAGGCTCCGCCAGAACTCTGGCACTAGCCCAGCAGCGGTTTTGGTGGTCCACCCTCAAGGAGGACGTCTCTCGCTTTGTTGCAGCGTGCAATGTCTGCATAAGATCCAAACATGTCAACACGGCCCCAGCTGGCCCCCTCAGACCCCTGCCCATCCCTCATCGCCCCTGGTCCAACATCGCCCTGGACTTCGTCACCGGTCTACCCCCCTCCACCGGCCACACCTGCATCATGACCGTGGTTGATCGGTTCTCTAAAGCTGTTCACTTTATCCCCCTACCAAAACTTCCGTTCGCCAAGGAGACTGCAGAGCTCATGATCAACCATGTATTTAAGCTCCACAGCCTGCCCAAGGACATTGTGTCTGATCGGGGCCCACAGTTCACCTCTCAGTTCTGGAAGGCATTTTGTAAGCTCATCGGAGCCACCCCAAGCCTGTCATCAGGTTTCCACCCTCAATCCAATGGGCAGACGGAGAGGAAGAACCAGACTCTCGAGGTCGCCCTGAGGTGCATGACCTACCGGGATGTCACCTCGTGGAGCAGATTCCTGCCCTGGGTCGAATATGCCCACAACTCCCTAGTCTCTTCGTCTACTGGACTGTCCCCCTTCCAGTGCTGCCTGGGTTACCAACCACCCTTGTTCCCTCTCAGGAAGAGGAGGTCAGCGTCCCCTCTGCCCAAGCCTTCATTCGCCACTGCAGGAGGACCTAGACTCAGGTCTCAAGCCAGAAGGACGCTGCTACGACAAGGCAGAATTCACAAGGAGCAAGCAGACCGTAGACGCTCTAAGACCCCCAAGTACAGGATAGGGCAGAGAGGAAAAGGGAAAAGGGGACAAGGAGCCTTGGTGGTGGAACGAGGAAGTCCAGGAGTGTATACAGGGAAAGAGGCTAGCTAAGAAGAAGTGGGACACTGAGAGGACTGAAGAGAGTAGACAGGAGTACAGGGAGATGCACTGTAAGGTGAAGGTAGAGGTGGCAAAGGCCAAACAAAGAGCATATGAGGACTTGTATGCTAGGCTGGACAGTAAGGAGGGTGAGGTGGTTTTGTACAGGTTGGCGAAGCAAAGAGATAGAGATGGGAAGGATGTGCAGCAGGTTAGAGTGATTAAAGATAGAGATGGAAATGTACTGACAGATGCCAGGAGGGTGATGGGAAGATGGAAGGAGTACTTTGAGGAGTTGATGAATAAGGAAAACGAAAGAGAACAAAGAGTAGAAGAGGTGACTGTTGTGGAGCAGGAAGTAGCAAATATTAGTAAAAGTGAGGTGAGAAGGGCGTTGAAGAGGATGAAGAGTGGAAAGGCTGTTGGTCCTGATGACATACCTGTGGAGGTATGGAAGTGCTTAGGAGAGGTGGCAGTAGAGTTTCTGACTAGTTTGTTTAACAAGATCTTGGAGAGTGAGAGGATTCCAGAGGAATGGAGGAGAAGTGTATTGGTGCCGATTTTTAAGAACAAGGGAGATGTGCAGAGCTGTGGCAATTACAGAGGCATAAAGCTAATGAGCCATACAATGAACCTGTGGGAAAGAGTAGTGGAGGCTAGGTTAAGGGAAGAGGTGAGCATTTGTGAGCAGCAATATGGTTTTATGCCTAGAAAGAGTACATCAAATGCAGTATTTGCTTTGAGGATGCTGATGGAGATGTACAGAGAAGGTAATAAAGAGTTGCAATATGTCTTTGTAGATTTAGAGAAAGCGTACGACTGGGTGCCGAGAGAGGAGCAGTGGTGTTGTATGAGGAAGCCTGGAGTGGCAGAGAAGTATTTTAGAGTGGTGCAGGACGTGTATGAGAGCTGTAAGACAGTGGTGAGATGTGCTGTAGGTGTGACAGAAGAGTTCAAGGTGGAGGTGGGTCTGCATCAAGGATCGGCTCTAAGCCCCTTTTTGTTTGCTTTGGTGATGGACAGGATGACAGTAAGACAGGTCATCCTGACCTGTAAGACAGGAGTCTCCATGGACTATGATGTTTGCAGATGGCATTGTGCTTTGTAGCAAGAGCAGAGAACAGGTGGAAGAAAATTTGGAGAGGTGGAGGTACGCTCTGGAAAGCAAGGGAATGAAGGTTAGCCGCAGCAAGACGGAATACATGTGTGTGAATGAGAGGAACCCAAGAGGAATGGTGAGGCTACAGGGAGCAGAGGTAAAGAAGGTGCAGGATTTTAAGTAGGGTTGTTCCAATTCCAATACCGGTATCGGAAATGCTGCCGATACCACAAAAAAAGCTGGCATCGGAATCGGCGAGTACTTGAGTCCACGTACTGATCCAATACCATTTTCCTCAACATAACCTATTTATGCCCGCTAGCTTTGCTAGCTTAGCTTAATTACAGAGTGTCACGGCATGCGCCTGTGATGGGCGTGCGCCCAAATTGATATTGCTCCTCACTCACTAGTTAGGCGGCCTCCCCCCCCCCTTTAGGTATGTGAAGTAGCAGGGCCGCAGAATCAGGCAACGGCCCATGAGCTATCGTCGTTAATGATCCCGGCGCTATAAAACACAGCAGGGAGTGGAGCTCGGGGTCTGACTGTTGGGAAGCTGAACTTTGCGACGTGGTGGATTTTATGAGAGACAGTGGCACAAGAGCGGGGCAATGTGATGCGCCCCAGAGACTTTAAAAAGGGGGGCGCCTTTGATCTCCGCGAGAGGAGCGCGTGAACGAGATGCGCGAGCTCCCGCAGCACCTTCACTTCCGCGTCGACCCCGCCTTCGCATCCCTCCCGCAGAAGTGGAAAAAGCTGCCGAGAGCCTTTAACCCTTTCCTTACCCATTTTTCTAAATAAATTACCCTTTTTCCTGTAAGACCTCGCCTCGTGTCCGTGTTTCATGGTGTCGCCCGTGCACTTAGGGTCGAACCCGTTACACAGGGCTAGTAGTATTTTACTTAAAAAAAAGAAATTTTATATTATGTAATATATATATACACTGTACAGATACACACCCAGGTATCGGATCGGTACTCGGTATCGGCCGATACCCTGAGCCCAAGTATCGGAATCGGTATCGGGAGGGGAAAAATGGTATCGGAACATCTCTAATTTTAAGTACTTAGGGTCAACGGTCCAGAGCAACAGAGAGTGTTCAAAGGAGGTGAAGAGGCGCGTACAGGCAGGTTGGAATGGGTGGAGAAAAGTGTCAGGTGTGTTGTGCGATTAAAGAGTATCAGCGAGAATGAAAGGAAAGGTGTACAGGACAGTGGTGAGACCAACGATGCTCTACGGCTTAGAGCCAGTGGCACTGAAGAAAAGACAGGAGGCAGAGCTAGAGGTAGCAGAGCTGAAGATGTTGAGGTTCTCTTTGGGAGTGACAAGGATGGATAGGATCAAGAATGTGTTCATCAGAGGGACAACTCATGTTAGATGTTTTGGGGATAAAGTCAGAGAGGCCAGATTGAGGTGGTTTGGACATGTTCAGAGGAGAGATGGTGAATATATCGGTAGAAGGATGCTGAGGTTGGAACTGCCAGGCAGGAGGTCTAGAGGAAGACCAAAGAGGAGGTTTATGGATGCAGTGAGAGAGGACATGAAGTTAGTTGGTGTGAGAGAAGTTAGATGAGGCAGATGATTCGCTGTGGCAACCCCTGAAAGGGAACAGCCGAAAGACAAAGAAGAAGAAGATTACAATTTCATGTTTACAGCTTGCAGGTTGACAAAACATTTTTTGTCTGTTTACATTTACATTTAGGCATTTGGCAGACGCTCTTATCCAGAGCGACTTACATTTTTATCTCATTACACATCTGAGCATATGAGGGTTAAGGGCCTTGCTCAAGGGCCCAACAGTGGCAACTTTGTGGTTGTGGGGTTTGAACCTGGGATCTTCCGAACCGTAGTCCAATGCCTTAACCACTGAGCTACGTCTGGCCCGTCTGTTCTTAGCCTATAGTAGTCTTTGGCTACAAGAAGAGGTGGCTATTAAAGAGGATCTAATGAAACATCCAAACGTAAGTAGCTTACAAATTGCCCACACTCCCTATGCAGTAATGCAACCATGTAAATATATTACTCATATTATACTAGAAACAACCCAAATATTCTGTAAATATTAAGTTTATATAAACTATATGATGCTGTGCCCTATTGTACTTTGTCCCCTCCTTTTATCACCTCATGTCTAAATATAGATATTTAACTGATGGTAAGAAATCTACAATTATAGACTGTCAAATTTAGCAGTTTTTGAATTATTTGGCAGCAGATATCGATAATGTCATGTCTTACAGGTAAAAATTACAGAACCTAATGCAGCAGACAGCAGTCAAGATTTTTGTGAAGAATTGAGGAAACTCTTATTAAAAGTATTGGGAAATCCTGTGCAATTCCTAAAATCTGCAGATATACTTCAAATAAAACCATTGTTGCAATACCAAGAGTCTTCATTACATTTAGCTTTTCTACAAAAGCTGCTGATGGTGGACTAAAAGCAAGATATATTTCAGTTGATAAACCACACCAAGATGAAGATGATGCGTCACCAGAACCAGTCAATGATCAGGAGGATGACTTCTCATTTCTTTATGACACAGAATGTGCATCAACTTCTGATGTTGTAAACAACAAAGAGATTGTTCACCCCATGGATGTCCAGATGGCGGTGTTTCACTACTCTGATCATTTCTTAAGGCAGCTAATAGTGAATAAACTGGCTCAGTGTCAGTATGCTCTGCCGCTGCTGGTGCCTCATCCTTTCACCAGAGAGATTGAGTTTCCTCTATGGACCTTTCGCCAAATAAAGAAAAGCTGGAAGACCACTGATCCCTCTGGTAAGAAGATCAGTAAAACTCAGGCTGTTTATGAAGCAGAAACTTCAATGGTGGCTTTCTTCAGGTTCGGCTCTGTATCCTTATCCAAGTCTCAGCTAATGAACAGATTGATTGGTGAAAAACATGACACATTCTTCCACCGAGACTGCCCTGGAGGTAGCAACAAACGGCTCCTGATGGATGGAGTGGTAGAAATCGCTTGGTATTGCCCATCTGGGAAGGAAAATGATTATTTCCCTGAATGTGTTGCATTCTGTAATCTCCATGGAGATGCAGAAATTAATAAGGAGCAACTGCAGATCCTGAATGAAATGTCCTCTGTGAATGTTGTGCTTTTATCTGAACAAAAAGATGTGAAAACTAATGAACTACTAACAAATCTTAATAAAAGCCAAAAGCCACTAATTTGGCTACTTGACAACAGTAATTCACCTGCAACTAAGATAAAACATCTGAGGTACAAAATTGGTCTTAAACAGAGAAATCAGTCAGTTATATCTGAAGATCTCCGGAAGACGGTCAGAAAATGTTTTAAAATAGCCCCTCAATTCAAACTTGAAAATGTTGCAAGCAGGAAGATCAGAACAGATGAGGAAGGTGAAAATTGTCAGAAGGGAAAAAAAGCAGCTAGCCAAATGATGGACTTATTCCATGGAGTGGAACCATCTAAAATGCAGGAAACCTATCTGCCCTGTCAGGGAAAACTGTGGCATGAGTGGTGCCATAAAAACAAAGAATTAAATCAACTTCAAGGAACAAATATAGAGATGAAAATATGTGATAAACACACTGAAATGATGATACTTCGTAAGCAGCAGCATGAGCGTGGAGCCACAAACCTAATGGAGATGTTTATTCACACACTGAATTCAAAAGAACCAAAGGACAAAGACTATTTTTTGAAATGGCTCATAATCCTGCTTGACAACTACATGACTGATGTGCAGTTTGGTCAGGAACTGAAGTCTGTACCCTTTGGTTTGGAACATTTACTCAGGGAGATGGGTCAGATATATGAGTCTTATATTTCTATAAAAACACAGATGAATGAAGCTTTAAGAGAAGACTACTCCTATCTCCCTAAGCTTGCAGCAGATGTCATGCTCTTTGGATACCCACTTGAGCTGATGGATGGTAATGCTTCTCATGTTCCTCTGATTTGGGTTTCAGCAGTCCTAGATGAACTTGTGAAAACACTGGGAGACCAGAGTGTGTTTGTGCTGTCAGTTCTGGGGATTCAGAGCTCTGGGAAATCAACTATGCTCAACACTATGTTTGGACTCCAGTTTGCTGTTAGTTCTGGAAGGTGCACCAGAGGAGCCTTCATGCAGCTGGTCAGAGTGTCAGAGGAGATGAAAGAGGAACTGAAATTTGACTACATTGTAGTTGTTGACACTGAAGGTCTTAGAACTTTAGAGCTGGCTGGAAAGACAAACACACATCATGACAATGAACTCGCCACATTTGTTGTTGGTCTTGGAAATCTGACCTTAATCAACATCTTTGGAGAGAACCCTGCTGAGATGCAGGACATCCTTCAGATTGTTGTCCAGGCCTTCCTGAGAATGAAGAAGGTCAGACTAAATCCCAGATGCATGTTTGTCCATCAGAATGTTGGAGACGTCACTGCTGAAGAGAAAATTAAAGAAGGAAGGAGACACTTACAGGAGAAACTGGATGAAATGACTAAGCTTGCAGCTACAGAAGAAGAATGTGATGCTCAGTGTTTGTGATATAATTGAATTTGATGTACAAAGTGATGTCAGGTATTTTGCACAGCTCTGGGAGGGGAATCCCCCCATGGCACCACCAAACCCATCATACAGTGAACATGTTGAAGAGCTGAAGAGAAATATCTTTTCAAATATTCAGACAACCCATGTGATGAATCTTTCACAATTCAAATCCCATTTAAGCAATCTGTGGAATGCACTGCTGAATGAAAACTTTGTGTTTAGCTTCAAAAACTCTTTAGAGATTGCAGCATACAGGAAGCTGGAGAATGAATATTGTAAATGGACCTGGAGCATTAGAAGTGCCATGTTGGTAATTGAAAACAAGTTGCTTAACAGAGTCAATAATAAAAACTCAAATATTGATGAAAATGAAATCAGAGCAGATATGAAGGGAACAACACTAGATGTAGAAATATCAATAAAGAAGTTCTTTGATGAAGACAAAGATAAAGAAATTTTGATCCAGTGGCGAAAAAGATTTGAGATAAAAATTTTGGATCTTACCAATGAGGTTCTGAAAGGGACAAAGAAAAGGTTAGATAAAGTTGCATGTCTAAAAGTGGCAAGAGAAAAGATAGATCAGGAAAAAACTGTAAGGGAAAATAAACTTCATAAACTGAGTAAAGACCTAGCAATAAGTTTAAAAAGTAAAGGAACTAATGATGATACACTCAGGGCAGAATTTGAAGATATCTGGGACAAATGGTTCACTGAACTGACTAAAGATGCACCTTCAGTTGAGGACATTGATATTTGGAAAGATGTAACACAGACTCTGTCAGAAAGTTTTGAGGTAAACCTTGTCTGTGAGCGAGAGAAAAATGCTACATACAAAAGGTTTGAGTCATTAGGAGATTACTCAGACTACATTATACTAACCAAACATCAGGAGCCCCATCAGGAAGAACCACAGGAACATCTGGAGGAAGAAGAAAGACCACATGCACTTGTTCATGCAGATAGAGACAGTCCAGCTGACGAGATCTGCAGAACCATTACTTTAACCTCTGAGGATAACAAGTTACTTTGTGTGTTGATTGGTCAAATGATCAAAGCAACTGAAGAAGAAATCCAGAAGAAACCCATTGCAGAACAGGGATACAGTCAGATCTATATAGCAGAAATAATAGACTGCATCAAAAACCAAGTAAGAGCACACCAAACTCAAACGTCCAAATATAAATTTAAGAAGGAATTCACAGTGGATCTATGTCTCCATGTGTGCAGCTTTGCAGCAAAAATTCTCATTGACCTTCACAATCAATTCAAAGACACAAACGATGTAGGAGTCTACCTGGAGAAACAGAAGCCTCAGTACTTCAACATCTTTAAGAACTACTACAATGGTGCCACCTCCACAACAGTGTTTGGTGAATTCATTGTGAATAAACTTGAGCCGTCTATACTGCAGGCTGCGTACGACCAAACTGCCATTGATGTAACTGAGAAAATGAAACGTAACGTTCCAGCATTCAGTGGAAACAGGTCAAATCTGGAGAAATACATTCTGACATCACTAGCAGAAGAGGAAAACTTTGAGAACTACATGGAATACATTCACAAGCCCAAAGAACATTTCAATCAATTTATTACCAAAGAAGTAAACAAATACCTACTTGAAGATAAATGTCAAGAAGTTCTGGAAACAATCAAAACCAACATAAAGTCCAAAGCAAAGTGCGTGACTGATGCTGTTAATAAAGCAACAGAGGAGGTCAATAAAGGCGATGTGAACATGTGGCTGCAGTGCTTCTCCAAAGAGCTGAAAGATGAGCTTCAGTTTAATGAAGAATCCTGTCTTGACCAGAAAGACATTACAGACCTTGGCTTTCTTCAAGAGGTTGTAAATAAGGGCCTGACTGACACCAGGGAAAAGTTATGCAGTGACTTCAAAACCAATTCTGACCTCAAACTGGAAATGTTCAGGAAGAAACCACACAAGGTTCTGACCGAGCACCTCTGTCAGTGCTGCTGGGCTCAGTGTCCATTCTGTAATGCCATCTGTACCAACACAATGGAGGACCATGATGGAGATCACAGAGTCCGTTTCCATCGCAACTGTGGAATCAACGGGTGGTCTTTTGTCCACTTAGAAAATCTTGGAATTGATTTCTGCACAACTGCTGTTTCAAGTAACATGTACTTTAGTACATCTGGTGTGGTGTCTAGTTTTAAAGAGTACAGAAAAGCGGGTGGAGAATACGCCAAGTGGAACATCAGCCCTGACACCTCTGAGATGCCCTACTGGAAGTGGTTTGTGTGCAGGTTCCAGGAAGATCTGGAAAATCATTACAGGAGAAAATTCAAAGGGAATGGAGAGATTCCTCATGAATGGAGGAACATCTCTAAAGATAGAGCCATTGAAAGCTTAAATGAGTTATAATAGTTATAATGTGGTGCAGTAACACCATGGATATGGAAAACAGAGAGAGTGAGAGGTGGAAAACTGGAAAAATGTTATTATACTTTTTCCTTTAACTTTGTGCATTTAATTATCATTCAGTAATTTTTAGATTATTTCATCAGTACTTCCTGTGTTAAACATTACAGTTAATCTAATGTTTTATTCCACAGAATAACTCATCTCTAGTTTCTCCTCTAAACTGTAATAACAATCACTGCTTAAATTTGTGCCTTATTTAGTACAACTCTGCTAATGTTACTATTTTGACATAAACGACTATTTCAGATGTAAACTGTCTCGTGCATGCATTAGAATTTTAAGATTGTTGTACTTCTTTTGCTCACAAAATCTGTGTTTTTTTACTTTTAACTTTCTAATAAAACAGAACATTAATCATGTTACATTAAGCATGATGTCATATTTAATAACATTATTAACACAAAATGAGAAACCTGAACAGAGAAATAATATTAATTTAATAAAGTCAGACAAACTATAGTCAACTACGCCATCTACAGGCGAAAGCTTTAATGTGTAAATTTATACTGCACTTAATTACAGATTAGTTTCAGTGTCTGAGGAATAGAGGTTTATTTTCCCCTCATAAGGTGAAATATTGTGTACTATTAATTAACATGTTGCTCTGTCATGACATTAATGTAGTATGTATGTTTTGTTGTGTTTTAAAAGGAGATGCGATCCAAGTTGTGTAACCATGTGACTTATTTAAACCTTACCTGTCGTACTTCAATAAACGTCTCCAAGCTGAACATAGAATCAGAACCAAGGAGGTTTAGGGTCAAAATAGTCAAAAAGTCCTATTCATTTTAGGTTAAGCTGAGCCATCATTGGTCACATATACACAGTGAAATTCTTTCTTTGCATATCCCAGTGTACAGTCATTGAACAAGCTCACAGGGTTAAGGGCCTCGCTCAAGGGCCCAACAATGGTAACCTGGAGGAGCTGGAGCTCGAACTGCTGACCTTCTGATCAGTAACTGAGTGCCACTTAAACCCTGAGGACTCTGGTTAACAAGAAAGATTCAGCTGTTAACCATTTTGATTGAAATATCTCTTGCTTCATCTTTTCACGGTTTGTGCTTGTCATTCAATTGTGTCACAGTGATAATGTACGCACAGCACCGCGCTACCGTATTAAACGTACATTCAAATCAACTGCCACACAGAGTTTAACAGTAATCTCCCAGAGTTACCAACTTCGATTAGGTCACCGTCTGACCCCACAGAACTCGATCAGGCGACTGAATATTTAGAGTCGACATTTCGTTGTACCTTAGATAATGTAGCTCCAGCTAAAAGAAAAATTATTAGAGATAAGAAAATCGCTCCCTGGTATAACGATCACACGCGCACTTTAAAACAGACTGCTCGGAAATTAGAGTGTAAATGGCGTCAAACTAAATTGTTAGTATTTCAAATAGCATGGAAAGAGAGCATCCTGAACTATAGGAAAGCTCTTAGTGTAGCTAGATCAACGTATCTCTCCACTCTTATAGAAGAAAATAAAAATAATCCTAGATTTTTATTTAATACCATAGCCAAATTAACCAGAAATAAGACCACTACAGAAATCTCCACAACAACATCATGCAATAGTGAGGACTTCATGAACTTTTTTAATAATAAAATTGTAAATATTAGGCATAAAATTGAGGCTTTGAAACCGAACAATGTAATTGATACAGATGTTAATCGAAGTAGGCGTGGCGGATCGTAAGACACTAGCAGTTCGCTCAGATACTGCGGGGCAAGACCATTTAATGCCTTATATGTCAAGAGTAGTATTTTAAAATCAATGCGAAATTTCACAGGGAGCCAATGCAGTGAAGATAGGATAGGGGTGATGTGCTCATATCTTCTGGTTCTAGTGAGGACTCTCGCTGCTGCATTCTGGACTAGCTGAAGCTTGTTTATGCACCTAACTGAACAACCAGACAGTAAGGCATTACAATAGTCCAACCTAGAAGTGATAAAAGCATGAACTATTTTTTCTGCATCATTTAGCGACAATATATTTCTTATTTTGGCGATATTTCTGAGGTGAAAGAATGCTATCCTGGTGATATTATCTACATGAGCTTCAAATGAAGGGCTGGAATCTATAATCACGCCGAGGTCTTTTACTGTTGCATTTGACGGAACAGAAAGGCCATTTAAAGTTACGGTGTGATCTAAGATTTTACTTCTAGCTGTATGCGGTCCTATGACTAGAACTTCTGTCTCATCCGGATTAAGCAGAAGGAAGTTAATTAGCATCCAATTTCTTATGTCCTGCACACATTGCTCAACTTTAGTAAGATGGTTTTTCTCATCAGGTTTTGTTGAGATGTATAGCTGTGTGTCGTCAGCATAACAATGAAAACTAATACCTTGCTTACGGATTATGTTGCCCAGAGGAAGCATGTAAAGGGAAAAAAGCAGTGGGCCTAAAACTGAACCCTGCGGAACGCCAAACTCCACTAGAGAACATGCAGAATAATCACCATTTAAGTCTACATACTGATAACGATCGGTCAAATAGGATCTGAGCCAGGAGAGGGCTGTATTAATAGGCCTTAATTCCTACTACATTTTCTAATCTGTGAAGAAGAATAGCATGATCAATAGTGTCAAAAGCTGCACTGAGGTCGAGTAAAACAAGCATAGTTACACAACCCTGATCAGAGGCCAATAGGAGGTCATTTACTACTTTAACGAGTGCTGTTTCTGTGCTGTGATGAGGCCTAAATCCTGACTGATACAGTTCATGTATGCCATTTCTATGTAGATATGAGTATAGCTGCTCCGCTACTATCTTTTCCAGAATCTTAGAGATAAAGGGGAGGTTTGATATTGGCCTGTAATTGGACAGCTGACAGGGGTCGAGGTCAGGTTTCTTAATTATTGGTTTAATAACTGCTACTTTAAAATATTTTGGAACATAACCAATGCTGAGTGAGGAATTAATTATTCTCAACAGCGGTTCTGTTATTACTGGTACTATCTGTTTAAGAAAATGTGTCGGTATAGGATCTAATATACAGGTTGATGAATTTGCAGAAGAGATGAGTGAAATTAGTTCATTCTCTTCAAGAGGAGTAAAGTATTCTAGGTTTGAATCTGACATGGCTAGGTTAACATCAGTATCAATTACATTGTTCGGTTTCAAAGCCTCAATTTTATGCCTGATATTTACAATTTTATTATTAAAAGTCCTCACTATTGCATGATGTTGTTGTGGAGATTTCTGTAGTGGTCTTATTCCTGGTTAATTTGGCTACGGTATTAAATAAAAATCTAGGATTATTTTTATTTTCTTCTATAAGAGTGGAGAGATACGTTGATCTAGCTACACTAAGAGCTTTCCTATAGTTCAGGATGCTCTCTTTCCATGCTATTTGAAATACCAATAATTTAGTTTGACGCCATTTATGCTCTAATTTCCGAGCAGTCTGTTTTAAAGTGCGCGTGTGATCGTTATACCAGGGAGCGAGTTTCTTATCTCTAGTAATTTTTCTTTTAGCTGGAGCTACATTATCTAAGGTACAACGAAGTGTCGACTCTAAATATTCAGTCGCCTGATCGAGTTCTGTGGGGTCAGACGGTGGCCTAATCGAAGTTGGTAACTCTGGGAGATTACTGATAAAACTCTGAGTGGTAGTTGATATGAATGTACGTTTAATACGGTAGCGCGGTGCTGTGCGTACATTATCACTGTGACACACTTGAATGGAGACAAGATAGTGATCTGAGATAATTTCAGACAGTGGAATTGTGAATACATTTCTTATAATTAATCCGAAGAATATTACTAAATCTAAAGTGTGACCTGCTTTATGAGTGGGTCCTACTACACACTGATTTACGCCTACGGAGTCCAGTATGGATATAAATGCTGTTCTCAGAGGGTCTTCTGGATTCTCAAAATGAATGTTAAAATCTCCAGCAATTAACACTTTGTCTACAGAAACGACCAGGTCTGAGATGAAATCCGCAAATTCACTAAGAAATTCAGAATACGGCCCTGGAGGTCTGTAAATTATAATTAGTGGAATCGACTGAGCTGATTTAATATACTTAAATAGACTTATGTTACTATAGAGAATTTCAAATGAGTTAAATTTGTGTCTGTGTTTTTGTACGATAGACAGATTATCATTATGAATAACTGCGACGCCTCCTCCTCTACCAGTTAACCGAGGCTGGTGTATGTAGCTGTACCCAGGAGGACTAGCTTCATTTAGAGCTACATACTCGTCCTGTTTAACCCATGTTTCAGTTAAACAGAGTATATCAAACGCCTGATGTGTGATAATTTCATTAACAATAACCGCTTTTGATGCGAGAGATCTAATATTTAACAATCCTATCTTCAGATCAGAGGTGCCGGCTGCGCATTCAGTATGATCGGAGTTTGTGGTCTTTATGTTAATTAGATTATTGAAACAGACTTTCTGGGTCTTTCTACATTTTTGCTTAGATCGGGGAACAGACACAGTCTCAATAAGGTGAACCCTGAGTGACGACTCTATGCAGCTAGCAGACGGTTGGTTTAGCCTGTCTGTCTGCACCCTGGCCTGGGCTCTGGATTGTCACCGATTAACTAGACCTCTACTGAGACTATGAGCTATACTGCAGGAAATGAGGGCAGCACCTTCCCGAGTGGGATGGACACCGTCCCGCCCTAACAGGCCAGCTTTGCCCTCAAAGGTCTTCCAATTATCTATGTAGCCCACATTATTTTTGGAGCACCACCTGGACATCCAGCGGTTCAGCGACCATAACCTGCTGTAAGCTATGTCGCCACGTCTCATTGGGATGGGACCAGAGCATACTACTTCATCGGACATCGCCTTCGCTAATTTAAACACCTCTGTAAAGTTACTCTTACTAACCTCTGACTGACGAAGGCTTATATCATTAGCTCCAGCATGTACCACTATCTTAGAGAACCTGTGCTGTCCTAGAGCCCTAAGATTACCTGCTATGTCCGGTCCTCTGGCTCCCGGGATACACCTAACCACTGCCGCTGGCGCCCCTAAAGGTCTAGCTAATGTCACGTGCCTCAGTATAGAATCTCCTGTAACCAGAGCTCTTTCAGGTTTCTCAGCGGGTGCAGCACTGAGGAGAGCAAACCTGTTGGACACGTGACGCGCAGAGGAGGTGTGCTCCGGTGGGCTAGCCTTAGCGTTAGCTTTGGCTGAACGAGTATGCCGCCGAGTCGTCACCCAATCGCCCCGCTGTGAGGGCTCTAATGCCGGAGTCGGTGGCTGTTTATCTCCGCCTGTGGCTCCCAGACTGTCCGCTACGGGAATAACGCTGCTCTCACACTGTCTAACCCTCTCTAAAGTCTGGATGCGCTCCTCTAACGCTGATATCTTCTCCGTCAGAGTGCTCACTAACACACACCTATCACAAGTAAAGTTATCACTAATGACGGAGGTCATGAGCTTCAAATGAAAGGCTGGAATCTATAATCACACCGAGGTCTTTTACTGTTGCACTTGATGGAACAGAAAGGCCATCTAAAGTTACGGTGTGATCTAAGATTTTACTTCTAGCTGTATGCGGTCCTATGACTAGAACTTCTGTCTCATCCGGATTAAGCAGAAGGAAGTTAATTAGCATCCAATTTCTTATGTCCTGCAGACATTGCTCAACTTTAGTAAGCTGGTTTTTCTCATCAGGTTTTGTTGAGACGTATAGCTGTGTGTCATCATCATAACAATGAAAACTAATACCATGCTTACGGATTATGTTGCCCAGAGGAAGCATGTAAAGGGAGAAAAGCAGTGGGCCTAAAACTGAACCCTGCAGAACGCCAAACTCCACTAGAGAACATGGAGAATAATCACCAATTAAGTCTACATACTGATAACGATCGGTCAAATAGGATCTGAGCCAGGAGAGGGCTGTACCCTTAAATTCCTACTACATTTTCTAATCTGTGAAGAAAAATAGCATGATCAATGGTGTCAAAAGCTGCACTGAGGTCGAGTAATACAAGCATAGTTACACAACCCTGATCAGAGGCCAATAGGATGTCATTTACTACTTTAACGAGTGCTGTTTCTGTGCTGTGATGAGGCCAAAATCCTGACTGATACAGTTCATGTATGCCATTTCTATGTAGATATGAGCATAGCTGCTCCGCTACTATCTTTTCCAGAATATTAGAGATAAAGGGGAGGTTTGATATTGGCCTGTAATTGGACAGCTGACAGAGGTCGAGGTCAGGTTTCTTAATTATTGGTTTGATGACTGCTAATTTAAAAGATTTTGGAACGTTACAAATGCTGAGTGAGGAATTAATTATTCTCAACAGCGGTTCTGTTATTACTGGTACTATCTGTTTAAGAAAATGTGTCGTTATGGGATCTAATATACAGGTTGATGAATTTGCAGAAGAGATGAGTGAAATTAGTTCATTCTCTTCAAGGGGAGTAAAGTATTCTAGGTTTGAATCTGACATGGCTAGGTTAACATCTGTATCAATTACATTGTTCGGTTTCAAAGCCTCAATTTTATGCCTAATATTTACAATTTTATTATTAAAAAAGTTCCTGAAGTCCTCACTATTGCATGATGTTGTTGTGGAGATTTCTGAAGTGGTCTTATTTCTGGTTCATTTGGCTACAGTATTAAATAAAAATCTAGGATTATTTTTATTTTCTTCTATAAGAGTGGAGAGATACGTTGATCTAGCTACACTAAGAGCTTTCTTATAGTCCAGGATGCTCTCTTTCCATGCTATTTGAAATACTAACAATTTAGTTTGACGCCATTTACGCTCTAATTTCCGAGCGGTCTGTTTTAAAGTGCGCGTGTGATCGTTATACCAGGGAGCGAGTTTCTTATCTCTAATAATTTTTCTTTTAGCTGGAGCTACATTATCTAAGGTACAACGAAATGTCGAATCTAAATATTCAGTCGCCTGATCGAGTTCTGTGGGGTCAGACAGTGACCTAATCGAAGTTGGTAACTCTGGGAGATTACTGATAAAACTCTGTGTGGTAGTTGATGTGAATGTACGTTTAATACGGTAGCGCGGTGCTGTGCGTACATTATCACTGTGACACACTTGAATGGAGACAAGATAGTGATCTGAGATAATTTCAGACAGTGGAATTGTGAATACATTTTTTATACTTAATCCGAAAAATATTATTAAGTCTAAAGTGTGACCTGCTTTGTGAGTGGGTCCTACTACACACTGATTTACGCCTACGGAGTCCAGTATGGACATAAATGCTGTTCTCAGAGGGTCTTCTGGATTCTCAAAATGAATGTTAAAATCTCAAATTTTTTCTACAGAAACGACTAGATTTGAGATGAAATCTGCAAATTCACTAAGAAATTCAGAATACGGCCCTGGAGGTCTGTAAATTATAATTAGTGGAATCGACTGAGACTTAATATACTTAAATACACTTATGTTACTATAAAGAATTTCAAATGAGTTAAATTTGTGTCCGTGTTTTTGTACGATAGACAGATTATCATTATGAATAACTGCGACGCCTCCTCCTCTACCAGTTAACCGAGGCTGGTGTATGTAGCTGTATCCAGGAGGACTAGCTTCATTTAGAGCTATATACTCGTCCTGTTTAACCCATGTTTCAGTTAAACAGAGTATATCAAACGCCTGATCTGTGATAATTTCATTAACAATAACTGCTTTTGATGCGAGAGATCTAATATTTAACAATCCTAGCTTCAGATCAGAGGTGCCGGCTGTGCATTCAGTATGATCGGAGTTTGTGGAATTTATGTTAATTAAATTATTAAAACAGACTTTCTGAGTCTTTCTACATTTTTGCTTAGATCGGGGAACAGACACAGTCTCAATAAGGTGAACCCTGAGTGACGACTCTATGCAGCTAGCAGACGGTTGGTTTAGCCTGTCTGTCTGCTCCCTGGCCTGGGCTCTGGATTGTCACCGATTAACTAGACCTCTACTGAGACTATGAGCTATACTATAGGAAATGAGAGCAGCACCTTCTCGAGTGGGATGGACACCGTCCCGCCCTAACAGGCCAGCTTTGCCCTCAAAGGTCTTCCAATTGTCTATGTAGCCCACATTATTTTTGGAGCACCACCTGGACATCCAGCGTTTCAGCGACCATAACCTGCTATAAGCTATGTCGCCACGTCTCATTGGCAGAGGTGGAAAGTAACGGATTACATTTACTCGCGTTACTGTAATTGAGTAGATTTTTTTGTCTATTTCTACTTTTTAAAGTAGTTTTTAAAATCTGTAATTTTACTTTTACTTAAGTACGTTTTGTTTGAAGTATTGTAATTCGCTACATTTTAAATCATATTCGCTACTGAGTAAAAAATAAATGAATGAAAATTCCAAAATAATACAAATATTATGCTTTTGCGCTCGCGTGTGTGTATCATGTCCTGGTTGCGCGTCGCTCCAGACTCCACTCCAGGTTTTCTGACATCGGCATCTTCCTGACCTTCCACACGGTCGCTTCCGCCCTGAGCGTGACGTCATCAACTAGTGCGACCATATATAAACCGGAGAGAGACGCGGGAAAGAGGAAAGAGATTCTGATTTTTATTTGGTTGTGTATTCCGGTTTTGACTTTTTGCCTCCAATTGACTTTGATTATTGCTTTGTCCCTTTGGATTGGTTGGTCTTTGTATATATTTGTAGATAATTTCACTGTTTTTACCTGGTTGGTACCTGTATTTTTGTTTGTATGTGTTTTTTTTTTCTTTTTGCAGGTAATCTAGCTACTAAATATGAATACCATTTTGTTTATTATTTTGGCCGGGTCCACCCTGAATCTGATCCTCCTCCTCCTATTGTGTGTGTGTGTGTGTGTGTGTGTGTGTGTGTGTGTGTGTGTGTGTTCTGTATATACAAACCTCATTATTTCATCAGTTAATGATTGGATCTAGTTCTTTCTGCCATATGCCACCATTTCCATACAGTTTAAAATAGAACCCTGAACCATTCTTTTGCTGTATGGCCCTAAACTGGGACGTAACACCATATTTAAGTGACCACTTTGATTTTCAAGCACAAGAAAGACAACGGCTTCATTATGCAAAGGTGTTCCTTCAGTTAAAAACAACTAGTTTGAGATTTATATCTGCTCCCCCCCCCCCTGTTAAAAAAAATAAAAAAGTAACTCAGTAACTTTTTCTCTGAGTAAATTTTTTAATGAGCTACTTTTTACTTTTACTTGAGTAGATTTTTATAATGGTACCTTTACTTGTACTTAAGTAAAATATCACTGAAGTAACAGTACTTGTACTTGAGTACAAAATTTTATTACTCTTTCCACCTCTGCTCATTGGGATGGGACCAGAGCATACTACTTCATCAGACATCGCCTTCGCTAATTGAAACACCTCTGTAAAGTTAATCTTACTAACCTCTGACTGACGAAGGCGTATATCGTTAGCTGCAGCATGTACCACTATCTTAGAGAACCTGTGCTGTCCTAGAGCCCTAAGATTACCTGCTATGTACGGTGCTCTGGCTCCGGACCTAACCACCTAACCACTGCAGGTTTCTCAGCGGGTGCATCACTGAGGAGAGCAAACCTGTTGGACACCTGTTGGAGGTGTGCTCCGGTGGGCTAGCCTTAGCGTTAGCTTTGGCTAAACGAGCATGCCGCCGTGTCGTCACCATCTCTGCCTGTGGCACCCAGACTGTCCGCTACGGGAATAACGCTGCTCTCATACTCTCTAACCCTCTCTAAAGTCTGGATGCGCTCCTCTAACGCTCCATCAGAGTGCTCACTAACACACACCTATCACAAGTAAAATTATCGCTAATGACGTAGGAAGAATGTCTAAACATCCTGCACTCTACACACTGAACGAGCTGAATGGTAGACATTATAACGTACCTCTGTATCGGAGTTTTAGTTGTTTGGAGATGAATTCCGTTTGTCATTCTTAGACGAGGAAACTTGCACGTTCTCCAAAAATTGCAGAAAAAAAAGGCGAAAATTTCACTGTTTGTGCTTACTGTGCACTCATGGCATCCCTCCTGCTGTGGTCATGCAGGAGGGTTTTCTTTGTCTGTTTTGTGTTGTTTATGTTTGTGTATTTCCTGGGAGCTGGTGTGTGTTGGCTGTTCCCTGGGACTAAACACGTCAGCGGCAGTGTGCGCGCAGGACCGAATCTTCTGCTGGGCCCGCGTCACCGGTAAAGGGACACCGCTCGGTGAGGACATCAGGCGTGTATCGGGCCGTCTCTGGTTTTACTTTTGTATATATGGACTTGTGCTAAGGAGAGAGAGGACTCTAAATCTGGTGCACAACATAAAGGACAGTGTGGATGTGATGTGTGAGGCCGGTGTGCGAGTGGTGTAAATATATAGCACTATATTAAATGTAAATACACTTTGAATGCACATTTGTATTCTCTGGTGATCCTTATTCACTCCCTGATTTCTGATAACGGCTAGTTACTGTTTTAACATTAATAGTAACCCTAGTTTGTTACAAACAATTAGTGTCTTTATATTTTGTAGAGTTCAAATGCAGGGTGTGATAGAAGGGCCCATACCATACTATAGTGGAGCGTATACCATCTGAGTCGAGTGAGGATGATGCCAGTAGCAGTGATGATGAATGGCTGCCAGAAAAACAAGGGAATAGAAAGAACATTTGTTGACCCACAACAACATGTACTGTCTTTTAGTTCAATATACTATAGTTGGCACTTTTTATAAGGGCATGTTTAGTACCTGTTAAAGGAGACATACAGTCTCAATTTTGCATAGGTTAATGTGATTCTTTAGGGTCCTAATGAAAAGTTTGTAATATACTTTAATTAAAAATTCTCAATTGTTGTGTAAAAAAACATGACTTTTACCTGGTAAAAAGTAGCTCTGTTCTCAGCAACCTGTTTCAGTACATGCTCCTTTAAATGTTAAAGACCTCTACTGAACCCCCCCCCCAGTTCTATGGGGCGTGTCTTCACAATACAAGTGGGGTATAGCTTTGACAACAGTTAAAAATATTTAAAAAACAGTTAAAAATTATTTTACATGATATTAGAATTATTTTATATATAAAGGAGTTATTCCTACTCTCTTGCTCTCTTCCTCATAGATCTGATATTAACGTGTTAAATCTTCCCTGCTGCTTATCTTCCTGTCTCCTCTTACATCTGTTCATTCATGCTCACCTTCCCATACTCTGTCTCTCTCTCCCTCTCTCTCTCTCTCTGTCTCTCTTCCTCTCCTTTGATTCAAATTCTAATTTTATTTGTCACATACACAGTCATACACAGTATGATATGCAGTGAAATGCTTATACGACAGTCAGTGACCTTAAAAATAAAATAAATGAGTAAGGAATAAATATCAATAAAAAGAAATACTAAAGAAAATAAATTTAACTAGTAAAATAGTTGTACAAATATACAATGTACAAATGAGGGCATAATAAAAATCTTACAAAATATAGGGGAAATTTCCCCTATGTTTTGTAATATTTTTATTATGCCCTCATATTTATATATATATATAATATAACTGCCAAGGGCAGTGGTGGCTCAATCGGTTAAGGCTGTGGGTTTCTGGGTTACTGATCGGAAGGTTGGGGGTTCGAACCCCAGCATCGGCAAGTTGCCACTGTTGAGCCCTTGATCAAGGCCCTTAACCCTATCTGCTCCAGGGGCGCTGTAAGCTGGCTGACCCTGCGCTCTGACCCCAGTTTCCTAATTGGGATATGCGAAGAAGAAATTTCGCTGTGCTGTAAAAAGTACATGTGACAATAATTGAATATTCTTCTTCTTCTTCTTATATATGTATATAAAATTTTACATGTGAATCTGGTTGTAAAACTTGTTTGACTTCCCAGACCGGGAATCGAACTCAAGTTGCTGCGCTGAGAGCGCCGTATCCTAACCACTAGACCACGGAGGATTAATGGTTGCCATGGCGGAAATGCCGGTTATTCAACCCGAGACCTTATACACGCGAAGCATTGTTTTTTCGGGATCTCACCAGGACATGTACAATGGTTAATTTGTAGTAACATATGTCTATAGCACAGGCGTTTAGTCAAACATATTTATACCGATCTTTTGCTGTTAATAAACAGAGACCTTTCTGACAGACAACGTGTGTGTGTGTGTGACTGAGTCATGGAGATGCCGGGTATTCAAAATAGGACATCATACACGCGAAGCATTGTGTGTGTGTGTGTGTGTGTTTGACTGAGTCTCTCCTGGTGTCAGAAAAGCTTACCGAAGCATAGCGCACTCGCCTCGTCTACTACGCAACTTTAGAAAAACTTTATAAATATGTAGTGCAAAAAAGCATGTATCTTGAGCAGGAATTGAACCCGGGTCTCCCACATGAAAGCGCCGAATCCTAACCACTGGACCACCGCACTATGGCAACAAACTGCACACCACACTCGTGTAGGCGCCATTTTGCTCCAGCGTAGAAAAACAATGGCCGACGGCTTTCTTTTCACTCGGTGCGGGTCTTTGCTAAAACACCAGTGTCAATCAACTGTAGTAGGAGCGGCCTCTGTCGGTGTGACTTCACACTGACAGGCTTTTGAAAACGGGCTGATTTCAGAAGGGGCATCTTATATTATTAAATTAAAAGAAAATCGCTGGGCGGCTCTTTATCACTGTAGAGTGGTTGTGTACACACTCTCCTAACACACAATGCAGTCCAAACAGCTTGAAAAAGTCCATGTAGCACCGTAGGTCCCCTTTAATTGAAAACTGGCGACCTATTACACTTTTGACCATTGATTACAAAATTCTAGCACTGGTTTATGCGAACAGGTTAAAAACAGGTTTGGACAGAGACGCAATCAGGCTTTCTTAAAAATCGACATATATCAAATAACATAAAATTGGTGCTTGATCTTTTAGATTATTCTGATTTAGTGCACTCAGATGCTCTAATTTTATTCCTCGATTTCTATAAGACATTTGACACAATCGAGTATCCATTTCTTCTGCAGATCCTCAAATTATTTGGTTTTGGTGACTCATTTATTGATACTATTGGAATTTTTTACAAAGGAATAAATAGTTCTGTTATAATTAATCAGCAAACATCCCATAGATTTGAAATAAAGCGTGGAGTGAGACAGGGCTGCCCAATTTCTCCTTTTTTATTTTTGCTGGTCACTGAACTTTTATCATTAAGTATCTTGCATGATCCTGAGTTTAAAGGAATAACTGTTTTTGATAGAGAAATAAAGATCGCTCAACTGGCAGATGACACCACTTTATTTTTAAAGGACAAAACCCAGTTGACTCCTGCTTTAAAGCTAGTAAAACAATTCTCAGATGCGTCTGGTCTAAAATTAAATATTGCCAAATGTGAATTATTGCCACTTTATGAATGTAATGATTCTCATTTCAATAATATTCCGGTGAAATATACGATTAAATATTTAGGTATTAATTCATTCATTCATTTTCTATACCGCTTAATCCTGTGTTCAGTGTTGCGGGGGACTTGGAGCCTATCCCAGGAGAATTCGGGCACTAGGCGGGGTACAGCCTGGACAGGGTGCCAATCCATCGCAGCGCACACACACATACACACACTCACACACCCAATCACACACTACGGGCAATTTAGGAACGCCAATTAGCCTAACCTGCATATCTTTGGACTGTGGGATTTAGGTATTCAATTAACTAAAAATAGTGCATCTAGGCAAAATCTTAATTTTAGTGGAAAGATTGTTAAATCAAAACTCATTTTCAATGGCTGGCTTCAAAGGGATCTGAGTTTGGTGGGTAGAGTCCTTTTATCCAAAGCAGACGGACTTTCTCATTTTGTTTACCCTTCCCTCTTTCTTTTTGTCAATGATAAATGTATTAAAGATATCGGTAAGCTTTTCTTGGATTTTGTTTGTGGGAATAAACCACATAAACTTAAAAAAAGATGTGCTTGCCAGATGTAAAAGTCAAGGGGGCCTTGACTTCTTAGACTTTGCAGACACCATCAATACCTTTAGAGTTAACTGGATTAAAAGATGTCTTACACATCGTAATTCCTTATGGTTCTTTATTCCAAATAATATGTTTAACATGATAGGTGGTCTCCCCTTTGTCTTAAAATGTAATTATTCCCCTCCTAAATTGCCGATTGATTTATCCAAATTTCACCAACAGTGTCTTCTTGCATGGAAACTATGTTTTTCTCACAACTTTTCTCCTCACAAAATGCCCATTTGGAACAATGATCTAATTATGGTTCGTAACAAATCCCTTTTTTTCCCCCAGATGGTTCGATAATAACGTTTCTAACATTCTTTCTTTGTTTGACAAAACTGGCAATCTCTTGACATATGAGCAATTCCTGACTCTCTATGGACTTCCAGTAACTACTAAAGAATTTAATTTATTAATGAGAGCTATTCGCCCTGGTTTAATTATGCTCATTAAGAGTCACCTAGCATATGGTTCTTATGAGATCAGACAATCTAAATTAACGCTGGATGGTATTGATATAACTGATAAAAAATGCAATAATAAACACATTCGCCGGATTTTTCAAACTCAAAGAAGAATTACTCCGAGAGGGAAATTTTATTGGAGATCCTACATTCAAGATATTAAATGGCATAAAGCCTGGCTTTTACCTAATAAATATTGCATCTCTAACAAAATAAAAGATGTTCATTTTAAGATTCTCCACAAAATTTACCCGGTAAACACAACTTTATCTAAATATTTGGAGGTAGAGGATAAATGTTCTTTATGTGCTACATTAAATGAAACTCTGATTCATTTGTTTGTTGAGTGTGAGAAAACAAAACAATTCTTAACTCTTTTAAAAAACCACCTCTTGAAAGACCTTAGTGTAGCTCTATCCTTGACTATTAAATATATCATATTTTATTATGAGAATGCAGAAAATAAACCACTCGAATTTGTTGTTAATTATTTTATTTTGCATGCAAAATACTTTATACACAAACAGAGAATTAAAAAGGAACAACTATATTTCCATCTTTTCCTTCTGGAAATGACCTCAATTTTAAATTCTCTCAAATTACTTCAATTTAATAAGAAAAATAATATACTTCTAGAATACTATCGAATAGTATGGAGATGTAAAATCTAGTTGCTATTAATATTGTTATTGTATAAAGCTATGTAATTTAAATTCTGATACAAACGCAAAACTTTCTCGGCAACGATACGAAAACAGGAAGCTACAGTACTTGTGCACTTGTAAACGCGAACTTGAGAGAGCAGAGTTGGGGGCGGGGCTGAGGTGGGAATGAAGTAATTTTATTGGTCGATGCCTCACCATATGAACAACACCAGCCAATGAAGTGGGACGTTTTGTGCGCGATGACGTCACGCGCCGTTTCGGTGGTGTAGTCTGTGATGTCATCGCGCACAAAACGTCCCACTTCATTGGCTGGCTCCAACCAATTAAACGGCATTGCTGCGCTTTTACTGGTACAGTGGGAGCCACGCCAAATAGCCGCGACAGTGTGGCTGAAGTGTGAATGGCGTGTGAATGGCCTTTGCACGCCGTAATCCCCCCTCCCTTTTCTGGCTGAAAGGCGTGTCAAGATTTCACAGTAAACACGCCCATTCAAGCCCAATTTATTCATTTACCTGGTGCCACCACTAGATGGCGCTTCGTTCTCAAGAACACGTTAAAACAAGCCAGCTGCGCTGAGTTGCAATCACGTGATTTTAACAACCCGCCTCCACCCCCGCCGAACTGACGCTGCCAAACTACAGAGATGAAGATGGCGGCTTAACGGACTATTCGTGGTAAGTGATGTTTTATTTTATAAAATGTGTTTGGGGTAGTTTACAGTTTATTTCCCAGTTTAGTTTTTTATTGGCCGTTTTAAATATCACTGGCAGCACCAGCAGCGGTCAGATGTGACTTTAGAGAACTTAATGTTCTGTTTACCAAGTCTGGAGTTAATATTACAGCTTACTGTCAGTGTCACACACTCACAATGTCACTCCACTTTAACTCAAAAACATACTCAAGCTTCGACAATACTATTAATGTTCCTATTACAAGAGCTGCACTACCCGATGAAGAGTGTTTGTGTTCTCTGTAAATACTGAGAGAATCTCACCGCGTGTTGTCTGGATAAATTCAGCGGTTATTTATTCTCTGGTTAAGAGTTAATCTGCAGGTTATTTCTGTGACTGTAATATAATGTGATGCAGTTGATGAGGGACACAGACTGAGGGGAGCTGTACAGGAGCTAGTAACGCTCATAACCCGGTTTATATTTTATACCCTTTGTCCGGGACTTTCCGCAGTAGCGTGAGCGCTTAGTTAAGGAGCTGAATAACAACACAGAAGTGTTTATCAGTGGAGGCGGAGGAGGGGGGAGGTGTGTGTGTGTGAGGGGCTTCAGTAAGTTATAGTTTGGCTTCAGGGATGAACTAATGCTCATATACGAGTGTTATATCGCTTAACTTATTTGTATGAGAAGCGCATTAAGTAAATTCCCGGTTAATTTAATGCAGACGATAATACAGACAGTCACTGGTTAACACTAACACTGTTCACTGGTTAACACTAACACTGTTCACTGGTTAACATTAGCACAGGCAGTTTATTTACATTACAGAATCCCCAAAGCAGCACTTTACACACTCTGTGGTAAATAGGTTTATTAATATATTTTATTTTTATTAGAACTATATGTTCTGTAAAGTTTATTTATCTTTGTCTTGACTAAATTCTCCTGTTGTCTTTAAGCAGAGCTCCGCTGTGGAGGATTGGGGGGTCAGACGGCTGACGGCTGGACTTTTGGAGCTACAGGACTGGAGGAGCCTGAACAAGCTGTTGAGGGAGCTGTAGGAGGGATGACGTCACAGTCCGACAGCTTTAGAATTATGTTTGATCAGGTCTACTGTATATTCTGAACATAGAACTGCTAAATGTCTGATACAGTACTTTGTGGGAAACAAAGACTTAAACTGTTAAGTAATAACATTATTAATAACAAATATGTAATAGTTTTGATATTTGAAAATGTTTTATTTTAATGTAAAAGGACTATAGATAGAGACTTATAAGCAGCTGGTGTATCCGGGTTGTTTAATGAACTTTAAGAAAAAAGACAACATGTATTCATCTGTTTTATATAAATTACTGTTTTAACTTTGACTAGTTTTGGAAGAATAAATTGAATTGTTAAAGTGATGTTTTGCGTGTTTTAATTTTGGGGGATTGTTTGGGTATTTAAAAATTGTTTAGTTGAACCAACAACTTCAATTGGCAAAAAATGGGACACAACTTTGTTTTAAATAGTCAAAGAGTTGGGCTGAAAATAATAATAATAATTATTGATCATAGAAACAAATGAAACCAGTTAAACACTTGATTATATGTATTTGTGTTTGTGATTGTGACCCATAATATTTTTTTCTCAGTATAAATAAATGTTTTGGGTTTTAAGAACTCCAAAAGAGCAACGACAAACTTGGTATTCTCCATTGCGGTTTCTCACCTTCCACTCCTGAGTATGACATGGTGTTAATTGCTCTGTGTGTGTGTTTTTGGCGGGGGGATGGGTGTGTGTGTGTTTTCGGCTGTTCAGCAGTTCTAAACACAAGCACAGTTTTTGTCCTTAACTAAAATACTTCAATACGTTAATAATGAATTTATTTTGCTGAATAAGGTAATAAGCGATGTTTAAACCAAACCAGTAAGTTAAGTAAGTGTTCCATACATTAGATAGATAGATAGTTTATTTCAGTTCAACACTGAAAAAAGGTGTAGGCTGAAGCCTTGCTTATTATGCCTACCCTTTGTACATCAACAAATGATGAGCGACACTTTACAGTAAATTGCACAAAATATTGTCAACAAATATTGTCACTTGTGCACATAAACAAAACATGTCAAAATTAATTATTCTTTCACTTGGGAAGAGAAGAGAAATTTGGAAAAGAAAATAATCATGTCTATATACAGTATATATATTACTTTATGTCATATATTCACTAAACACCTTGTCTTTAAACATTTTTTTAAATCTATGAAGTGAATTACATAATTTTAATTCCATATCACATTTATTCCATAAATTAACCCCTTTAACGGAAATGCATTTATTCTTTAAATTTGTTCTGGCCCTTATTTTGCTAAACATGAACATTCCTCTTAGACAGTAGTACTGGCTGACTTTAATTTTGAACAGCCTCTGGATGCAGCTGGGAAGTAAATTATTATAGGCTTTATACATTATTTGTGCAGTATACAAATCAACTAGATCCACAAATTTCAAAACTTTAGATTTTATAAACAATTTATTTGTGTGTTCATAATAATCGGCCTTATTAACAATCCTTATTGCTTTTTTTTTGTAACACAGATATTGGGTTTAAATAAGTTTTATAAGTATGCCCCCATACCTCCACACAATAAGTGATGTATGGAAATATGAGTGTACAATACAATATGCGTAATGTTTTATTATCCAATACATACTTTAATCTGTTAAGAATTCCAACTGATTTAGAGATTTTTGTCTTAATAAAATTAATATGTGGTTTCCAATTCAGTTTGTTGTCAATTATTACTCCCAAAAATTGAATTTTGGAGACTCTTTCTATTTCCTCATTATTAATTCTTATTTTCACATCATGATTAATTTTTTGATTACTAAAAATTATGAACTTAGTTTTAGTCAAATTCAATGAAAGCTTACTATCATCTAACCAACTTTTAAGCCTCAGCAATTCATTTTCCACTGTGTTCAGAAGCTGTTTCAAATTTTTACCTGATAAATATAAAGTAGTGTCATCAGCAAATAATAAAAATTTTAATACATTGGACACTTTATCAATATCATTAACATACAACACAAATAATTTAGGGCCCAATACTGAACCTTGTGGAACACCGCATGTAACTTCCAATAAGTCAGATTTGTCATTATTAATTTGTACATACTGATGTCTGCTTTCCAGGTAGCTTTTTATCCAGTCTAACGCTTTTCCTCTTATTCCATAATTTAACAATTTCTTCACTAATAAATCATAATCAATTGTATCAAATGCTTTCTTTAAATCTAAAAATACTCCCAATGTATATTCCTTGTTTTCTACTGCAGTTGAGATATCTTCAACCATTTTCATTACTGCCATTGAAGTCGACCTCTTAGTCCTAAATCCGAATTGATATTCACTCAGTAAATTATGTTTTTCTATAAATTTGTCAAGCCTCTGCACAAATACTTTCTCTAAGATTTTTGAAAACTGCGGCAGAAGAGCAATTGGTCTGTAATTAGAGAAGGAATAATGATCTCCTCCTTTAAAGATCGGAATAACTTTTGTCATTTTCATTTTACTAGGAAAGATACCGGTTAAGAAAGACAGACTACAAATGTAAGCAAAAGGTTTTGCTATACTCACAATTATATTTTTTAATAATGACATGTCTAGATCATCACAATCGGTGGAATATTTACTCTTGCAATTATTAACTGTTAGAAGTATTTCTTTTTCATCTACAGCCTGAATAAACATTGTATTATTACATAAGTTTTTTACTTCATTCACTGATCCATGTTTAGTAATTTTTTCTGCTAATTTAGATCCAACATTTACAAAATACTTATTAAATTCATTGACAATATCTTCCCCTTTATTTATACTTTGATTATCATCATTTACAAAACGATTTGGGTAATCAAAACTACATGTATTATTTTTAAGTATACCATTAAGTACCTTCCATGTTGCTTTTACATTGTTTTTATGGATATTCAATAACCTATTGTAATAGTCCTTCTTACTGAATCTTATTATATTTTGTAATTTATTTTTGTAAGTCTTATAATCAATTTCTGCTTGTTTTGATCTTGTTGTTAGAAATTTCGTGAATAGGACATTTTTCTTTTTACATGCCTTCTCTATTCCTTTAGAAATCCATGGTTTATATACATTCTTTTGCTTTATTATAATCCTCTTAGATGAACAATGTTTATTAATTTGCTCATTTAATATATTCAAGAACACTTCATACGCCTTACTGGGATTGCTATATGCATAAACTTCATCCCAATTTTGTATTTTTAAATCAATCTATTGCCTCTTGTGTTCTATTTTTTTATTTTTTTTTTTATTTTATAGAACTTTATTAATCCCAGTGGGAAATTGCTCAATTTTCACATATCCCAATTAGGAAACTGGGAAATTAGAGTGCAGGGTCAGCCAGCTTACAGAGCAGCGCCCCTGGAGCAGATAGGGTTAAGGGCCTTGCTCAAGGGCTCAACAGTGGCAACTTGGCGATGCTGGGGTTCGAACCCCCGACCTTCCGATCAGTAACTCAGTAACCCACAGCCTTAACCGACTGAGCCACCACTGCCCTCAAATTATTGCGAATAATTTTATAACTATTAGTCCTTTTTTTGAGGGGGGGATTTTTCAATAAATCATAGAAAATCACAAAAACTGGAAGATGGTCTGTGATATCATTGATAAGCAACCCTCCTAGTCTTTTTCCTTTTAATTCATTAGTATATATATGATCTATTAATGTTGCTGTATCTTTTGTCAATCTACTAGGTTTTGTTATCATTGGAATCAAACCATAACTGTACAGTGCATCAATAAAATTAGCAATTCTCTTACTTCCATGTGGATTTAGTAAATCAATGTTAAGATCACCACATATGATGTTTACCTTATTTTTAATTGATTGGTCGAACATATCAAATAACTCTTTTGTAAATTTATCAATGCATGTGCCTGGAGCTCTGTACACACAACTGTTCATTATATTTTTTGTACTTTTTGTTTCAATTTCAATTGTTACACACTCCAAAACATTTTCTATGGCAAATTAAAGTACTGTGTATAACCAAGTGCCCTAGCAAACAGTTACAGTACAGTTTACAGTACAAACAGAGTGTGTGCGCTGGGGGGATTGGAAGGTGAGTGAGAATACTCATTTACAAGACAAAAGACGGTCAGAGGCAGCGCCGTTCTAGACCAGACAACACGGGGTGGGGGGAGGGGGGCATCATGTTCGAGCACTGTTTTTACCTGGCCTTACTGTATAGTAACAGTATTGTATTTGCTGAATTGTGTTGAGGCACGCAAACCCCCAGACCACAATAAGGTGGCAATCCCTCAGGGGGAAACTAAAAAAAAAAAAAAAAAAAAAATATATATATATATATATATAATTATATAATATCCTTAATCCAGATTTTATCAATCAATGACATAACATTTATCTAAGCTGGATGGTCAAATTCTCAAAAACGTTTAACCTAAAGTAAGACTTAACACACTATAACTAAAATATTTACAAAACTGAAAGGTTGTCTTATGAATAATAAAAAATACAAACTAAATTAAAACAGATGGGCTGTTGAACAGATCATAATATGTTTTATGTTTTCTGATTATAAATGATATATGGGTTGATTTTAGAAAGGCTAAATGAAATAGCTAGTTTTGGTCATGTCAGTCCAGTAACTATACTATGTAAAAGTAATTATAATATGAATTAATTAAGGGCAGGACCTAACCTAATGTTAATAATTTACACCATGATAACATTAGTATTCATGTTTTTGTATATATTTTTAAATGTTCAAATGAACGTTTCAGAGTATATAATATCTGTGATTGAGACCCATGAGTTAAATTGAAATATTTTTTATAGGTAGTAAGCCAGGTTTTAGTAACCTTGGATAAATCAGCATGTAAGCCCTCTCTCGCGCACGCGCTCTCACGCTATCTCTCGCACTCACACACACACACTGTACACACACAGACACACACAAATAATACATGAAATCGCGTAAAACCAAATGAAACTAGGGTAAAAAATATGAGCAGTAAAATACAGTAGTATCCTGTAGGTGATTCCTGTCCTGTGATAACAGGCACTAACACTCTAGAACTGTTTACTTCTGTTAGTTTTGTTTTCAAGTGTGAATGTTTATGGGGATTAAATCTGTCTCTGCTGCTGCATCTATACACCGTTGTGATAAGTGATTGATGCCCCATCAGATCTTTAATGTGGGACATTATGCTGGTTAAATGACTAAAGACACACTGATCCGTATGGACAGATATTTGTTCCAGATATTATGCGCCATTAATCAATTTGTTATGCCAATTTGACTTTCAGCGAAAACATCAAAAATATAACGAAAACAAACCCAAGCAGAAGTTACATTTTAAGCTTTACTTTCAAATTCAAATTTGATTTGTCACATACACAGCGCGATATGCAGTAAAATGCTTTGGGTGCTTTAGGTGAGACTCGAACTCGGCATTGCTTCACCTGGACTGCTTTATAAGTGTCACGCGCTAACCGATTGCGCCACTGGAGCCACACGGAAGTTGGTCTTGTCAGAGTATCCTCTCTCTCTCGTGCGCGCACACACACACACACACACACACACACATGAAATTGCGTAAAACCCAACGAAATATAAGCAGTAAAAAAAAAATCAGTAAAAATACATTAGTATAACAGGCGCTAACCCTCTGGAACTTTTTTTTTTACTATTGTTTCCAAGTGTTTAAGTGATTAATGCCCCATCAGATCTTTTGACGGGGGAGCATTATGCATGATCCCATATGGGCAGATATTTATTCCAGGTTGCATGCGGCATTAATTGCATTTCTTATGCCACTTGTAGACTATCAGTGAAAAAATCAGCGAAAACATCATCAAAAATATAACGAAAACAAACCCAAGCAGACGTTACATTTTGAGCTTTACTTTGCAGCAAAATATTATCTATCAGTATATTAAATGGAACTATAGGTAAAATACACAGTAATATAAAATACTGTACGTAGCCTGCGTTTTTATTCCGTACCTACAATGATCGGTATAGACAAATTACAGACGTTACCGTGTCTTTAAGGATCATTTCAGGATGTCTTAAAAAATATTTCACTAACTAATTTTATTAATTCATTATTAAATAATAAATAGCATAATCATCATGGGTTGTGTATTAAGTGATTTAACAAATCTGTTTTATTAATCGGTCTGTTGTTGTTGTTTTTTCATCTATTTATGAAACTATGTTGACAATGCAAGAACTGTCTGTATATTAAAGATACGGTATTGGGCTTCCTGGACACTGCAATTAACTGTGCCAGTCAATGCTCCATCTGGCGGAATTATACGGCATTGCAACCATCTTTTTAGAAAGCGCATGGGGGCGTTTATGGGGCGGGGCATCGTTAACTGCGTCATCGCGGGGGATCACATTCCATGCACGAAGCCTGCATTAACCCTTCATGGATCTGCCACGGAGCAGTCATGCTCCAGGCGGCTGTTTGACGTGGCTCCCACTGTATATAAAATCCAGTACAACTAATGATATTACATAAAAATATTTTCCAAGCATTTAAAAACAAAACAGCTGATACATATGCATTATATGTTCATTGGTGAGGCATCGACCAATAAAATGACTTCATTCTAGGGTGAAGAGGGATACTTTGGGTGCTGTGTGTTGTAGACGGGGCCTCTGTGGATCAGACTTGTTTGTCCAACACATCCCTTGGAGCTCGATTGGATTGGGATCTGGGTAGTTTGGAGGCGGGTCAGGGGCCTTGGGCTCTTCACCTGCTGGGCCCCGTGGGCTGTGGTGCACTAGGTGTTCTGGTACCTTTCTTTCTCAGCTTTGGGTTTTCTGTGGGATTTGTAAATGTAAGAGAAAATATAAAATATCAAGAAAAAGCATATTACATCTGACCTTTCTGTTCAGAAAATGTCCTGATCTTTGGTCTCCGTGGTCATGGGTGAATCTCGGGTGTCACGGATACTGTCACCAGTTTACTGGGGTATAACTGATCATCACTGATAATCAATGTTATTAGATTGTGTTGAGTGTGTGTCTCAGTAATGCATGCGTAAGAGGGACGACTTACAACATGAGTTGTTCCTCAAAAACCTCTGAGACATTAGATAATATTTAAATGTAATTTATTTAATTTCTATTTCAGTTAATAAATATACAGTGATGCCCCATATACACATATGGGTATAACTTTATGTATTATCATGGATGTAGAGGTGTGTGTGTGTGTGTGTTGCAGTGCGCGCGCAGTAACATCATTACTTTCGGTTTGTTCATCGGAGACCCGAAATGGCGGCGGCGGCTGAAGGTAGGAATTAAATATCATTAAATATCATCTTAAACTGATGTGAAGGAGAGATTCAGTGATTAATAATAATGATAAACACACACTCTACATTATATTAGTGAGATTTATACTGAGTGTTACTGTGTTAATGTGTGTGTTAATGTTTAAACACGCGACACTTGAAGAAGGCGGAAGTTAATACACAGTGTAGGTGTGTGTTCCAATCCGCCTAAAGTACCCTGAGAAGTACACTAGACTACACTAGACAGAGTCCACTTCCCCCGCATGCAGTAGGTGTGAATGCAGTAGGGAGTAGGGAGTAGACCCTGTGAATGGAACACAGCGTGTATGTTTCCTGTCAGAGGATCAGGATGCCATGTGGCATCTATTATATTATAGTTTCACTTCTTTACACTTGTTTAGTCCAAAATCGTGACTTCAGTTACACAATAAGAGGAAAACTACAAATAAACAGACACCATAAATATGTTTATCTAATTATTAATGAAAGCAGTATTAATATTTTATTACATTCACCTGCTGTAACTGAGGAATGTTTCTGTCCAGATGTCTAAGAGTGCTGAAGATCATAACTTATATATATATATATATATCTAATGACCTGAACACACACTTATCTCTAGGATATTATTATTAATCAGCACTTTGTAACTGTGTGTGTCCTTGGATATGATTATTAAGAGTAAATGATGATTAGATATGACATTAGGGACAGCAGATATAATCCATATGGAGATAAATTAAATGTATAAATGAGTAATTTAAAGAATAAACATTATTCCTGTAGTGTATTTTGTGTGTTGAGTAAGTTACAGTGTGTTTATACACAGATCCATCAGACCGGAGGGTGAGGAGAAGCAAAAGGAAAAGGATGAGTATAACTCCACCTCCCATAAGTAAGTTATAATGTGTTTATTTAAATACTGTTACAATTATAAATGTTATTTCCTCAGTGTAATGTGATGTAATGCCACAGCAGAGTGAAATGATGTCCCTGATATATAAAATGTATAATTTAACACCTCCTAGTGACAGAACTCTTCCACATGTTACTACAGAAGTCATGTAAGGCTTTAACCTGAATATAAATAATCACCATTAAAAACCAGTGGAATACAGCTGATGTTCAGACCTTCTCACATTATACTGAAGAAGTCTCTGATACACTTGTGAATTCATCTTCCCCTCTATGACTGTAAGCTGGCCACGCCCTGATGGTGCAAAGCAGGTCCAAATCATGATGTTTCCTAGTCCACACCTCCAGAGGCACTTTAGCTATTATGAGGTCATTAACTCAAAGATTCACATACTTTTTCCAATATAAGGTTTTTATTGTTGGTCTCAATAAAGACATGAAAGATCAGAATTTGTTATAATGTGTTATTATTTTAGACATATTATATTTGTCAATACTCTTGACTTGGATGAAGATCAGATCACCGTTTGATGAATTAATGCAGAAAACCATGACATTCACATCCTTCCTCTTTCCCCTGTAGATAACTAAACCAAGCAGACAGTTTCTGAGAGAATAATTTATAAACAGTTTATGTTAATGCATTTATGTATTTTATGTCAGTTAGCCCTATGCCTAATACTGAGTAGGTCCCCCCTTCTACAACCATATAAGTGATGCACTGTGTGCTCTGACTCCTTTCTATCAGAACCAGCATTAACCTTCTCCTCAGTTTGATCTACGTACAGTAGCTCTTCTATTAGATCAGACTACACGAGCCCGCCTTCACTCCCCATGTGCATCAGTGACCCCTGGTTGTCCAGCTCAGCTGCAGTTTTGGAGTTGCTCTGACATCAGTCCTCTAGACATCACAATTTGGCCCGTCTCACAGTAGCTGCAGTTACAAAATCTCATTACAACAGAACCTGGAAGTGGGTAGGATATATTAGCAAGTGAGCACTTTGTCCTTGAAGTTCATGTGTTGAAAATGGTAAAAAAGTTCAACTTGACTTGTGGCTTTGACGACTGGATAAGAGCAAGTCCAAACCTGCAGCTCTTGTGAAATGTTCCTGATCTACAGTGGCCAGGACATACTGTACTAAAAGTGGAGGAAGGGAGCAAGGAAGGAAAACCAGAGAACCAGCAACAGGGTCGATGGTGGACAAGGTTGATTCCCATGGAGAGTGAAGACTGGCCTGTGTAGTCTGATCCAATAGACGCGCTTCTCCAGCTCAAACTGCTAAAAATGTTAATGCTGGTTCCAACACAAAGGTGTCAGAGCACACAGTACATCACTGTTTTCGTAACAAAAGTGGGACCTATTCAATAGCCCTCAGTAGCTGTCTTTTAATAAACATTTATAGGGCTCAGGATTGTGCAGTACGGAGTGGCGTATCTTTTTTTTAGCACGAAGTATGAATGAGCACATGATAACCTGAATTTCAGTTCATTTTAACCAACTATACACACACGACAAAGAAATAGCAAAGGTACACTCGATCAAATGTTTTTATGGTTCTTTCCGGTTGTTTCTATGACCAAAATAATAATAATAATAATAATAATAATAATTTGAGATGCTCCCATCAGCATTTTTGGGGCCGATTAAGATCATGATCTGCCAATTGTCGACCACTGCCGATCACAGAATGGCAGGGGAATGGGAATCTTTTATCTATAATCTAGCAGAGTTTGTAGAAATGAAACTAACTCTAAATTAACTATATTGAAGAAAAGAACTGTAGAAATAGGCTACAGTCAAGATCTTGAAGAACCACCAAGTGTTTATTTTAGAAAATGAGAACTTAAGGCTACTGTAGGCCATCTTTCCCAAATAAGGCAGAGTAACTTAAAATTATTCCAAACAAAGAGGCGTCAGGCAGACCAACACACATCAGATCAGCTTAATGGGATGCACCCTCTTAATACACTGATTACATTTTATAATTGGCAGCAAAATGTAAAACTTGTTACACCAAAACTGGCTACTGCCACAAAGGACAAAACTATGGCAAGTGTTGTTTTTTCTGTTATTATTATGAACGTCTGCTGTATGGTTCACGTTGTTTAAATGCATCACTCACAGTCGGATGGTTCAGGGATGGGGATGTTGTTGGCTTCTGCTGGTTTAGTTTCTCATACTCTGCATATTCAGTTGTATGGCGTGTTCTAAGATGCCTAATCATGTTAGTGGTGTTAAAATGCTGTTGCTTGCTTCCATCTTGAGGGATTTCATCACGACATACATTGCAAACGGCTAACTTTACGTCTTTATCGGACACTTTGATAAACTTCCCGACGGGAGAACACATGTTGCCACTGGTAAGCTCCGTTCTGCTGTTGTTTACCAGTGCGCCGTGCATGCATGTGTGGAAAAGTCGCGCGAGTAATTTCCGTCAAGTGATCACCTTTTTTGATCGGCGGTTTTGGGGTTCGCCGATCAAGCTATTTTTAGCCAATATTGGCCGATCGTGATCGGTGGCCGATCAATCGGAGCATCACTAATCATAATAATAATATGCTCATTTTTAGAGTTCTACATTTTTGCGATGGCATTCCCATATTCCAGTAGTGGTAATAAAAGTATACTACCTTACATATCCAAAAACACAAATACACAGTTTGATGTCTAAAGCCTCCCCATTAACACACACAAGCAATTCCTTCTATATGAGCAGTTTTTATTAATTAATTAATTTATTTATTTTTAAATCATCCTTGACCTATACTGTGTTTTAGGTCATAATAGGGCTGGACAATATTTCGATATCAATATATATCGCGATAGAATTTTTTTCAATAACGGTGATATGATTTTTAAACACATTTCCGATATTTCGATACACATTTGAATATATATATATATATACAGTGGCGGACTGGCCATCTGGAGTACCGGGAGTTTTCCTGGTGGGCCGCTGGCCAGTGTGGTCCGGCCCAGTCAGTACGCGAATATAAAAAAAATGACGGAAACCATAATATTGCATCACTTTCCTAATCATATGGATGAGTGCGTCGATCGCACGGACGCCGCCGACAAAGACCGTGTTGTTGCGGGAGAGAGAGGTTAATTTACGACAGCTGTTTACGGAAATGTAGTCCAGTGCGGGAGATGCATTGTGGGTAATGAGGTCCGGTGTGTGTGAACGCGAATGCGAGATGTAAGCTGGGATATAGAGCCTGAGTTTTTTTCTTTTCAGTAGTTTTTAGTTGGATTTAAGTGCGGGATCGACCCGAAAGTTTGTACTATAACCTGACAATGCAGCAAATAAAAGAACGGGCATCGAGCAGTTTGTCCATCTCATCAGTACATGAATTAATGGGCTGTTATGCTGCCGCGAGTGTAACCGGTCTATAGACAAGTTACTGTCTAACATTACGCCCAGGTCTTTTACTGCTGAGCTGGTAGTAACAGTACATCCTTCTAAGCGCAGGCTGAATTGTGAAAGCTGTTGTGTGCTGGTTTTTGGGCCAATAAGTAATATCTCTGTCTTATCTGAATTTAATAAAAGAAAGTTATTGGTCATCCAATCTTTTATGTCCTGGACACACTCAGTTAATCTAGACAACTTAGGTATTTCGTCTGGTTTAGTTGAGATATATAATTGGGTATCATCAGCATAACAATGGAAACTAATCCCATGTCTTCTAATGATGTTACCCAAGGGAAGCATGTATATTGAGAACAACAGAGGTCCTAAAACTGACCCTTGTGGGACCCCATATTTCACTGGCATTACACCAGACGGTTCTCCATTTAGATCTACAAAATGGTAGCGATCAGACAGGTAAGATCTAAACCATTTTAATGCCTGTCCCTGAATACCTATATAATTTTGTAAGCAATCTATGAGAATATTATGATCTATAGTGTCGAATGCAGCACTAAGATCGAGGAGGACTAGCAATGAGATGTAGCCTTGGTCTGAAGCTAAAAACAAGTCGTTTGTAATCTTAACTAGTGCAGTTTTGGTGCTGTGATGGGGCCTGAAACCTGACTGAAATTCTTCAAGGATGTTGTTATCCTGCAAGAATGTGCAAATTTGAGCTGATACTACTTTTTCTAGTATTTTTGATATGAACGGAAGGTTTGAAATCGGTCTGTAATTTGTTATTTCATTCGCGTCCAAATTAGATTTTTTAAGAAGCGGCTTAATAACTGCTAACTTGAAAGGTTTAGGGACGGGACCTAGATGTAATGAAGAATTAATAATGTTTAGAAGTGGCTCTCCAACCGTAAGGATCACTTCTTTTAAAAATCTGGTTGGGATTGGGTCTAACAGGCACGTTGTTGATTTAGCCGAGGTGATAAGTTTATACAGCTCTTCCTGTCCTATACCTGTAAAGCAGTGAAAATCTAAATGTGAAGCTATAGGCTGAACTGGATCGTGAGATACTATTAGAGGTTGAACCTACATTATTTTCTTCCTGATATTATTGATTTTTTCATTAAAGAAGTCCATAAAGTCTTCACTTCTAAACTGTGATGGGATACTCTCTGCGGGCGTCTTAGGTTTTGTTAGGCGAGCCACTGTACTAAATAAGAGCCTGGGATTGTTTTGGTTTCTTGCTATCAGTTGGCTAAGATGCTCAGTCCTAGCAGTTTTTAGAGCCTGTCTATAGCTGCACATACTGTCTTTATACGCAATTCGAAAAAATTCTAATTTAGTTTTCCTCCATTTTCGCTCGAGGTTACGGGTTGCTCTCTTTAGGGCGCAAGTATGACTGCTGTACCACGGTGCAAGTACCACGGTAACTTTTTTTAATCTGATGGGAGCAACAGTGTCTAATGTACTGGTAAATATAGTGCCCATGCTGCTAGTCACTTCATGTAGATCATCTGCATTTAGGGGTCTAATAAGAAATTGGGACAGATCCGGCAGATTACTTGTGAATCTGTCTTTAGTAGTGGGATTCATATTTCTAACAGATTGATAATGTGGGGAGACACAGCTAATCTGTTCTACGGGTAGAGTATATGTCAGGAGGTGATGATCTGTGATATCATCACTTTGAGGTATGATCTCTATATTAGAGACATCTATACCATGGGATATAATTAAATCTAGCGTATGATTAAAGCGGTGAGTTGCTCCAATTATATTTTGTTTAACCCCAAAGGAATTTAGTAAATCCATAAATTTGAGTGCTAAAGCGTCGTTAGCATCATCTACATGAATGTTAAAATCTCCTACTATCAACACTTTGTCAGAGTTAAACAATAGGTCTGATAGCAGATGTGCAAATTCTTTAAGAAAATCGCCATATGCCCCGGGGGTCTGTACACGATGGCCAGGGTAAAATATAGCAAGGGTTTATTACGTATTTCATTGAGTGCAACATTAATGATAAGCACTTCAAATTAATTAAACCTGGGCCTTATTTTCTGGGTAACAGTGAGTACATCATTGTAGATAGTGGCGACACCACCACCGCGACCAATTAGACGGGGCTCGTGCTTAGAGAAATATCCTGACGGAGTAGACTCATTCAGACCAAAATATTAATTTGGTTTAAGCCAGGTTTCGGTGAGACAGAGTACGTCAAGGCAATAATCTGAGATAATTTCATTAACAATAAGTGCTTTAGGCGCAAATGATCTAATGTTGAGTAGTCCAAACTTTAGAGGTGGATTTTGACTACGTATTTTGCCTTTTTCTGGTTTTATGGTTATCAGATTGTTTCGAGCAAATTTAACAAATTTATTATTTTTTCTCACTATTCGGGGAACAGACACAGTTCCTATGGGACAAGCTATGTGTGTGCGTCTATCACTACGGTGAGTTGTGATGTGGCTAATATGTTTGGAATCTACAGTATGACTTACCGCCAGTCAGATGGTTCGTAGTGTCCTGAAGATGTTGTCAGAGAGGACCGCTGCTCCAGCTCTGCTAGGGTGCAGGCCATCGGTGTGATAGAGCCTAGGACGCTCCCAGAAAACATTCCAGTTATCAACAAAGCGTAATTTCTGTTGTCGACACCAAGATTGTAACCATTCATTAAAGGCAAATAATCCACTGAACTTCTCGATTCCTCGCTGAAATGTGGGAAGCGGTTCAGATACGATGATCCTTGTCGTGGGTGATGTGCTGCGGACCTTCTCGACCAGGCTCCTGAAGTCCTTCTTTAGGATCTCCGTCTGCCTCAGCCTGGTGTCGTTCGTGCCGGCATGAAGGACCACAGCTCCAATGTTCTTCCTCAGTGCAGCAGGCACCTGTGCAGCAACATCAAGAACACGTGCACCAGGTAAACAGCGTGTGTGCACCTTACCTTTAGCCGTGGTAGCTCGCACGTGACGAACGATGGAGTCTCCAATGACCAGGACGTCGTGTGCCGTCTCGCGGAGAGGAGCGAAGCGGTTTCGGGTCGAGATGTCGAAGACGGATGGTGGTGGACGGGGAGAGGTCCTCGCCCGGGGCTTGGCGTGCTTCTTCCACTGCTGCTGTATCCAGGGTCCGTGGTATCCCGGCGCCGGGGTGTAGGAAAACTGGGCGGGCTGCGTCCTTGATGTGTTGGACCTGGGCAGAGAAACACGCGGGGTTGAGGTTGTAGGAGAATTCTCACGCCGAGAATTTACCTGGGACAGGTGAGCGTCGGTCCACGACGATTCCAGCGTGGCTTTCCGCTGCTGTAGCCGGGCCAGCTTCACCTGTAGCTCGCGGATCAGCTTCTCCACGTCCTCCAGCTCCAAATCCACCGAGTGCAGCTCCAATGTCTCCTCATCTGCACTCAGAGGCAGAATCACAACCGACATGGTGTCTAAACACGGAAAATAATCGGTGTGAAGAAGCGTAATCAAACTTTACAAACAAACGTGATAGCCGGGCTAACGGGCTAGCGATGCTAATGCCGGCTAAAAGCGGTGTGCTGCAAAACAATTAAAACTTAACGATATAACATGCGTTTCGAGTAAATATATTATAAGATACTTATCCGTTTTATGTACACTCTTCGTAAGGGGACGAAAAAGTTTAAAAATTGGTCAGTATGGCGGAGCTCGGAAAAAAGCAGCGTCTCAGCGTCCTCGTACAAGGGTTGCCAGATCCACTGTTCAAAGGGGGAAAGGGGGCGTACCCTGTTGTCTCATGGACCATAGCATTGTATGCGAAAGTCAACGTTTGTATTTGTTCTGGCCATTTGTTCTTCTCTTTCAGGGGTAAGGTTCGGAGCATACCACCCAACGTCCGATTAAATCTCTCTACTCCCCCGTTTCCCATGGGATGGTAAGCAGTAGTGTGAAACTTAGCGACCCCTGATAATTTCAACAATTCTCTTAAAAGAGAGCTTTCGAAATTGGCTCCTTGATCTGTATGAATACGGCTTGGGTATCCATACACGCAAAATACACGGTCCCACAGCTTTCTTGCAACTTGTTTTGCTGACTGATTCGTGCAAGGGAAGGCATGAGCCAATTTTGTGAAATGGTCCGTCACGACAAGCACATCGACAGAGCGTTTCTTTCCATCCTCTGCAGTCCAAAAATCCAGACATACAAGCTCCATGGGCATAGAAGTCTTAATACTTTCTAGTGGGGCCCTAGCAGATGGTTCAGGGGACTTAGCCAGAATGCACCTTTGACAATGCTTTATGTATTTACAAATATCCTTTCCCATTCCTGGCCAAAAGAAACATTGGCGAGCTAGATGAATGGTTCTTGCCTGCCCTTGATGACCTGCCAAGTCATGTATACCCCTCAAGGCTTGGTCCTTAAGACTGGTAGGTAAGACCAACTGATACCGCCTTTGTTTACTGTGTGGATCTTGTGTGACTCGGTACAGTATTCCGTCCATAATCTTAAGTTTGTCCCATTGCCTGAATAGAAATAGAGTTCCAGAACTCATATTGGCCCTTTCCCGCCTTGATGGTTGACGCTTCAAGTCCATAAAGAACACGACTTTTGAAATGATCGAATCAGCCTCTTGCATATCACGAATTTCATCTGCCGCTATCATAGGAAGGGTGTCAGTACCACCTGGTACAAAATCTTGGTATGACTGGATTAACTGCACTGCACTTGTCTGAGATGTCTCTTCCCACTGATCATGTAAATGTAAACAAGCTTTGACAGTAGCACTATCAGAAGGTAGGGCAGAACAGGACTGGAGACAAATCTGTACATTCTGAGCTCCTTGACGAAAAGCATCTTGAACCCCAATGCCATCAATCTCTGTAGCCTCAGTGAGCAAATTGTGATAGCGCTCCTTCATTAGTCTGTTGCTCACAGTCTTGACGAAAGGGTCTCTACTCAAAGCATCTGCCACTATGTTTTTTGTCCCTGCTATATGTCTTAATTCAAAAGTGTAAGCTGCAAGTTTGGACACCCAACGTTGCTCATAAGCATCAAGTTTTGCTTTGGACATAATGTACGTGAGTGGATTGTTATCCGTCCAGGCTGTAAATGTTTGACCTTTTAAGCAATGGCTAAATTTCTCACACACGCTCCATTTGAGCGCCAGAAACTCGAGCTTATGAACTGGATAGTTCCTCTGTGATTTGCTCAGGGTCTTACTTGCAAATGCAATTGGACGAGCTCGCTCTTGGCCTGCAGGCACTTGGGATAGCACAGCTCCCTAATCCATCGAGTGAGGCATCAATTGCTAGAATCAAAGGTCGAGTAAAATCGGGGTGCGCCAAGACCACAGTCTGTAGCAGGCTTTCCTTTAGGTTACGTAATGCATAATCACATTCTATCGTCCAATCTGTGGGCTTGAGCTTCCTGTAAGTTCCTGCTTTAACATCCCCCCTGATTCCTCTCCTTCTTCTTTGCCCAGCTGTAAGAGCAAAGAGTGGCTTTGCTAAGGAAGAACATCTAGGAATTAAATGTTGGTAATAAAGGATCATGCCAAGTACTGATTTAATTCTCCGCACTGATGGAGTACATTGATCATCCTCCATCAGATCAAATTTGGACAGCTTCGAGATGGCTTCAACTTTAGCAGGATCTACAGAAACCCCATCCCCGTCTACAATATGACCCAGGAACTTTACAGAGGCTCTCATCAGGTGGCATTTCTTAGGACTCAGCTTGAGGTTGTACTGCCTCAGACGACTGAACACGACCTCTAATCTTTCCAATGCTTCTTGCTCACTTGGAGCGAACACCAAGAAGTCATCAAGATGACACAATAAACTGCTGAAGTTCAAGTCTCCAAAGATGCCTACCATCATTCGCATGAAGAATGCTGGACTATTACACAGTCCTGTGCCATCCTATTGTACTCATGCAGCCCTACTGGAGTCGTGAATGCAGTATATTTCTTGTCCTCTTCAGCCATTGGGATATTATAAAATCCAGACGTCAGGTCCATTGTGCTGAATAGAGTGTTTCCGCCTAAAGCAGCTAAGCTATCAGACTGATGAGGGAGTGATGAGGGAGTGGGAGTGATTTTACCGTTCTCGCATTTAACCATCTAAAGTCTGTGCATACCCTCAGACCGCCATCTTTTTTCCACACTAGCACAAGCGGAGAAGCATACTCGTTTAATTCAATTCAATTCAGTTTTATTTGTATAGCGCTTTTAACAATTGACATTGTCTCAAAACAGCTTTACACAATCAAAAGAATGATTTAAGTTTGTGTGGAATGTGAATGTGTATGAATCAAAATGTTCAGATAGTCCCTGGTGAGCAAGCCAGAGGGCGACAGTGGCAAGGAAAAACTCCCTGAGATGGTAATAGGAAGAAACCTTGAGAGGAACCAGACTCGACAGGGAACCCATCCTCATCTGGGTGAAACAGATAGCAGGAAATGATCTGCATTTATACAGTGTTAAGTGTTAGGTTCAGCTATAATAGTTGATGTTAATTGATGTTATAATAGTTGATGTAAAATGGAGTCCAGTAGTTATTCGAGACTCAGATAGACTTGTAGAAAGTTCCAGTCCTGAACTATCGAATTGTCAAGTCCTCAGAGAAACAGCTGACAACACCAGTCGAGGCCAGAACCATCTTCTAAGTAGATAGAATCATCCCCAGACACCAGGCACATCCTAAAGAGACACACGGGGCATCCATGCGATGAGACCTCCAACCAGAAACCGGGCACCAGGATGGACCAAACAGGTACGGAGGGCAGAGGGAGTCTGTATCACTGGCAGCTCAGGAACCACATGTGTAGCTCGACAGAGAGAAAGAGTGAAAGGGGGAGACAGGGGGAGAGAGGAAAGAGAAAGAGGGGGAGGAAGAGAAGAGGAGGAGAGATTGCAATTAGGTATGGTCACAGTCACAATGTCTAATGTGAATGTATATTTACTGTAGAGTGCAAGCAGGGACTCCGGCAGGACTAACTATGACAGCATAACTAAAAGGGAGAGCCAGAAGGAAACACAAACATGAGGGCTCCCTGAGATGTAAAGCAAACAATCACCTCACCGTCAACAAACCTGAGTGATCAAATGAGACTGAGGAAGACAGCATCTAAAACATACCAGTTCACGATAATACTCTACGTCCATGAGTCCCCCAGATCTGCTCCTTTACCTCATGGCAAATCTATTTATAAAAATGCTTGGCTAAATAAATAGGTTTTTAGCCTAGACTTAAACACTGAGACTGTGTCTGAGTCCCGAACACTATTTGGAAGACTATTCCATAATTTTGGGGCTTTGTAAGAAAAAGCTCTGCCCCCAGCTGTAGTTTTCATAATACGCGGTACTGATAAGCAGCCTGCATCCTTTGACCGAAGTAGGCGTGGCGGATCGTAAGACACTAGCAGTTCGCTCAGATACTGCGGGGCGGGACCATTTAATGCATTATATGTCAAGAGTAGTATTTTAAAATCAATGCGAAATTTCACAGGGAGCCAATGCAGTGAAGATAGGATAGGGGTGATGTGCTCATATCTTCTGGTTCTAGTGAGGACTCTCGCTGCTGCATTCTGGACTAGCTGAAGCTTGTTTATGCACCTAACTGAACAACCAGACAGTAAGGCATTAGAATAGTCCAACCTAGAAGTGATAAAAGCATGAACTAGTTTTTCTGCATCGTTTAGCGACAATATATTTCTTATTTTGGCGATATTTCTGAGGTGAAAGAATGCTATCCTGGTGATATTATCTACATGAGCTTCAAATGAAAGGCTGGAATCTATAATCACGCCGAGGTCTTTTACTGTTGCACTTGACGGAACAGAAAGGCCATCTAAAGTTACGGTGTCATCTAAGATTTTACTTCTAGCTGTATGCGGTCCTATGACTAGAACTTCTGTCTTATCCGGATTAAGCAGAAGGAAGTTAATTAGCATCCAATTTCTTATGTCCTGCACACATTGCTCAACTTTAGTAAGATGCTTTTTCTCATCAGGTTTTGTTGAGACGTATAGCTGTGTGTCGTCAGCATAACAATGAAAACTAATACCATGCTTACGGATTATGTTGCCCAGAGGAAGCATGTAAAGGGAGAAAAGCAGTGGGCCTAAAACTGAACCCTGCAGAACGCCAAACTCCACTAGAGAACATGGAGAATAATCACCAATTAAGTCTACATACTGATAACGATCGGTCAAATAGGATCTGAGCCAGGAGAGGGCTGTACCCTTAAATTCCTACTACATTTTCTAATCTGTGAAGAAAAATAGCATGATCAATGGTGTCAAAAGCTGCACTGAGGTCGAGTAATACAAGCATAGTTACACAACCCTGATCAGAGGCCAATAGGAGGTCATTTACTACTTTAACGAGTGCTGTTTCTGTGCTGTGATGAGGCCTAAATCCTGACTGATACAGTTCATGTATGCCATTTCTATGTAGATATGAGCATAGCTGCGCCGCTACTATCTTTTCCAGAATCTTAGAGATAAAGGGGAGGTTTGATATTGGCCTGTAATTGGACAGCTGACAGGGGTCGAGGTCAGGTTTCTTAATTATTGGTTTAATAACTGCTACTTTAAAAGATTTTGGAACATAACCAATGCTGAGTGAGGAATTAATTATTCTCAACAGCGGTTCTGTTATTACTGGTACTATCTGTTTAAGAAAATGTGTCGGTATAGGATCTAATATACAGGTTGATGAATTTGCAGAAGAGATGAGTGAAATTAGTTCATTCTCTTCAAGAGGAGTAAAGTATTCTAGGTTTGAATCTGACATGGCTAGGTTAACATATGTATCAATTACATTGTTTGTTTTCAAAGCCTCAATTTTATGCCTAATATTTACAATTTTATTATTAAAAAAGTTCATGAAGTCCTCACTATTGCATGATGTTGTTGTGGAGATTTCTGTAGTGGTCTTATTTCTGGTTAATTTGGCTACGGTATTAAATAAAAATCTAGGATTATTTTTATTTTCTTCTATAAGAGTGGAGAGATACGTTGATCTAGCTACACTAAGAGCTTTCCTATAGTTCAGGATGCTCTCTTTCCATGCTATTTGAAATACCAATAATTTAGTTTGACGCCATTTACGCTCTAATTTCCGAGCAGTCTGTTTTAACGTGCGCGTGTGATCGTTATACCAGGGAGCGAGTTTCTTATCTCTAATAATTTTTCTTTTAGCTGGAGCTACATTATCTAAGGTACAACGAAGTGTCGACTCTAAATATTCAGTCGCCTGATCAAGTTCTGTGGGGTCAGACGATGGCCTAATCGAAGTTGGTAACTCTGGGAGATTACTGATAAAACTCTGTGTGGTAGTTGATGTGAATGTACGTTTAATACGGTAGCGCGGTGCTGTGCGTATATTATCACTGTGACACACTTGAATGGAGACAAGATAGTGATTTGAGATAATTTCAGACAGTGGAATTGTGAATACATTTCTTATAATTAATCCGAAGAATATTACTAAATCTAAAGTGTGACCTGCTTTATGAGTGGGTCCTACTACACACTGATTTACGCCTACGGAGTCCAGTATGGATATAAATGCTGTTCTCAGAGGGTCTTCTGGATTCTCAAAATGAATGTTAAAATCTCCAGCAATTAACACTTTGTCTACAGAAACTACCAGGTCTGAGATGAAGAACTGCACAACAGTGCACAACACAACATCACTCTGTACAGTGAGTGTAGTGCTGTCTCTGCTACATTCACCAGGATCTGTTGGAGAGTCAACATCCACTTCACCACTTTCATGGGACGTCTGAACGTGAGCAGCGACATGCTTTATAGCAGTATGACGCTTCTGTTTAGTCGACATTTGCTCTTTCAGCTCTGTCTGATACCGATCGAGCTGTTCTTGTATCTCCTGCGCAGTCCATTTTTCTGGAGCTTTAAAACGGAACACTGCAGCAAGAGTGGCATCAGGGCAGTATTTTACGAACATCATGGCCGCTTCCTGACATGGATTGTCCATTCGTCTTCCGATGATGAATTCCAACGCAGAGTAACTTTAACGACATCCTTAGCTTTACCCATCAGTCTACTTAAGATCTCTTGATGTTGTTCTGCTAATGGTATACCTCTCTTTCGAAGATATGTATCCATCAGCTCCTCCCACTCACGCACTCCAAACTTGTCTGATGAGTCACCACGGTAAACTGGGGGCTCTTTTGCATCATTCATTCATTCATTCATTTTCTATACCGCTTAATCCTGTGTTCAGGGTCGCGGGGGACCTGGAGCCTATCCCAGGAGACTTCGGGCACTAGGCGGGGTACACCCTGGACAGGGTGCCAATCCATCGCAGGGCACACACACATACACACACTCACACACCCAATCACACACTACGGGCAATTTCGGAACGCCAATTAGCCTAACCTGCATATCTTTGGACTGTGGGAGGAAACCGGAGTACCCGGAGGAAACCCACCAAGCACGGGGAGAACATGCAAACTCCATGCACACAGAGACGGGAATCGAGCCTGGCCGGGGAATCGAACCCAGACCCTGGAGGTGCAAGGCGACAGTGCTAACCACTACACCACCGCGCCGCCTCTTTTGCATCAGACTGCATAAACAACCTCACTCCCGTCAGGTTGAGTGAAAGTAGGAAAATGTCTGGGTTTGTGCACCCCTATTCCCTCCATCCCCATAACTAGTCTCCTTTTGAGAGGCCAACATTGTCTGTCCAACCTGCTGGGCAATTTGTGCAATTAAACCTTGCCAATTTGGATCGCTTATGTTTGGAGCAGCTAAGGGCAAAGTATCGGTAGTTGGACTGGGAATGTTATCAATTATACATGTGGAACATAATACAGGAGGTGTTCTGTTCACTTTACTCTCTCTTACATTTGGGGTAACTGAAGTCTCACTAAAAATCTTACCCCTACCAAGGCCCAAATCAGTCACCGTCTCACACGCATCAAACTCACCCATGTTCAAACTAAATGCCATATTCAGTAATGAAAATTATTCAAATAAAAGACAAATTTCCAGATAAAACACACACTATTTCAAAAATAGCATAACATTTTAGAAAAGTAATTAGTTAAAATTAAAATAATTAGTTTCTAATCATTGGTCAAAATTAAAGACTCCAAATGTTCATTTGTATTCACACAGGGTTTTTTTTTTTTTTTTTTTTACAAAACAGAGAACCTTAATGCAGCGTCCCTCGGTGACCCAACTGACGTAGATCTTGAAACAAATCTCAATCCGGGTCACGGCACCAATGTAACCAGTCTATTGCTGACTGCTGTCACTCTCTTCTGCGTTGTGTTCTAAGAAGACCAGGACACTTGCTACTGCTGTTCACCAAAACTGGTTTATTGATGCTCTCCGTCCACCTGTGTATTAATATCAACAAGTTGATATTACAAGGCTGTGGGCAATTCTCAACAGGCACACTCCTCTCACCAGAATATGCAGCTCAAACTGCTATGTGTGACAATTTAACAAAATATTTCTTAACAATGAAATATTAAATTTAACTACACAGTTCAATAATAAAACAAAATGCAATAATAAACAAGACGAATAAATTAAAAACAATAACCAGCAATGGCAAAAACAAATGGAATACCTGTGTATTAATATCAACAAGAACACTGCATACTGTCTTAATATTATTTACAAGAAGAAATTAACAATATTTCCAAACTTTATGAACTTTATTTGCTCTTATATATATATATATATATATATATATATATATATATATATATATATAATTTTAATTGGAGGAGCCTGGAGGTATTCTAGACTTTGCAAATTCAGTTTGCAGACATCCATTGTGTGTGTCCTCGGCAGTTTTTTCCTGAGGCTTTTTAATATTGTCCATTAGGCTAACTCATTGTTAATTAGGCTAACTCATACAGCTGACATAATGGAGCTTAAGCATGGGATATCCTCGACCCATTAGCTAACTCTGTCTGAAAGCAACTGCTTGTCAGGAACAATCTGTAATTGTTAGGACCAAATGAGCACACAGTTCTAAGGGATTGGTTCTTGGAAAATTAAATGAGTTATATGCTATAAACCTGCTATATTTTATATATAATGTCATGCAATGACTGCAGTAAATTGTTGTTGTTTTAAACCCATTTAAGGTTTAAAGAGTAAAGATTGTGAGATTGTGAGAAAGTAAGATTGTGTTGTTTATTTTGCTTTCTTTAGAATGTTCACTGGATTCCCAGGACATGAGGATAGTTCTGCTGGGGAAGACTGGTGTTGGGAAGAGTGCATCCGGAAACACAATTTTGGGGAAAAACATTTTTAAGGAAAACCTTTCAGATGAATCGGTGACGATGGAGGCAGATGATTCGCTGTGGCGACCCCTGAAAGGGAACAACCGAAAGACAAAGAAGAAGCTTTCAGATGAATCGGTGACCAGCGTGTGTCAGAAAGAAACAGCAGAAATCTGTGGGAGACAGATTACTGTGATCGACACTCCAGGACTGTTCCACACAAAATTTCCTAATGATGAAACCAGGAAAGAGATTATTAAATGCATCTCCATGTCAACACCTGGACCTCATGTGCTCCTGCTGACACTGAAAGTGGGACAACGCCTAACACAGGAGTATAGAGAGACAGTGGACTTGATTAAGGAAACTTTTGGTGAAAAATCTAGTCTGTACACCATTGTGTTGTTGACCAGAGGAGATGACCTTAAAGGAAAGACTATTGAACAGTACGTGGAAAAGGCTGGGCCAAAATTAAAGCAGCTTTTGTATGAGTTTGATAACAGATATCATGTGATCAACAACAGTGATAAATCCAGCTGCACTCAGGTCCTGACCCTTCTGGATAAAATTGACTCGATGGTGAAGGTGAACGGAGGAAGCTGCTACACTACTGAGATGTTCCAGCAGATGGAAGAAGCTCTAGAAGAAGAAAAGGTAAAATAAATAGTTTAATGGTTTAAATAGTTAAAATATTAACAAGGGGAATGTTTGATGTCATGTGGTGTCATTGAGGTGAGAATCTTGGGCTTGATGGAGGGATCCAGGAGCAGGGTGAAGAGGCAGGACGAGAGTGACTTTGGTTGAGCTCCATAGAGGCGTGACTGTGTCAGCAGGTGCGATAGCTTGGGGCTGCGAAATCTGTGTGCACGGAGTAAGTGCTGAGACGTGGAGATGTGCCGTAGTCGAGAGAGCGTGAGCGTGGGTCTGAGCCATGAAATCCGTCAGCGTGGCATCAATGCCTAGTCGTGAGCCGGAGCCGTAGTTGGGAAATACAAGTGAAAGTTTGAAGCCGTTAAATCCAATAATAGCAACAAATCCGAATGGTCAGACAAGAGGTAAAAACGAGAAGAGAGGCGAGGTTGACAACGTGAGACTAACATGAACATAAATGCGAGAAACTGCGGCAATACAACACACAATACAACAAACACCTCCTTATAAGCCGGGAGAAATCAGCGCCAGATGAGAAACCGGTGTGCCGGCGGGGTGGTACGGGGGCGTGTGAGGAGAGATGACGGCGTGGGAAAACAAGCCAGCGTGGCGAAGAGCATGACAGCGTGAGAGAGGAATGTAAACAGACGGGAGCGGTCTTTGATCAGCGCGGCGCGCTGAGAGCGTGACAGTACCCCCCCTCTAACGAACGCTTCCGGGCGTTATGCGGGGTGCCTCGGGACAGCGTCTGTAGAAGTCTGTGATCAGTGTTCGATTCCAGATGAATCTGGCTGGGATCCAGCTTCTCTCCTCAGGCCATAGCCCTCCCAGTCCACCAAAAACTGGACTCCTCTGCCTGGACTGAGCCTTCAGAAGTTTTCAAACAGTGTAGGCCTCCCTGCCATCAATAATACGGGGAGGAGGGTGGGTGGGTATACTTAGTGGGCAATTTATTCAATTCAATTCAATTCAGTTTTATTTGTATAGCGCTTTTAACAATTGACATTGTCTCAAAACAGCTTTACACAATCAAAAGAACTATTTAAGTTTGTGTGGAATGTGAATGTGTATGAATCAAAATGTTCAGATAGTCCCTGGTGAGCAAGCCCGAGGACGACAGTGGCAAGGAAAAACTCCCTGAGATGGTAATAGGAAGAAACCTTCAGAGGAACCAGACTCAACAGGGAACCCATCCTCATCTGGGTGAAACAGATAGCAGGAAATTATCTGCATTTATACAGTGTTGTGTTAGGTTCAGCTATAATAGTTGATGTTAATTGATGTTATAATAGTTGATGTAAAATGGAGTCCAGTAGTTATTGGAGACTCAGATAGACTTGTAGAAAGTTCCAGTCCTGAACTATCGAGTTGTCAAATTTATGAAGCGTCGTAGCTGGGAAATGTGGAACGTGGGGTGGATCCGTCGCATGGACGAGGAGAGTAGAAGTCGGACGGCGCACGGATTGATTATCCTCGTGATAGTGAAGGGGCCAATGAATCGGGGGGAGAACTTGAGCGAAAATGTCTTAAGGGGAATGACCTTCGTGGCGAGCATGACTCGATCCCCTACATCTGGGAGCTTTGGTGTGGTGGCGGTCCGCCTGTTTCTTATAAGAGGAGCGGTTTCGTAGCAGAGTTCGTCTAGCACGTAGCCACGTTTGCTTGCAAAAAAAAAGAGTCTTCACCTCTAATGACTTCTGACACTTCTGAATGACTAACTGTTCCGCAGTTTCCTTGGAAGAGGGCAGCTTAGGGAGTGGGACGAGATGCACAGACTTCGAAAAGCGGTTGACTATAGTCATGATGCAGGTGTTGCCATCGGACAGGGGCAGGCCAGTGACAAAGTCGACCGAGATATGCTACCTTGGACGGCGGGGAATCGGTAGGGGTCTGAGAAGGCCGGCCGATTGTCGGTTGTCAACTTTAGCTTGGGCACAGATGTCGCAGGCTGCCACGAACCTGGAGATGTCTCTTCCTAGCGTGGGCCATCAGAATCACTGTTGGGTAACGAAGCGGGTCCCGGCAGCTCCTGGGTGGCAGGACAAACGGGAACCATGGGGCCATTCCAGCACCTGAGAACGTAGACGGGCAGGGACGAAGAGGCGATTTGGGGGTACATTGCTTGGGCCGGGCTCTTAGGTCAGGGCCTGCTGGAGCTTGGTCTCGATGTCTAATCTCAGGGCTGCGATGAGACAGGCGAGGGGTAAAATGGTGTCGCCTGGCGTGGGTTCCTTAGAAGAGGGAAACTGGTCTGATAGGGCATCTGGCTTAACGTTCTTTGAGCCTGGCCGATAGGAGAGAACAAAGTTAAAATGTGAGAAAAACAATGACCATCGAGCTTGACGTGCGTTGAGTCTCTTGGCGGAACGAAGGTACTCGAGATTCCTATGGTCTGTCCATACCAAAAATGGGAGCTCAGTTCCCTCTAGCCAATGCCTCCATTCCTCCAGAGCCAGCTTGAGGGCCAAGAGTTCTCTGTCTCCCACGTCGTAGTTCATCTCGCCCGGGGATAGGCGACGGGAGTAGTAAGTGCAAGGGTGCATTTTATTATGATGGGCAGACCGCTGGGAGAGAATGCCCCCGACCCCGGTGTTGGAGGCGTCGACCTCCACCACGAACTGGCGAGAAGAGTCGGGGATAGTGAGGGTGGGAGCAGAGGTGAACCTCATCTTAACCTCATCTTTAACCTTCTCCGCCTCTGTGTTCCAATGGAAATGGGTTTTCGTGGAGGTCAGTGAGGTGAGTGGGGTGGCGACGGAACTGTAACCCCGGATGAAGCGCTGCTAAGCCCAGGAACCGTTGTAGGTCTAGTCGTGAGGTCGGGGTGGGCCACTTGGAGACTGCCTGGACCTTGGCTGGTTCCATCTCTATCCTGGAAGGGGAAATAAAGCCCAAGAAGGTGGTGGAGAGTGTGTGGAACTCACACTTCTCTGCCTTGACATAGAGGTTGTTCTCCAAGAGTCTCTGTAGAACCATGATGAACATGATGCCGGTGTTCCTCCAGGCCTTGGGAGAAAATTAAGATGTCATCTAAGTAGACAAATACAAAAGAGTTGAGAAAGTCGCGCAGAACATCGTTAACGAGGGATTGGAAGACGGCGGGGGCATTGGTCAGGCCGAAGGGAACAACCAAATACTCGTAATGTCCCATGGGGGTGTTAAAGGCTGTCTTCCATTCGTCCCCCTCCCTGATATGGACCAGATGATAAGCGTTGCGTAGATCTAACTTGGTGAAGATGTCAGCCCCCTGGAGAAGTTCAAAGGTGGTGGTTATGAGTGGAAGTGGGTAGTGCTTCTTTACGGTGATCTCATCTCTTTACGGTGATCTCATTGAGACCCCTATAATCGATACAGGGGAGTAGGGACCCGTCTTTTTTCTTCACAAATAAAAATCCTGCCACCGCAGGGGAGGAGGACGGGCGGATGATTCCTGCGGCGAGTTCTTCAGTGATGTAGGTGTTCATGACGCCTCTCTCCTGGTGGGTTAGGGAGTATAAGCGGCCCTTCGGAGGGGAAGATCTTGGGCGAAGGTCGATTGGGCAGTCATACGGTCGATGTGGTGGAAGCGACATGGCCCGGATCTTGCTGAAGACCTGCTTGAGATCATGATACTCGGTGGGGACATTGGAGATGTCCAGAGTCTCCTCAGGTTTGGCTGGGGTGAGGAGTGAGTGATGCGCGGAGCAAAGGCATGATGTGGCGCAGGAGGGGCTCCAGCCCGTAATAGCCAGCTTGGTCCAGTCAATCTGGGGGCCGTGGAGAGTTAACCACGGGAGGCCCAGGACCAGGGCGGCATGAGATTCCCTTATAACAAAGGGACAGATCTCCTCAGAATGATTTCCTGACGACCTTAGAGTGAGTGGAAGCGGTCGGTGCATGATGGACGGGAGGGGACTCCCATCTAAGGCCTGGACTGCAAGTGGGGTGCTCAGGGGTGTGCAGGGGATCCTGAGAGTCCTGACAGTAGCGGCGCTGATCAGGTTCCGGTCGGAGCCGGAGTCCACGAGAGCCTGATTGGGGTGGGCTTAGCCCTTCACAATTAGCATTACGGACAGCAGGGGGCGATGTTCTGGGAGTCTGTCGGGAGTTTCCTTTTTACCGGCCAGTTCCTGAGTATGTGGTCTGAACTACCGCAGTAGAAACAGGCTCCTTCCAGGCGGCGGTGACGTCTCTCCTGTTCGGAGATGCGGGTTCTGTCCAGCTGTCCTCCTGATTGCTCGGAGACGGGGGGGGGGTGAGATGGGCGAGGTGCCCTGGGAGGGGTGATCCTCTAGCGGAGGGTGAGCTCCGGGTAGGGCATCTGGAACGAAGACGTAAGTCAATCCTCCCTGCGAGATCCATAAGTTCGTGGAGGTCCGAGGGAAGTTCGCGGGTGACTAGCTCGTCCTTGAGTGCCTCTGATAACCCTTCCAGGAAAACATCTGCTAGGGCTCTGTCGTTCCATCCACTCGAGGCGGCTAGTGTCCGAAACTCAATGGCGTAATCATATGCGGAGCGTGATCCTTGGCGAAGGCGCAGTAGCTTGGTTCCGGCCTCCCTGTCGATGTGAGAGTGCGTCAAAGATCCTCCTCATCTCCTCTGAAAAGTCTTCGAAGCTCCTGCAACATGGGTCGCAAGCGTCCCAAAAGGCTGTACTCCACTCCTGGGCTCTTCCGGTGAGAAGCGTGATCATGTAGGCGATCCGGGATCTTTCTGAAGAGAAGGTAGAGGACTGCAGTTCAACATTGGGATAAGAACGATCTGGACATGTGGACATTATAAGATTTGTATTGAAAACTTCTAACTAAAAAGTGACAGCTGGCACACCTAAAAATAGATGGAGGATTATTTTTATAATCTAAATACAAATGTTCCATTAATTGTGGGCTATTATTGTTTACTTACACTATTTATTCATTTAATTTAAATGAGGTTTGAGGTGTTGATCATCTTTATCCTCCTCTTTAATTTTCTACGTGGTCTAATCAGCACTCAACCGCACACATAAAGCTTTCCAGAGCGCACCAGCAGAAGTAGACTAATGATTATGAAAGTGTCGGGAAAAACAACAAGCAGACCATTTTAATAATTCATAGATAAATTAGTGATGTCTTGATGCGGCATTGGTGCGGCATCGGCTTGGTGGTGTAGTGGTTAGCACTGTCGCCTTGCACCGCCAGGGTCCGGGTTCGATTCCTGGCCAGGCTCGATTCCCGTCTCTGTGTGCATGGAGTTTGCATGTTCTCCCCGTGCTTGGTGGGTTTCCTCCGGGTGCTCCGGTTTCCTCCCACAGTCCAAAGACATGCAGATTAGGCTAATTGGCGTTCCCAAATTGACCATAGCGTGTGAATGAGTGTGTGTGTGTGCTCTATGATGGATTGGCACGATGTCCAGGGTGTACCCTGCCTCGTGCCCAGAGTCTCCTGGGATAGGCTCCAGGTCCCCGCGACCCTAAATACAGGATAAAGCGGTATAGAAGATGATGATGATGATGATGTCTTGGTTTCGGCTGTGATGAAGGTGATCATGTCATCTCATCGTCTCCGCAGCAGTGGACGTGTCTACAATTCACTTTTCATCATTTAAAATTAGTTTCCATTAGTTTATATAAAAGCAGACATTTCTCTTTCTATAAGTTTATATTTTTTACGTTTGTGAGGCAAGTATACATGGAGCTTCGGTTCATTTTCTGACACACTCAAGATACAAAATAGCGCCCTGTACTCAGTGGTAGAAGCCAGCAAATGCACAAAACCAAATTCTGTCTCTGTGAGACGTGTCGGTAAAACCAGAATACCGCTTGAGTACCTACTGTACTGATAATAATAAGCAGATACAAAGTTTACAGATACACAAGATATATAACAGTTCATTCTTTGTACAAATAAAATAATCAGCTAGTGAACTTCTGTCTAAACAACATTTAACCTTTTTTTGACTCATTATTGTACAGTAATTATCAACAGCTCTGGTTCAGATTGTTTGTTTGTTGTGTAAAATATTCAGATGTGGAAATTACCATCACTGTATTATTGACACACTGAAGACACAAGTGAACATCACATACCTGTCATTTCCATGGTGTTTTTCACTGATTACCATAAACTGCTTTACACAGACAGACCCTGTGACCAGCAGTAACAACGTTACTGTCACCCGAAGTCCATGTGCTGGTTGTACACAAACACAGGTGCAGGACAGGAAGATGTCTTCCTCCACTTTGTACCTACTGTAGAATGCAGGCTACAACAGACAGTTACTTCTCGTGTGTCCATCCACTTTAAAAATAAAAGAGGCCCATCCTGACCCCAGACCCTGGTTGTGGTCCGAATCACAGTCCGAGTCTGTGGAACCATGTCATCATCAGTCTGGGTTTTCTATGAAACAGTGATGGTCCGTCTGGATCTTGCCTGCTTGTTTAGATTTGTTTTCTATTGAACATTTATCCTTTATATCTCATATATACTCATCACATTCCAAACATTTACACTGGAGCAGATATTTACAAACCAGATATTCAAAACTGAGTGAAATTCACTGAATCTGTGTGGAAACCTGATGTTTTCATGACACTGTCTGGAAGGCGTGGCCTTGTATGTACATTACCCAGACTGTATTCCTGTGAATAGCGTGTGGGCGTGTCATGTCTCAGGGGGCGTGGCCTTGTGTGTAGATTACCCAAACAATTTGCCCTGTGAATAGTGTGTGGGTGTGTCCTGTCTCAGGTTATTATCAGATATTGAAGTGAGACAGAAAGATTGTGCCTCTCCTTGGATTCATACAGATTACATAAACTGAGAATATTTATTTATTTATTTTGGATTTTTCCCAGATTTTTCTCCCTAATTTAGTCATGTCCAATTCCTCCCCGTCACTAGGGGCTCCACATTATGGCTACTACTACCACTCAGCTGGGATGGCTGAAGACTATCACGTGTTTCCTCCGAACCACGTGACACCAGCTGACTGCATCTTTTCGTACTGCTCGCTCACGCACCATTGGGGGCGGAGTAACACACTCAGCGGACAGCAGTATCCGCTCCTTCCGCTTGCGTGATGAAGGCTGTATGCCTCAATACACCCCTGATTGACTGTAGAGCCATGATTAATGCGTGAGCACTGAGAGAGATCGGCCAATCAGCTCTCTCTAGACCTCCGGCTGTCAGATGTTACAGCATCACCCGGGAATTGAGCTTGTTATCTCCGGATGATAGGACGAGCGCTTTACCACTGCGCCACTCGGAGGCCCCGAGAATATTTATTTTAATGTAAAAGCAGATCTTTCTATAGATATATTTCACATGTCAGTGTGTGCAGTATTCTCTAAGTTTCAGTTAATTTTAGCGCTGCGTGTCAAAGATATTCTCAGAGACTGAGATGGCTGAAAGCACACCCTGTTTATTTGATTTATTTTACAAATGCACAATGATATTGTGGATGTACAGTGGCAGCCTTAATTTGTGAGGTTGAAATATATTGAATATGGTATTTTTAATACCTGAAAAAAATAGGTTGAATAGGTTGAAATACATTTTCCTTTGAAATATACAACCACAATACATTGCAGTGGAGAAGATTTTTAGTATTTTAAAGTCTGTAAGGATTTCTTTCCATTCAGATTAAATTACAATGCAGAAAAATTCTAACATTTTCATTGCAACAAGGTTTTGTTCAGTTCATGTAATTTAACATGATATTTTGCTTTATGGAATTTTGTCCCTGTTAGACTTCCATAGTAAAGGAGCATCATATGGCTGTAGGATTTGTGTGCTTGTAGAATGGATGGCAGGAACCAAAGCGCTCCTTAGAAATACAAGACATGATGTTTCACTCTGCTGACACGGACCAGTTTTGAATAGTGGTGCAAAAAGAATCAGAAACTGTTTGTGTATTTTGAGATGTTTAGTTTAGACTCCAGCAGCAGGTAATACCTACATTCTCACCCTACAAGAACAAGAAGTAAGACGAGTGTTTAAATCAATCAACCTAAAACAGGCAGGAAGGTAATTAAACCATTAGTGGATCAGCTTACAGTAAAATCTTTAACTTCTGTCCTCGAGGGCCAGTGTCCAACACAGTTTGGTGATTCTTCTCCTCAAACACAGGGGATTTAACTAATCTGTTAATCACTAGGTTCAGTGGGTGTGTTTAGGCATTGGTGAATTACAAACTGTGCTGGTCACTGGCCCTCCAGGACTGGATTTGGAAACCCCTGCTTTAGTACATCACAGGAACTACAAAAGAATTCTCTTCCTCAATTTCAGTTCAGCTTTCAGTGTGATCATTCCTGACATACTAGTGACCAAACTGTCCCACCTACTGTACGTCTCTCACTACCCACCTGCAGCTGAATTGTGAATTCTCACAAACTTTTGACCCCCAACTCTCCTCTTTTCACATAGTTGACCTCAAAGCTGGAGAAAAAAATATATATTTCTGTGCACCAGTGGACAAACCCATACAGAACCCAAGAAGTGTTATGGAGGAAAAATACATACATAAACTGTGGACATTTATTCCTGGAAAAGCAGAAAAGAAACAAAAGACAATGTTACTGTTTACTCTGTGTGTGTGTGTATGTGTGTGTGTGTGTGTGTGCGTGCGTGTGTGCGTGCGTGGGTGCGTGCGTGCGTGCGTGCGTGCATGTGTGCGTGTGTGCGTGTGTGTCTGTGTGTGTGCAGGTATGAGTGTACGTGCGTCTGTAAACTGAAATGAAAGAAGCTACTGTCGTAATACGCAAAAAATATTTTTTTTTTCAGTCGCAGAAATAAAAATACATTTAGAAGTTTCGAGGTCAGCATTATGTAAATATGAATTAAACAAACACTATACTAACAGAATATTTCCTGTAGGTTACATACTGTATGTATTACAGGCTTTGAGTGTATGTCTAAATTTCTTGCAAACACAGAAATTTAAATGTCTGTCTGAATTTCTAGCAAAAACTATGTCTCTTCCTCTTTTGAGCAAGAGTGCGTTTGCATATCCCGCCTTCCGCGCATGTATCGTCCCTGAGACCACCTCTGCAATCAGTCCAGGAATTGGTTCCCGAGCTTGGAACGATCGCACGCTCACAGACAAAAATCAACTGGTCCCGTGGCCAAGTGTGATCAGAAACGGTTCCCGGACCCCAGTGAGAAAACGCCCTCAGTGTAGAGTGTTGACGGACAATGCTAGGTGCTAGCCAGAAGCAGAAAAGTAAAGCTAATGCTAATCCCAGAGAAATAAACAGACTCTACAAGGACTCAGTGAGGAAACAATCACATGGGAACAGAAGAGTAGATGCAAAATCTCAATAAGAAAACATGAGAAGAGGCAGTGTACAGTATATACACCTTGGATAAAGGCACAGAGACCAGGAGCGGGTCCTTTAAATGTTATTTTCTTAATACAGTTTGTCATTAACACAATTTCAAATTTGTCATTTTTAAACAGTTGTATTATATTTATATTAATTTATATTTTACAGGAAAAACACAACGAGCATAAAATGGAAGAAAATGGCTGTGAAGAAATGAAAAGGTCGATAGAGGAACTGTTTATTAGACTTAATCTTCTGGAAAAACAAAAACAAAAAATTAAACCTTCAGATGTTCTCCAGATATCTCCACTCTCGTTAAACTGTCAGGAGTCTTGTACAGAGAGAGATTTAGTGGAAATGTTTATACAAAGGTTGCTGATGATGGATTACAGAGCAAGATACATTACAACTGACGAAGTAGAATCCACTGAAACAGAACAAACTGATCCAGGCTCAGAAGATGAAGAAGATCTCGTTGCTGATTTTCTCTCCAACAAAATGGCATCTTTTCATAGTGAAAGCCACAGAGATCCTGTTCACCCCATGGATGTCCAGATGGCAGTGTTTCACTGCTCTGATCATTTCCTAAAGCAGCTAATAGTGAATAAACTGGCTCAGTGTCAGTACGCTCTGCCCCTGCTGGTGCCCAATCCCTTCACCAGAGAGATCGAGTTTCCTCTGTGGACCTTTCACCAAATCAGGAAGAGCTGGAAGACCACTGACTCCTCTGGTAAAAAGATTAGTAAAACTCAGGCTGTTTATGAAGCAGAAACTCCAATGGTGGCTTTCTTCAGGTTCGGCTCTACACCCTCATCCAAATCTCAGCTAATGAACAGCTTGATCAATGAGAAACATCACACATTCTTCCACAGACACTGTCCAGGCAGTTCCAAGAACCGGCTCCTGATGGATGGAGTGGTGGAGATCGCTTGGTACTGCCCATCTGGGAAGGAAAATGAATATTTCCCTGACTGTGTAGCATTCTGTAATCTTCATGGTGATGCAGAAACTAACAAGGATCAACTGGAGATACTGAGTGAAATGTCCTCAGTCAATGTTGTACTTGTATGCCATGCAAATGAAATCACAAACAAGGAAATACTAGAAAATCTCTTAAAAGGTGCAAAACCACTTATTTGTCTACTTTCTGATAATAAATTTGGTGTAAGTAGAACCAGGAATGGAAAATACAGAATTGGCCTTAAGGACAGAAATCAGTCAGATGTAACCAAGAACCTAAGAATCACTATCAAAGAGTGTCTTTCAAACTCAACATCAATTTTCAAAATTGAAGATTTGGTCAAAACTCGAGTGATGAGAAAAGATGAAGATGATTCTGAATGCAAGAGAGGAAAAGAAGCTGCAGAAAATATCATGAGTCAGTTGAAGGGAACTGAAGTCTCCAAACTGAAGGAAAAGCATCTGCCCTGTCAGGGGAAGTTATGGCAAGACTGGTGTGAAATGAACAAAGACCTGCATAGACTTCAAGGGCACAAGTTAGAAAAGCAAAAGAGTGAGAAACAACGTGAAATGAAGGAAATCCGGGAAGAGCAGAATAAACACAAACGTTCAGGTCTTATAGAAGAATTTATTGATTCACTGAATCTTCGGGAAGAAAATGAAAAAAATTTTTTTCTGAAATGGGTTGGGATTTTCCTGGACAAACACACAGCAGATGATCTTTTGGTCCTTTATCAGAAATACAATAAAAAGTGGACAGCAGTTTTAGATCTTAAGAAGAACCATGATAAATCTGATAAAATGATGGAGGAGCAAAAAGAACTTGAAGATCTTTCAGAAAAACTGAATGCATCAATGTTTGGTTTGGAACACATCCTCAGAGAGATGGGTCAGATATATGAGTCTTTTACTTCTGTACAAACTCATGAGGAAAGATCTAAAGATAAACTCATAAAAACTCTCCCCAGGCTTGCAGCAGAACTCATGAAATCTGGTCATCCACTGGAGCTGATGGATGGAGATGCTGCTCATGTTCCTCTGATCTGGGTTTCAGCAGTTCTAGATGAACTTGTGGATTTACTGGGAGACCCGAGAGTGTTTGTGCTGTCAGTTCTGGGGATTCAGAGTTCTGGGAAATCCACCATGCTCAATGCCATGTTTGGACTCCAGTTTACAGTCAGTGCTGGAAGGTGCACCAGGGGAGCCTTCATGCAGCTGGTCAGAGTGTCAGAGGAGATGAAACAATATCTGAAGTTTGACTACATTCTAGTTGTAGATACTGAAGGACTTCGAGCACTTGAGCTAGCAGGAAAATCCACTCAACATCATGACAATGAACTCGCCACATTTGTTGTTGGTCTTGGAAACCTGACCTTGATCAACATTTTTGGAGAGAACCCTGCTGAGATGCAGGACATTCTTCAGATTGTTGTCCAGGCCTTCCTGAGGATGAAGAAATTCATATTGAATCCCAGATGCATGTTTGTCCATCAGAATGTCAGTGACATCACAGCCGGAGAGAAAAACATGGAGGGACGGAGACGTTTACAGGAGAAACTGGATGAAATGGCTAAACTGGCTGCAAAAGAAGAAGACAGTGAAGCTGAGTGTTTCAGTGATGTTATCGAATTCAGTGTACAAGATGATGTATATTATTTTGCACAGCTCTGGGAGGGAAGTCCACCAATGGCACCACCAAACCCCTGCTACAGCAGAAATGTTCAGAATCTAAAGAAGGCCATTTTCAAAAGAGCTGAAGAATCTACTGGTATGTCTCTATCCCAGTTTAAATCACGTGTTAGTGACCTGTGGAATGCAATACTCAATGAGAACTTTGTGTTTAGCTTCAAAAACACACTGGAGATATCAGTGTACAGGAAACTGGAGACTGAGTTTGGAAAATGGACCTGGACCATCAGACGTGCCATGTTAGATACTGAAGAAAAACTTCACAACAGAATTGAAAATGAAAAAATGAAAACAACTGAAGAAAAAGATCTTCATTTTTATATGAAAGAGACCAAAGAGGAAGTGGACAAGTCAATGAAGAGTTACTTTGAAGAGGACAGAGATAAGGACATTTTAATTCAGTGGAGAGTGAGATGTGAAACCAAAATCACACAGCTTTATGAAGACCTTGTTAAAGATACAAAACAAAATGTGAATGAAGTTATACAGCAGCAACAGGCTCGGGAGAGTTTTGAACATAAAAGTAAACAGTACGATGCAAAACTCTTCAGTCTGAGCAAAGACCTCGCTCTGAAAGTAAAAAGTAAATCAACTGATGAACAAGTTCTTAAAGATTGTTTTGATGAACTGTGGGACAAATGGGTCTCTGAACTGACACGAGACACACCTAAAGAGAGAAGTATTGATTTTTGGGAGGATGCTGTACAGATTCTGTCTGTGGGAAATGAACAAGCTTCAGTGTGTGAGCGGAAATCTCAGCAATACTACAAACATATAGACAGACTGGGAGATTATTCATGTTACATTTCAAACCTCAAAAGACAGAAATGGTTTCATTTGGTCCATTTCATGAGTAAACTTTCCTTTGAAGGCAATGAGTTAGTGAGGACTCTGATCATAAATGTGATAAAAGAAACTAAGGAGTTAATCAACAAGATCTGTAATAAAATCACAAGACTCGGGTACAAAGACAGCTACATACAGGAAATAACAGACCACGTCAGGAGGAGAGTTGAGGAACATCTCAGTGAGACCCAGAGAAGTAAACTCAAAAAGGAATTCACTCTGGATCTCTGTCTCCATGTGTGTGAACTTGCAAGTCACAGATTTACTGAGTGCCATCAACGATTCAGAGAAGCAAATGATCCAAGAGTTTATCTGTCCAAGCAGAAACCACAATATTACAATGTCTTTAAAAACTACTGCAGAGGAGCAACAACAATCAAAGTGTTTGGAGATCTGATCTGCAGTAACCTGAGAGAATCCATCCTGCAAGCGGTCTACAATAAAACTGTTATTGGTTTGGCAGCACAGATGAGATCAGACATGCCAGAGTTTAACGGTAACAGATCAAACCTGGAGAAACACATCCTGAAATGTCTGGCAGAGGAGGAGAACTTTGAGAAGTACATGGATTATATTCATCATCCTCGAGAACACTTTACAGACTTCATTACAGAGAAGGTTAATAAGTACATCAGTGACAATAACACCACAGTTCTGAAGATTTTTAAAGGAAATCTAAAAGACAAAGAGCAGAGAGTATTAAATGCTCTTCACATTGCAACTGAAGAAGTGAAGAAGAGCCGTGGTGATTCAGACATGTGGATGAGAAGTTTCAGAAGTTCACTAAAAGATGATCTGAGCTTTAAAGAAATAACCTTCACTGATCACAAAGAAATTACAGACTTTGATTTTCTACAGCAGGTTGTTGGTGAGGGTCTCACTGCAGTGATGTCAGAGCTGGACAAAAGCTTTAACAGTGTAAAAGACATTAACATGGAGAAGTTCAGGAAGAAACCAGATGAGATTCTGATTGAACACCTCTGTCAGTGCTGCTGGGTTCAGTGTCCATTCTGTAAAGCCATCTGTACCAACACAATAGAGGATCATGATGGAGATCACAGTGTTCCCTTCCACAGGGTAGATGGTATCATTGGGTGGCACTACAGTGATACAACACATCTCTCCTGTGATATCTGCACAACAACTGTGCAAAGTGATGAATCTTTCTACCCCAGACATGATACAGATGAGTTAGTACCTTACAAATCATACAGATCAGCAGGAGGAGACTATGAGACCTGGAGCATCACCCCTGATAATTCTGAGCTCCCATACTGGAAATGGTTTGTGTGCAGATTCCAGAAAGACCTGGAAAAGCACTATGAGCAAACATTTGAGGGTGAAGGTGAGATCCCCAGGGAATGGAGACACTTCACTAAAGAACAGGCTATTGAGTGTTTGGATGAATACATCTGATAAACACACAACTCTTCTAAACAGAACTGAGCAGAAACCGAAACTTAATCATGAATCAGTCATAAATGAAGAAACTATGATGTAAGAGTGTGATGTATTCATCATCAACGTGGCCACTGAATCACTTACTGATAATAACAGGTCATATAAATCAACTCCATACAATTAATCCTAATCAAGTCTAGCCAAAATTATACCAAAAGAAATATATGTTTTGAAGATTTAATTTTGTTAAGAAACATGAGTTTTTACAGAATTACATTGAATGAATAAAGTTTGATGGACATATTAATGAGCCATAGAGTTTAACATTTAGCTGCTTAAACAATTAGACTTGACTCTAAGACGATTAATGTAAATAAGTATAAATTTCTAATTCCATCATGTTTCAGAATATTGATTTAACTTCCCTGATATTTTGTCTGACACAGTGGAGCCTCATCACACATAAACTGTCGTCCACTTCATGTATGTAGTGTAAAGGTTATAACCAGACTAGTGGTGGTGTAAACCCAGTGCACTACACACACACACCACTATATACACAAGGATTAGAGACACAGCCACTGGAATAGAGTCACGTCAGATAGTGTCTGTGGGAAATTAATGAACTCATATCAGGACACACACACACACACACACACACACACACACACTGTTTTAATCTGTGGGTGAAGAGCGTAAACAAAACCTCAGCACCTACAATAAACTAGATCTGGTGCATTACAGTGTTATTATATTAAACCTACAGAACATTAAACCCAGAGTCACCAGGACTTTTACCCTTAAGCTCATAGATCATAAACTAAACTGATGAGATGAGTGAAGTGATAAACTGTGTGTGTCAGGTTTATTAGAGGAGTGAAATCATCTTCTCTCCTGTTTCATCATCTCTGTGACACTCAGTTTAACTCTCAGGATATTGTAATAACATTAATAACGTATTAAACAGCTGATTTCTGATTTTAGTTTTCTCATTTACTAATAAACCTCATGTGATGATGGAGTCCACAGACCCCAGAGACTCTCATAGACATCAATATTTTATTAAAATGAGATTAAAGCAAGACCAACTAATTGTCCCACCTGCGTACAATAAATCACTCGTATATAAGAGACATTAAAACCCACATTTAGTGAGAAGAACATGATCCTGTCAATTTATTCCTGAATTATACAAAGCCTTTAGTTTCTGTTTGCTTTTCCGTGTTTAATCTGTTTCTTGTCTATTAGGAGTTTCTGTCTGTCCCCATTTCTGTCTGTCCCAGTTTCTGTCTGTCCCAGGTTCTGTCTGTCCCAGGTTCTGTCTGTCCCAGGTTCTGTCTGATGCTGATCACCTGATCTCTGGATTATTCAGTTTTGATTATCTGTGTTCATTCTGTATGTTTGAATAAAGTGAATAAAATCTGATTAATATCAGTTAATAATCTGGTTTATCAATGTCTTGGTTTTCATTTTAGATTCAATAACAATTAAAAAGTTCATACAATATAAAACACGACACCTACGGCCAAGTGTAAGTGGAGAAATGTGGAGAAGAAAGACACACTTCCTTATCTTCCTTGTCGTAGGAATCAGCTTTAAAGTTCATTTAGGACTGAAAATATTCTTCACTCAGCGTTAAACATAAAAGTTATTTATGAAGTGATTCACTTCACTGGAAGAGGGAATGAAAATTTCCCAGAAGTCATTGTGTCTCGCTGGAGCATGAAATAAATGGAGCTCAAGAAAGGATTTATATATTTATTATCATTATTATCGAGACATCATATTAAAAGGAGAAACATTTACATTCTAATTCAATCAGGAAATACTTAGTTATTTAGACTAGTAATCTGTAAAAAAAAAAAAAAAGTACATCTCCGTACATCTTTTTAGAAGTTATACATGTTTCAATTGTATATGTTTTATAATGGTTTCAGTTTTTGTTTCAATAAATATTTAATATCTTCAGAATGGTGGAGTTTTGTTGAAGAAAGTTCCCTTTATCGACACTCCCTGTATAGGGAGTAGGGAGCACCCTGTGAAGTGCACTTCGGAATGGAACACAGTTTAGGACTGAGGAAAGTGTGTGACGTCACTGTTTACGACACCGACAGGCGTAATGTAGGCTGCAGATTATAGTGTGTGTTGTAGTTTTTACAGGTGTTTGTAGTTTTAAACTGTAAAAGTGAAATGATGAAATCAGAAGCAGGTGTGTAAAAGCTTTATACACACACACAGAACTTATAGACATGTGACTCACTGCATGACATCATCCTAATCACACTGCTCCAATCACAACTGATTAAATCCTCTATAATGGAGCTGTGTAGGACCGTCATAATCTGATCAACATCACTTCAATAAAGAAAGTGAGACTGGAGAGAGGACGAGAGCGCGGGAGGTAACAAGAATGCAGCTTGTTTCTCATTGATTTAACGCTGTGCAGAGTGAATAAATCTGTGTATAAATCTGTGTATGATGTGTGTATGGATGTGTGTATGGATGTGTGTATATGATGTGTGTATGGATGTGTGTATGATGTGTGTATATGATGTGTGTATGGATGTGTGTATGATGTGTGTATGGATGTGTGGTTCTGTAAGAGCAGAGTTTATTATTCCCGACACTGTCGCTGTGTCACTGTTACTATAAATACATACAGTATCAGTCACCTGTGGAAACAACATATTCATGTGTCCAACGTTCTCAATGTTCATCCTCACTTTATTCCTACTGCATAATGAAATCAGAAAACAAAACTGTTTATGGGATTATAATCACTGATCATTGATGGACTACATGATAATTAACAAACAAATATACAAATAAACAAACAAACAAACTCATTATTTTCATCTTAGACTATTTTTAGAAGCCACCACTAGATGGCTCTGCATGCCTGTTTGTGTGTGTGTGTGTGTGTGTGTGTGTGTGTGTGTGTGTGTGTGTACTCAGTTTCTCCACCACATACACAGAAGGGCATCAGGAGAAGATACGGATCAAACTCGGCTTAAACCAAACCAACATAAACTAAATCTAAACCCAGACAACAGTGTTATATATATAACTAAAATTAACTATTGATATTCTAATGTAAAATAAAACCCCATTAGTGTTACTTTATTTATTTATGGTGTACTTAAAATCAGATGAATAAACAATTTCAATACAAGATAATCTTAGTAACTGTAACTATCCATATTAAAGTGAGATTATGATCAGTGATGTATCTTGGATGACTACAGTAGATTAAATGGAACAATTTATTTCTGTATGTAATTTACTTAAGTGTGTTTTTATCTTTTGTAACAACGACTTGCAACAATGAGGATCGAATCTGTAATTTAATAAAGTACGAAGTAGCTGACAGAGTAAGAAGTCCAGTGAAACCTCGGATTGTACACACACACACACACACACACACACACACACCTCCTCTCGCCCACACACACACACACACACACACACACACCTCCTCTCGCCTTCACACACACACACACACACACCTCCTCTCGCCTTCACACACACACACACACACACACACACACACACACACACACACACACACACCTCCTCTCGCCCACACACACACACACCTCCTCGCCCACACACACACACACACACACACACACACACCTCCTCGCCCACACACACACACACACACCTCCTCGCCCACACACACACACACACACACACACCCTCTCGCCCACACACACACACACACACACACCTTATTTTTACAGTGTTTGGTCCAAAGAAAACACAAAAATTACAACAGAAAAACCCGGAGATGTTATTCAGTTAAAATAACTGTTTGTAGTAAATGTGTCCATTTCTCACTTCACAGACTTTTACATAACAACCACCAGACCTGAGTCAGAGTCATAACTCAATATTAGACCTTTTACATCAGCACAGAACTGGACCGGTGCTGAACCGTCCACATATCACAGGGTAAACTAATAGAAAACCCAGTTAATACCCAGTATCTTCACTAATAAACAAGAAACATCAGTCCAGATAAAGTCCAAGTGTCCAAGTGTCCAAATACTTCAGGTAGACAGGAAGACGTCTCACTCACACACAATAACAAAGACAGTTTACAGTATATCAGTATCAAACAACTGTAGAAGGTGAAACAACTGTAGAAGATCCAAAAATAAAGTCCATCAGCAGTGGAGTAACACTAAATAAACCGTGTGTGTGTGTGTGTGTGTCCCAATATCTATATCCAATATTATATTATGCCATGACTGAGCCTTTGCGATATTACACTCTAATATTTCATGCCCTGTAATATCCCCTCACTCTGCAAGGATATACAGTACACACCCTGTAGTAATGGAAATGTGATGTTCTAATATCAGGACAGTGGTTATGACATTGCTCAACCATCGGTTTTATTGCCATTGATAAGTTTTAGATACCACCACTGAATTCATGCATTACTCATTTTATTGTGTGATCATAGATATACAGTATCGTTACGACCTCTAGGTGTTAGGCGCAACAGAAAGAGGGAACTAAATGAGCTTACACCAGACAGATGTTCAATCGTTTATTTTATCGACACAGGATTTATCGTCAGGGGAAGACCAGACCAAAACAATAAACAAAACAGACTTTGCTTTAAACTTAAATAACCTGAATTTAAATGAAAGAAAACTAAATACAAACTACCTTACCTGTCTCCCTAAACAATAAACAGAGTGAATATATACAAAAAGAAACGGCATCTAACCCCCTACTTCCCGCATGAAAAGAGTTAAATTATTTACAAACTATTTACAAAAAGCTTACATGCAGCCAAATCGGAATCCGTATCATAGTCAAAACAGGCAAAGGTTCAGATAAACAGGAGAGTCGGTCAATACAGGGTTTAACAACGACAACACAGACTATAACACACAAACTCTCTTTCTCTCTGGAACAACACACACACACACAAACACACACACACACACACACACACACACACACACACACACAATCAGAATTTTGACACTACTAGCACACGACAGATCAGAATCAATGAGGCTCATTAAAGGGCCCAGGCTGGTGTTTGGGGTGTCCTTATATCAGGATAGGATGTAGAGTAGGACCAATCCGGAGCTCCAGCTGATTAACAGGCCACACCCACCTAAAACAGACACAGGTCCAACAGACAGGAGCAGAGAGAGAAATCTGACTGATACAAAGAGCATATCGGAATCATAACAGTATGTCGGTGCAGTAGTATATTACATAAATTACAACTTGCTATCAGATCCATCAAACAGAAGGGAAAAATGAGCCCACCTCCTAAAGTTATGCCTTTTATTTTGTCACAGCTTTTATGTAAGGAATAGCACACAACAGACTCTGCTCTTATATACAATACACAGTAACCAGTTCACACCAGGGTAGTGTAGTGTAGTGTAGTGTAGGGTACGGGCCAGGGGTAGCTCAGTGGTTAACGCATTGGAGTACAGTTAGGAAAATCACAGGTTCAATCACAGGTGCCTAAATGTGAATGTAGTTCCCATTCACAGTGCAACATGTTCTGTATCTTATAGCAGAGTGAGTTTCCACAGCTCCAGACTTTAATTTACTGACAGATGTGTCCTGCCCTTATGACAAATGCTGTGGAAAGACCTGTTTCTTACAGCAACTATAAACACTCAGACCCTCACCAGACTTTCTTTTCTCTCTTTGTTAATAAGATAACAAACCTACCATGTTGTGTACTAAGAAACTGCACAATGTAAACCCTTCTGCCATAAAAACATCTTCTGAGATGTTCTGAGAAGTTTTTCAAAGCACACTTAGTTCAGATTTCTCATAAATATCACCACATTATTAATGATCTTACTTATAACTATTAGTATTTTTCCGCCCTGAAACAACACATTTTTATGTTTGCATGTATTTGATTTTTCAGATGCCCTTATGCAGAACAACTTCCATTTATCTCCTTGTACATATGAGCAGTTAAGGGTTAAGAGCCTTGCTCAAGGACCCAACAGTGGCAACTTGGTGGTGCTAGTATTTGAACCTGGGACCCTTTGATCAGCAGTCCAACACTTAGCTACTCCTTTCCCAAAGTTTTTTATTACCATTGTGTGTTCAAAAATAGACAGAAGACACAGTGGGTTACCAATTAACACTGTCACCTCACACATCTAGTCATGGAGGCTTGTATCTCATCAGTCAGAGATGGCACAATTCCCAAACTAGACAGTGAAGCAACTGCTCAGGAGGCTCTCGATAGTCCCTCTGTAGGAAGTGTTAAGAATCGGTGGTAGAAGCTGAGACTTCCTCAGACTTCTCAGGAAGAAAAGACATTGTTGGGCTTTCTTGTACAAGGAGGTGGTATTGAGGGACCAGGTGAGGTTGTCCTCCAGGTGGACACCCAGGAATTTGGTGCTGTTGACGATCTCCACAAAGGAGCCATTGATGTTCAGTGGAAATTGGTCGCTCCGTGTCCTCCTGGCGTCAATAACCGTCTCACACCAACTAACTTCATGTCCTCTCTTCCTGCATCCATAAATCTCCTCTTTGGTCTTCCTTTGGTCAACCTCAGCATCCTTCTACAGATATATTCATAATCTCTCCTCTGAACATGTCCAAACCACCTCAATCTGGTCTCTAACAGAGTGTGACGGTCAACCCCTAGAGGGCGCCTAACGTCCGTTTTTGGTTTTTGGTTGTAGTTTGTTTTACGTTGAGTTTTGACTTCATTTCCCAGTTTGCACCTCGGTCAGGTGACGTAGAAGCTCACCTGAACCGAGGGAAGTTAATTTGATGATTATGTTTATGTTTATTATAAATAGCCTGGCTGGACTCCAGTCAGGCGTCTAGCATTTGTTGTATTAAGATTAGTTTGTGTTTGGTGATTTACTTTTATTTATGTTAATAAAAGACTATAATGAACCGTCAGCTCGCGTCCTCCGCATTCATGCCACGACCACGCACCCGACGCAGCCTTCAGAGAGTGAATCATGACAGAATGCTAGACCTAACAAGTGGCATGGCGGAGGATGCCTCCCTAGATAATTTTTGGGGGGGCGCAGATACCATCTCGCACGAGCTGGCGAACAGGCTGCGGGACAGCGAGGAGGAGTTCTACGGCTGGAATTCCATCGGGCTGTTTGAGGACGAAGAGGAGATGTACCGCAGCTGTGAGTACAGCTTGCTGGAGGAGCAGGAGCACCTGCGGGAGAGCAGCGAGGAGCGAGAGAGAGAGACACCACAAAGCTGGGAGGGCTGCAGGCTCGCCATTCGGCGGACGCCATTCAGGGGCGACGCGGCACGGGGTCACGTGGTTCCCCGCACCGGCCGGAAGAGAAGGGCGAGGAAGCCCAAGTACGGCGGTGACGCGGGGAAAAGAAAACCCCAGGCAGAGCAGCAGCAGAGAGAGGAAAAGCTCTTGTGGTGGATTCCGGAGCCGGAGCAAGTACGAGAGATGCAGGAGCAGGTAAAGGAGCTCCAGCTAATGATTCTTCACTTCCAGGATAACCGCGAAGGGGGCTCGGAGCTTTCTCCTCCCTCGCCAACGCTCAGCAGCGAGCTAGCGTGTCAGCAGCCGCTGTCCGACGCTCCCGTTCTGCCGCCGCCTCCCGGCTTCGAGGACAGCGAACCAGCGTGTCAGCAGCAGCTGACCGACGCTCCCGTCCTGCCGCCGCCTCCCGGCTTCGAGGACAGCGAACCAGCGTGTCAGCAGCAGCTGACCGACGCTCCCGTCCTGCCGCCGCCTCCCGGCTTCGAGGACAGCGAACCAGCGTGTCAGCAGCAGCTGACCGACGCTCCCGTCCTGCCGCCGCCTCCCGGCTTCGAGGACAGCGAACCAGCGTGTCAGCAGCAGCTGACCGACGCACCCGTTCTGCCGCCGCCTCCCGGCTTTGAGGACGACGTTACGCCGCTGTCGAGCTCTGCACAAGCTCCAACGCCGCTGTCGAGCGCAGTGCACGCTCCCTCGCCGTCGTCGAGCGCAGTGGCCGCTCCCACGCCGTCTTCGAGCGCAGTGACCGCTCCAACGGCGGCTTCGAGCGCAGTGACCGCGTCAACGCCGTCGCAGAGCTCCGAGTCAGCTCTGCCGCCGCCGAGCACGTCTCCAGCTCTGCAGCCGCCGAGCACGCTTCCAGCTCTGCAGCCGCCGAGCACGTCTCCAGCTCTGCAGCCGCCGAGCACGTCTCCAGCTCAGCAGCCGCCGAGCACGTCTTCAGCTCAGCAGCCGCCGAGCATGCCTCCAGCCCCGTCACCCAGCCTCCTGGACAGGAGGCGAAAGGTAGAACATTGGGTTGGGTGTCCGGGGCCTCCGGTGATGCTCCGCAGGAGCATTTTTTGGAGGGGGGATACTGTGACGGTCAACCCCTAGAGGGCGCCTAACGCCCGTTTTTGGTTTTTGGTTGTAGTTTGTTTTACGTTGAGTTTTGACTTCATTTCCCAGTTTGCACCTCGGTCAGGTGACGTAGAAGCTCACCTGAACCGAGGGAAGTTAATTTGATGATTATGTTTATGTTTATTATAAATAGCCTGGCTGGACTCCAGTCAGGCGTCTAGCGTTTGTTGTATTAAGATTAGTTTGTGTTTGGTGATTTACTTTTATTTATGTTAATAAAAGACTATAATGAACCGTCAGCTCGCGTCCTCCGCATTTATGCCACGACCACGCACCAGACGCAGACTTCAGAGAGTGAATCATGACACAGAGAAGGAAGAGTTACTGCGTGAGACAGGGAGAGGGGACGGTCTCATTCCTCCTCTTCTCTTCTCCTGCGCACACAAAAACTAACAAAAACATTTGTTCTGTCAGGATTTATTTTTACCTTTAAAATCAGGTTTAATTTTTACTTTATATTTTGTGTTAATTATTTTTATGTATTTATTTTTTGGGCTGTGGAACGAGTAATTTGAGTTTCCATTATTTCCTATGGGGAGATACGATTTACTTTGATTTATGAGTGTTTTGATACACGAGCCCGCTTCCGGAATGAATTATGCTTGCAATCCAAAGTTCCACTGTAATAATAATAATATTAATAATAACAATAATAATAATAATAATAATAATAGTAATGAATAGAGAATGTACAGTCAAAGAAGAATCATTATTGATACAAAAGAATGATAGAAGAAAAGAAAAATAAAGATTCCGAATACATATGAATATGATTGAGTCTCTGTCTCTCTCTCTCTCTCTCTCTCTCTCTCTCGCCCATGTGTGCCATTTTCTCTTAATCATGTTTATTAGCCTTTGAGTGTCTTATGAATATTAAAAGTACTAAATGATTAAAACTCAATGCAAATATTATAATATCACTGTGTCACTGCCTTCACTCACATTTTAATGGTCCAGCAGGTGCATCTGCCTGCAGCTTTTGTGTGTGATTTATTTCTTATTGTCTGGTGTGTGTTAATTTAAACCGGATTACATGAATATTATTTCTCTTCACTTGGAAAGAACAGTGTGGAGTCTCATGCTGCTCCAGCTACAGTATACCTGTCAGTGGCGGCTGATAGCTTTTGAAACAGGGGAAGCTCATATAAGGCCTTCATCATAAATTTTTTTATTATAATTACATTTTTCATCATAATAAATCACCTGCAAATCCGCATGGGACTGAGCTCGAATCCCTGTAGCCAGGGGCGTTTCTAGGATTTTCAGGTAAGGGGGGCTCAGCCACATAGATGTTTAACACAGAATCAGTACTCAAATGAGTCTTCTTGATCACACATGCTGTTTACCGTATAAACCTTTTTCTATGTACAGGTACAATAAAAAAAATATAACCAGAAAACAGCATATAACTTTACACTTACATTGATTAGCAATATAAACAACAAACCTATGAGGCTGGACAATGGAATAAACTGTGTGGGGGCCAATAGTTTCAAACATTTATCTGTTCATTCTTTGACAATACTGCTGCTTTTTGTTGGAAACAGGCAGACATAAAAAATGTGAAAAATAGTTTCTGATGCAATGACTTCAATCAAGGTTGGGGACACAGTGTTAATGTGCCTGAGAGGCTGCTGCGCTTTCAGAGAACCGAACTGTAGAACTGAACACAGAACTGAACACAGAACTGAACTGTAGAACTGAACTGTAGAACTGGACTGTAGAACTGAACACAGAACTGGACTGTAGAACTGAACTGTAGAACTGTAGAACTGAACACAGAACTGAACTGTAGAACTGAACACAGAACTGAACTGTAGAACTGGACTGTAGAACTGAACAGAACAGGAGATGGAAGGTTTTTCAGGTCACATGGTTGTGGGTCTCCAAATGAGCAGCAGGTAAGAATAGAACATCTTTATTTTCATGGGACTTGAAAAATCTTCCATCTACAGTTAAATATAAATATTAAAACTTTGATCATGTTATCTAGTTTAAATGAGTGTGTCACGTTTCCTACTGTGTCTGCGTCTGGTGCGTGTTCGTGGCATGAATGCAGAGGAGGCGAGCTGACGGTTCGTTTGTTTCTTTTATTAACATAAAAAAGGAAACAAAAACACCAAGCACAAACTCAACTTAACCACAACAAAAGCTAGACGCCTGACTGCTGTTCAGTCAGGCTATTTAAACACAAACAAATCAACTAATAATTGGCTTACCTCGGTTCAGGTGAGCTTCTACGTCACCTGACCGAGGTGCACTCTGGGAACTGAAGTAAAACACAAAACACAAACAAACTACAAAACGAAACGAAAAACGGGCGCTAGGCGCCCTCTAGGGGTTAACCATCACAGTATGCCCCCCAAAAAAATGCTCCTCCGGAGCATCACCGGAGGTCCTGGACACCCACCCCAATGTTCTACCTTATCTTCCCTGACCAGGGGGCTGGGTGACAGGGCTGGAGACGTGCTTGGCAGAGGCTGGGCTGGAGACGTGCTCTGCCATTGCAGAGCTGTCACTGTGCTCGACGATGGCGTTGAAGCGTGCACTGCGCTCGACGATGGCGTTGGAGTATGCGCTGAGCTCGACAGCGGCGTTGGTGCTTGTGCTGAGCTCGACGGCGGCGTTGGAGCGTACTCGGCGCTCGACGGCGGCGTTGGAGCGTACTCGGCGCTCGACGGCGGCGTTGGAGCGTACTCGGCGCTCGACGGCGGCGTTGGAGCGTACTCGGCGCTCGACGGCGGCGTTGGAGCGTACTCGGCGCTCGACGGCGGCGTTGGAGCGTACTCGGCGCTCGACGGCGGCGTTGGAGCGTACTCGGCGCTCGACGGCGGCGTTGGAGCGTACTCGGCGCTCGACGGCGGCGTTGGAGCGTACTCGGCGCTCGACGGCGGCGTTGGAGCGTCCTCGGCGCTCGACGGCGGCGTTGGAGCGTACTCGCCGCTCGACGGCGGCGTTGGAGCGTGCATGGCGCTCGACGACGGCGTTGGAGCTTGTGCAGGGCTCGACGACGACGTTGGAGCTTGTGCAGGGCTCGACGATGACGTTAGTGCTTGTGCAGCGCTCGACGACGAGGTTGGAGCTTGTGCAGAGCTCGACGACTGCGTAGGAGCTGGTGCCGAGCTCGACGACTGCGTAGGAGCTTGTGCAGAGCTCGATGACTGCGCTGGAGCTGTCACTGCGCCCGACGACGGCGTCGGAGCGGGAACTGCGCTCGACGACGACGTTGGAGCTTGTGCAGAGCTCGACGACTGTGTTGGAACTGTCACTGCGCTCGACGACAACGTTGGAGCTTGTGCAGAACTCAACAGCAGTGTTAGGGCGTGCACTGCGCTCGACGACAACGTTGGAGCTTGTGCAGAGCTCAACGGTAGTGTTGGAGCGTGCACCGCGCTCGACGACAACGTTGGAGCTTGTGCAGAGCTCAACGGCAGTGTTGGAGCGTGCACCGCGCTCGACGACAACGTTGGAGCTGGTGCAGAGCTCAACAACAGTGTTGGAGCGTGCGCTGCGCTCGATGACGACGTTGGAGCTTGTGCGGAGCTCACCAGCGGTTTTGGAGCGTGCACTGCGCTCGTCGACAACGTTGGAGCTTGCACTACGCTCGACGACGTTGGAGCGTGCACTGCACTCGACGACAACGTTGGAGCGTGCACTGCGCTCGGCGACGTTGGAGCATGCACTGCGCTCGACGACGTTGGAGCGTGCACTGCGCTCGACGACAACGTTGGAGCTGGTGCAGAGCTCAACGGTAATGTTGGAGCGTGCACTGCGCTCGACGACAACGTTGGAGCCGGTGCAGAGCTCAACGGCAGTGTTGGAGCGTGCACCGCGCTCGACGACAATGTTGGAGCTTGCGCAGGGCTCAACAGCAGTGTTGACGCGTGCACTGCGCCCGACGTCAACGTTGGAGCATGCACTGCGCTCGACTGCGGCTTTGGAGCGTGCACGGCGCTCGACGACGGCGTTGGAGCGTGCACGGCGCTCGACGACGGCGTTGGAGCTTGTGCAGAGCTCAACAGCGGCGTTGGAGCATGCACTGCGCTCGACGACAACGTTGGACCTTATGCAGAGCTCAACAACAGTGTTGGAGCGTGCACCGCGCTCGACGACAACGTTGGAGCTTGTGCAGAGCTCAACAGCAGTGTTGGAGCGTGCACCGCGCTCGACGACAACGTTGGAGCTTGTGCAGAGCTCAACAGCGGTTTTGGAGCGTGCACTGCGCTCGTCGACAACGTTGGAGCTTGCACTACGCTCGACGACAACGTTGGACCTTGTGCAGAGCTCAACAACAGTGTTGGAGCGTGCACCGCGCTCGACGACAACGTTGGAGCTTGTGCAGAGCTCAACAGCAGTGTTGGAGCGTGCACCGCGCTCGACGACAACGTTGGAGCTTGTGCAGAGCTCAACAGCGGTTTTGGAGCGTGCACTGCGCTCGTCGACAACGTTGGAGCTTGCACTACGCTCGACGACGTTGGAGCGTGCACTGCGCTCGACGACAACGTTGGAGCTTGTGCAGAGCTCAACAGCAGTGTTGGAGCGTGCACTGCGCTCGACGACAACGTTGGAGCTTGCACTACGCTCGACGACGTTGGAGCGTGCACTGCGCTCGACGACAACGTTGGAGCTTGTGCAGAGCTCAACGGCAGTGTTGGCGCGTGCACTGCGCTCGACGACAACGTTGGAGCTTGGGCAGAGCTCGGCGACTGCGTAGGAGCTTGTGCAGAGCCCAACAGCGGCGTTGGAGCGTGCACTGCGCTCGACGACAACGTTGGAGCTTGTGCAGAGCTCAACAGCAGTGTTGGAGCGTGCACCGCGCTCGACGACAACGTTGGAGCTTGTGCAGAGCTCAACAGCAGTGTTGGAGCGTGCACCGCGCTCGACGACAACGTTGGAGCTTGTGCAGAGCTCAACGGCAGTGTTGGAGCGTGCACTGCGCTCGTTGACAACGTTGGAGCTTGCACTACGCTCGACGACGTTGGAGCGTGCACTGCGCTCGACGACGTTGGAGCGTGCACTGCGCTCGACGACGTTGGAGCGTGCACTGCGCTCGACGACGTTGGAGCGTGCACTGCGCTCGACGACGTTGGAGCGTGCACTGCGCTCGACGACGTTGGAGCGTGCAGTGCGCTCGACTGCGGCGTGGGAGCGTGCAGTGCGCTCGACTGCGGCGTGGGAGCGTGCAGTGCGCTCGACTGCGGCGTGGGAGCGTGCAGTGCGCTCGACTGCGGCGTGGGAGCGTGCAGTGCGCTCGACTGCGGCGTGGGAGCGTGCAGTGCGCTCGACTGCGGTGTGGGAGCGTGCAGTGCGCTCGACTGCGGCGTGGGAGCGTGCACGGCGCTCGACTGCGGTGTGGGAGCGTGCACGGCGCTCGACTGCGGCGTTGGAGCGTGCATGGCGCTCGACTGCTGCGTTGGAGCGTGCACGGCGCTCGACTGCTGCGTTGGAGCGTGCACGGCGCTCGACTGCAGCGTTGGAGCGTGCACGGCGCTCGACTACAACGTTGGAGCTTGTGCAGAGCACAACAGCAGTGTTGGAGCGTGCACGGCGCTCGACGACAACGTTGGAGCTTGTGCAGAGCTCAACAGCAGTGTTGGAGCGTGCACCGCGCTCGACGACAACGTTGGAGCTTGTGCAGAGCTCGGCGACTGCGTAGGAGCTTGTGCAGAGCTCAACAGCGGCGTTGGAGTGTGCACTGCGCTCGACGACAACGTTGGAGCTTGTGCAGAGCTCAACAGCAGCGTTGGAGCGTGCACCGCGCTCGACTGCAGCGTTGGAGCGTGCACGGCGCTCGACTGCAGCGTTGGAGCGTGCACGGCGCTCGACTGCAGCGTTGGAGCGTGCACGGCGCTCGACTGCTGCGTTGGAGCGTGCACGGCGCTCGACTGCTGCGTTGGAGCGTGCACGGCGCTCGACTGCTGCGTTGGAGCGTGCACGGCGCTCGACTGCTGCGTTGGAGCGTGCACGGCGCTCGACTGCAGCGTTGGAGCGTGCACGGCGCTCGACTACAACGTTGGAGCTTGTGCAGAGCACAACAGCAGTGTTGGAGCGTGCACGGCGCTCGACGACAACGTTGGAGCTTGTGCAGAGCTCAACAGCAGTGTTGGAGCGTGCACCGCGCTCGACGACAACGTTGGAGCTTGTGCAGAGCTCGGCGACTGCGTAGGAGCTTGTGCAGAGCTCAACAGCGGCGTTGGAGTGTGCACTGCGCTCGACGACAACGTTGGAGCTTGTGCAGAGCTCAACAGCAGCGTTGGAGCGTGCACCGCGCTCGACTGCAGCGTTGGAGCGTGCACGGCGCTCGACTGCAGCGTTGGAGCGTGCACGGCGCTCGACTGCAGCGTTGGAGCGTGCACGGCGCTCGACTGCTGCGTTGGAGCGTGCACGGCGCTCGACTGCTGCGTTGGAGCGTGCACGGCGCTCGACTGCAGCGTTGGAGCGTGCACGGCGCTCGACTGCTGCGTTGAAGCGTGCACGGCGCTCGACTGCTGCGTTGGAGCGTGCACGGCGCTCGACTGCAGCGTTGGAGCGTGCACGGCGCTCGACTGCAGCGTTGGAGCGTGCACGGCGCTCGACTGCAGCGTTGGCGCGTGCACGGCGCTCGTGCTGCATCGCTCGTGCACATCTTCCTCCGCGAGGGTTTTAGGCAGTGGCAGGAGTGGGAGTGCATCGTCCAGATCCAGGAGAGGAATCGCTTCCGGGATCACGGCCTGGTTCTCCCGAACCTGGACGAGCTGCAGTTGGAGCTGCAGCACCTGCTCACGCAGGTCCAGAATGCACTCCCGGTTGAACTCTGCCCACTGCCAGTAGAAGCCCCCCGCGCTGCCGTGTTGCAGCGGTGCACAATCCGCTGTGCTTAGCTCCGGCGGCGGGGATGGGGGAAACGCGTCCGCGCTGGGTTCAGGCAGTGACCGAGGGAGGAGTGCATCGTCCAGATCCGGGAGGGCGATCGCTTCCGGGACTACAGGCTGGTTCTCCCGAACCTGGACGTACTGCAGTTGGAGCTGCAGCACCTGCTTGCGCAGGTCTCGAATGCACTCCTCATTGCGTTCTGCCCACTGCCTGTAGAACTCCTTCGTCTCCCCCTTGACTGCTTTCTCCTCCTGCCTTTCCGCCTCCTCGGCGTACCCGCAGTTCTCCCCGCTCTGCTCGAACCTTGCTTCGCCGTGCTCCTCGCTGTCCTCCAGCAAACTCTCCTGCTCCACCAATAAGCTGTACTCCCAGCTGTGGTACATCTCGTCCTCGCTGTCCGCTAGCCATTCCGCCAGCTCGCTGGAGATGGTGATCACGCCCCCGAAACTCGTCCCGGGGGGAACCTCCGCCATGCCACTTGGTCGGTCTAGCTTTCTGTCACGTTTCCTACTGTGTCTGCGTCTGGTGCGTGTTCGTGGCATGAATGCAGAGGAGGCGAGCTGACGGTTCGTTTGTTTCTTTTATTAACATAAAAAAGGAAACAAAAACACCAAGCACAAACTCAACTTAACCACAACAAAAGCTAGACGCCTGACTGCTGTTCAGTCAGGCTATTTAAACACAAACAAATCAACTAATAATTGGCTTACCTCGGTTCAGGTGAGCTTCTACGTCACCTGACCGAGGTGCACTCTGGGAACTGAAGTAAAACACAAAACACAAACAAACTACAAAACGAAACGAAAAACAGGCGCTAGGCGCCCTCTAGGGGTTAACCGTCACAGAGTGTTTTAGCTACATAAATAAGACAGTAGGTTCTCTATTCAACCCCTTAACATTTCTAAACATAACTAAACAACTAAAACTCCGACACAGAGGTACGTTATCATGTCTACCGTTCAGCTTGTTCAGTGTGTAGAGTGCAGGATGTTTAGACATTCTTCCTCCGTCATTAGCGATAATTTTATTTGTGATAGGTGTGTGTTAGTGAGCACTCTGACGGAGAAGATATCAGCGTTAGAGGAGCGCATCCAGACTTTAGAGAGTGTTAGACAGTGTGAGAGCAGCATTATTCCCGTAGCGGACAGTCTGGGTGCCACAGGCGGAGATAAACAGCCCCCGACTCCGGCATTAGAGCCCTTACAGCGGGGCGAGTGGGTGACGACTCGGCGGCATACTCGTTCAGCCAAAGCTAACGCTAAGGCTAGCCCACCGGAGCACACCTCCTCTGCGCGTCACGTGTCCAACAGGTTTGCTCTCCTCAGTGCTGCACCCGCTGAGAAACCTGAAAGAGCTCTGCTTATAGGAGACTCTATACTGAGGCACGTGACATTAGCTAGACCTTTAGGGGCGCCAGCGGCAGTGGTTAGGTGTATCCCGGGAGCCAGAGCACCGGACATAGCAGGTAATCTTAGGGCTCTAGGACAGCACAGGTTCTCCAAGATAGTGGTACATGCTGGAGCTAATGATATACGCCTTCGTCAGTCAGAGGTTAGTAAGAGTAACTTTACAGAGGTGTTTAAATTAGCGAAGGCGATGTCCGATGAAGTAGTATGCTCTGGTCCCATCCCAATGAGACGTGGCGACATAGCTTACAGCAGGTTATGGTCGCTGAACCGCTGGATGTCCAGGTGGTGCTCCAAAAATAATGTGGGCTACATAGACAATTGGAAGACCTTTGAGGGCAAAGCTGGCCTGTTAGGGCGGGACGGTGTCCATCCCACTCGGGAAGGTGCTGCTCTCATTTCCTGTAGTATAGCTCATAGTCTCAGTAGAGGTCTAGTTAATCGGTGACAATCCAGAGCCCAGGCCAGGGAGCAGACAGACAGGTTAAACCAACCGTCTGCTAGCTGCATAGAGTCGTCACTCAGGGTTCACCATATTGAGACTGTGTCTGTTCCCCGATCTAAGCAAAAATGTAGAAAGACCCAGAAAGTCTGTTTCAATAATCTAATTAACATAAAGTCCACAAACTCCGATCATACTGAATGCGCAGCCGGCACCTCTGATCTGAAGCTAGGATTGTTAAATATTAGATCTCTCACATCAAAAGCAGTTATTGTTAATGAAATTATCACAGATCAGGCGTTTGATATACTCTGTTTAACTGAAACATGGGTTAAACAGGACGAGTATGTAGCTCTAAATGAAGCTAGTCCTCCTGGATACAGCTACATACACCAGCCTCGATTAACTGGTAGAGGAGGAGGCGTCGCAGTTATTCATAATGATAATCTGTCTATCGTACAAAAACACCGACACAAATTTAACTCATTTGAAATTCTCTATAGTAACATAAGTGTATTTAAGTATATTAAATCAGCTCAGTCGATTCCACTAATTATAATTTACAGACCTCCAGGGCCGTATTCTGAATTTCTTAGTGAATTTGCAGATTTCATCTCAGACCTGGTCATTTCTGTAGACAAAGTGTTAATTGCTGGAGATTTTAACATTCATTTTGAGAATCCAGAAGACCCTCTGAGAACAGCATTTATATCCATACTGGACTCCGTAGGTGTAAATCAGTGTGTAGTAGGACCCACTCATAAAGCAGGTCACACTTTAGATTTAGTAATATTCTTCGGTTTAATTATAAGAAATGTATTCACAATTCCACTGTCTGAAATTATCTCAGATCACTATCTTGTCTCCATTCAAGTGTGTCACAGTGATAATGTACGCACAGTACCGCGCTACCGTATTAAACGTACATTCACATCAACTACCACACAGAGTTTTATCAGTAATCTCCCAGAGTTACCAACTTCGATTAGGCCACCGTCTGACCCCACAGAACTTGATCAGGCGACTGAATATTTAGAGTCGACACTTCGTTGTACCTTAGATAATGTAGCTCCAGCTAAAAGAAAAATTATTAGAGATAAGAAACTCGCTCCCTGGTATAACGATCACACGCGCACTTTAAAACAGACTGCTCGGAAATTAGAGCGTAAATGGCGTCAAACTAAATTGTTGGTATTTCAAATAGCATGGAAAGAGAGCATCCTGAACTATAGGAAAGCTCTTAGTGTAGCTAGATCAACGTATCTCTCCACTCTTATAGAAGAAAATAAAAATAATCCTAGATTTTTATTTAATACCGTAGCCAAATTAACCAGAAATAAGACCACTACAGAAATCTCCACAACAACATCATGCAATAGTGAGGACTTCATGAACTTTTTTAATAATAAAATTGTAAATATCAGGCATAAAATTGAGGCTTTGAAACCAAACAATGTAATTGATACTGATGTTAACCTAGCCATGTCAGATTCAAACCTAGAATACTTTACTCCTCTTGAAGAAAATGAACTAATTTCACTCATCTCTTCTGCAAATTCATCAACCTGTATATTAGATCCTATACCGACACATTTTCTTAAACAGATAGTACCAGTAATAACAGAACCGATGTTGAGAATAATTAATTCCTCACTCAGCATTGGTTATGTTCCAAAATCTTTTAAAGTAGCAGTTATTAAACCAATAATTAAGAAACCTGACCTTGACCCCTGTCAGCTGTCCAATTACAGGCCAATATCAAACCTCCCCTTTATCTCTAAGATTCTGGAAAAGATAGTAGCGGAGCAGCTATGCTCATATCTACATAGAAATCGCATACATGAACTGTATCAGTCAGGATTTAGGCCTCATCACAGCACAGAAACAGCACTCGTTAAAGTAGTAAATGACCTCCTATTGGCCTCTGATCAGGGTTGTGTAACTATGCTTGTATTACTCGACCTCAGTGCAGCGTTTGATACCATTGATCATGCTATTCTTCTTCACAGATTAGAAAATTTAGTAGGAATTAAGGGTACAGCCCTCTCCTGGCTCAGATCCTATTTGACCGATCGTTATCAGTATGTAGACTTAAATGGTGATTATTCTGCATGTTCTCTAGTGGAGTTTGGCGTTCCGCAGGGTTCAGTTTTAGGCCCACTGCTTTTTTCCCTTTACATGCTTCCTCTGGGCAACATAATCCGTAAGCATGGTATTAGTTTTCATTGTTATGCTGACGACACACAGCTATACGTCTCAACAAAACCTGATGAGAAAAACCATCTTACTAAAGTTGAGCAATGTGTTCAGGACATAAGAAATTGGATGCTAATTAACTTCCTTCTGCTTAATCCGGATAAGACAGAAGTTCTAGTCATAGGACCGCATACAGCTAGAAGTAAAATCTTAGATCACACCGTAACTTTAGATGGCCTTTCCGTTCCGCCAAGTGCAACAGTAAAAGACCTCGGCGTGATTATAGATTCCAGCCTTTCATTTGAAGCTCATGTAGATAATATCACCAGGATAGCATTCTTTCACCTTAGAAATATCGCCAAAATAAGAAATATATTGTCGCTAAATGATGCAGAAAAACTAGTTCATGCTTTTATCACTTCTAGGTTGGACTATTGTAATGCCTTACTGTCTGGTTGTTCAGTTAGGTGCATAAACAAGCTTCAGCTAGTCCAAAATGCAGCAGCGAGAGTCCTCACTAGAACCAGAAGATATGAGCACATCACCCCTATCCTATCTTCACTGCATTGGCTCCCTGTGAAATTTCGCATTGATTTTAAAATACTACTCTTGACATATAAGGCATTAAATGGTCTCGCGCCGCAGTATCTGAGCGAACTGCTAGTGTCTTACGATCCGCCACGCCTACTTCGGTCAAAGGATGCAGGCTGCTTATCAGTACCGCGTATTATGAAAACTACAGCTGGGGGCAGAGCTTTTTCTTACAAAGCCCCAAAATTATGGAATAGTCTTCCAAATAGTGTTCGGGACTCAGACACAGTCTCAGTGTTTAAGTCTAGGCTAAAAACCTATTTATTTAACCAAGCATTTTATAAATAGATTTGCCATAAGGTAAAGGAGCAGATCTGGGGGACTCATGGACGTAGAGTATTATGATGAACTGGTATGTTTAGATGCTGTCTTCCTCAGTCTCATTTGATCACTCAGGTTTGTTGACGGTGAGGTGATTGTTTGCTTTACATCTCAGGGAGCCCTCATGTTTGTGTTTCCTTCTGGCTCTCCCTTTTAGTTATGCTGTCATAATTAGTCCTGCCGGAGTCCCTGCTTGCACTCTACAGTAAATATACATTCACGTTAGACATTGTGACTGTGACCATACCTAATTGCAATCTCTCCTCCTCTTCTCTTCCTCCCCCTCTTTCTCTTTCCTCTCTCCCCCTGTCTCCCCCTTTCACTCTTTCTCTCTCTCTCTCTGTCGAGCTACACATGTGGTTCCTGAGCTGCCAGTGATCCAGACTCCCTCTGCCCTTCGGACCTGTCTGATCCATCCTGGTGCCCGGTTTCTGGTTGGAGGTCTCATCGCATGGATGCCCCGTGTGTCTCTTTAGGATGCGTCTGGTGTCTGGGGATGATTCTCTATACTTAGAAGATGGTTCTGGCCTCGACTGGTGTGGTCAGCTGTTTCTCTGAGGACTTGACAATTCGATAGTTCAGGACTGGAACTTTCTACAAGTCTATCTGAGTCTCGAATAACTACTGGACTCCATTTTACATCAAGTATTATAACATCAATTAACATCAACTATTATAGCTGAACCTAACACTTAACACTATATAAATGCAGATCATTTCCTGCTATCTGTTTCACCCAGATGAGGATGGGTTCCCTGTCGAGTCTGGTTCCTCTCAAGGTTTCTTCCTATTACCGTCTCAGGGAGTTTTTCCTTGCCACTGTCGCCCTCGGGCTTGCTCGCCAGGGAATATCTGAACATTTTGATTCATACACATTCACATTCCATATAAACTTAAATAATTCTTTTGATTGTGTAAAGCTGTTTTGAGACAATGTCAATTGTTAAAAGCGCTATACAAATAAAATTGAATTGAAAAATTGAATTGAATTTCACAGCTACTCGGCTATTTATTCAAATTCATTAATATAGACAAACATTGTTTTAATGTAATTAAACAAAGCATCTTTTTAATATCATTCTTTTTTGTTTGTTTGTTTCTATTCATTAAAAAAGTGACTTTTTCTAAATCAAAGACACAGAAACCCTACTCTAAGGCTCATAAATGTATTTTATGATTTGGGACATTATTTAATACAATATTTCTTATATTAAACAAGATTTTTCTATCTCTGTAAATAACACTGCTATACAGTTAAACGAGGCACTGAATGCTGTCTGTCACTATTTTTAATCATTTATCTGCATAACTCTATGGTAGTTAATGCCATATGCACTGTGTAATGTTTTATATAGACAGTTAGGTTTTCCAATTAAAACAGCAGCAGCATGATTGATGTATAAAGTAGACTATAGGTTTATAGAGTCTGTATTAAAGGCTTCATGTTCACTGGAGGAAACAGCTGGTGTGATGAGGGTGAACACAGTGAAGATCTAACTGATTAATCTCTCATGACATTTTGTAAACTGTGTTTATGAGAAAGGACTGAACTGATGCAGATAGAACAATTTATCATAAACACACACCTTGGCTTAATCCTCCCTCTGTGATGGTGAATTGAAGACCCGCTGAAAGACTGGGAGGAGCCGAAGGAGCCGAAGTCTGCAGACACTTTCATATGAAATGTAAAGGGGACGATGATGGGGGACCAGCAGTGTGTGTGAAGTTTATGGAGAATTTTTAGGGGGGCTGAGTATAAATGTTAGGGGGCTAAAGCCCCACCAAAAATGGCCTAGCGACGCGCTGTCTGCAACAGCTGCTCCAATCATCATGCAGCAGCCCAGCGTCCTGTCCCGCCCACTGCTCCATTCACCCCCAGAGAAGCTCAGCGCCCCTGGAAGTGACGATGTTGGTGCATTTATCTAATTACCGTCCAGCTTTTCTGCAGTGAAAAAAGCTCCTCTGTGCTGCCCATAGAGCTCCAGTGAAGCTGGGCTTCAAGGGGAGGGTTTTACGCGCTGTGCTGCACGGAAATGTATGACAAGAAAATCACCTCAAACAATCTACAATAAATACCTGATTCTGAACGAGCTAGTCATGAAGTTGAACGCGTTCTAGCGCACTTTTATTATAAACCAATATGAATACGACATACAATACGAATACGTGCATACGTATATGAGCATTTATTTTCTGACATAGTAGGGGAAGCTGAGCTTCCCTTGTAGTCTTAGAGCAGCCACCACTGATACCTGTGTAGGTGAAATGTGCAGGTGAGACATGTGTCCTATTCCTCCAATGTATATACGTCATTGTTTTTCCATTAACGGGACATTATGAGGTCGTTATATCTCAGTAATAGTTTGTAATCTTTGTTAGCATCATTCCAATTTCACTTCATGTCCATAGTGACTGTACAGTTTCTTTATCAACTGGGGGCAGTGGTGGCTCAGAGGGATAAGGCACTGAGTTACCAACCGGAAGATCGGCAGTTCGATCCCCAGCTCCACCAGGTTGCCACTGTTGGGCCCTTGAGCAAGGTCCTTAACCCTATCAGCTCCAGGGGCGCTGTATCATGTCTGACCCCAGTTACGCTGGGATAAGCAAAGAAGGAATTGCACTGTGCTGTAATGTATATGTGACAAATAAAGGCTTAACTAACTTAACTCAATTATCAGTCAAACATCTTTAAATTCCTCATCAGCACTCTACTGAAACGTTATCATGTGGATAATACTTTGTTATTGATCATGTCACAATGCACTGTAGATTCATTCTCATGTCTTTACGAATTCAATTAGTTCGTTATCGGCTCAGTGTAGGGTCGCTAGACTTTTAAAAAATTATCAGAATTGGTACCGACTGCAACGACTTCAGAGACGATTTTAAATCTGGAGATGTTGGAAAAGGCTGGAAGCAAATTTATATGTCTATATCTACTGAGCTACAGGTGATCCCACTCACCCACATGACTAAGGTGCATCCTGGGAAATGTTGTCCTATAGTTCACATAAACTGTCTGTGGGCACCAGGCGCCCTGTAGGGGCTATTCCCGTCGAGAAGAACTGAAAACTATGCAAGTTTCATGTTATACATTGGAGAAATAAAAAATAAATGATAAACATTTTTTTTTGTGGCTGAGGAAAAAATTACTGGGTATTTAATTATAAACTACTTTTCAGTTTTCTGACTGAAAGTATTTGTGACGGTTAACCCCTAGAGGGCGCCTAACGCCCGTTTATGTTTTGGTTTGTTTTAAGTTGTAGTTGGTTTTGTGTTAAGACTTCATTTCCCAGTTTGCACCTCGGTCAGGTGACGTAGAAGCTCACCTGAACCGAGGGAAGTTAATTGTTTTATGTTTAATTATAAATAGCCTGGCTGGACTTTGTTATTATAGTTGAGTTTGTGTTGGAGTGATCCCATTTTTGTTTATGTTCAAGTTTAAAGAAAATAAAGGACTTTGTTTAACCGTCAGCTCGCCTCCGCGATCATGCCTCGCAAACATGCCCGACACAGACAGAGAAGGAATCATGACAGAATGCTAGACCTACCAAGAGGCATGGCGGAGGATTTCCCCCTAAACAATTTTTGGGGGGGTGCTGGTACGATCTCGCCCGAGCTGACGAACTGGCTGGAGGACAGCGAGGAAGAGAGGCATTGCGGCTGGAGTTACATCGGACTGGAGGACGACGCAGAGCTGATGTATCGCAGCTGGGAGTACAGCATGCTGATGGAGCAGGAGGGCTTGCTGGAGGACAGCGAGGAGCACGGTGAGACAGAGTTCTGGCAGAGGGCCAGCTCCAACGCCGCTGCCGAGCTCAGTGTCAGCTCCAACGCCGTCATCGAGCGCAGTGCATTCTCCAACGCCTCTGTCGAGCTCAGTGCCAGCTCCAACGCCTCTGTCAAGCGCAATGCACGCTCCAATGCCTCTGTCGAGCTCAGTGCCAGCTCCAACGCCATCGTCGAGCGCAATGCACGCTCCAACACCGCTGTCGAGCTCAGTGCCAGCTCCAACGCCGTCATCGTGCGCGATGCACATTCCAGCGCCGCCATCGAGCTCAGTTCCAGCGCCGCCGTCGAGCTCAGTTCCAGCGTCGCCTTTGAGCTCAGTTCCAGCGTCGCCGTCGAGCTCAGTTCCAGCGTCGCCGTCGAGCTCAGTTCCAGCGTCGCCGTCGAGCTCAGGTCCAGCGCCGCCGTCGAGCTCAGGTCCAGCGCCGCCGTCGAGCTCAGGTCCAGCGCCGCCGTCGAGCTCAGTTCCAGCGTCGCCGTCGAGCTCAGTTCCAGCGTCGCCGTCGAGCTCAGTTCCAGCGTCGCCGTCGAGCTCAATTCCAGCGTCGCCGTCGAGCTCAGTTCCAGCGTCGCCGTCGAGCTCAGGTCCAGCGTCGCCGTCGAGCTCAGGTCCAGCGTCGCCGTCGAACTCAGGTCCAGCGTCGCCATCGAGCTCCGAGTCAGCTTCAACGCCGCAGCCGCCGAGCACGTCTCCAGCGCGTCGGCAGCCGCCGAGCATGCCTCCAGCCCCGTCCTCCAGCCTCCTGGTAGGGAGGCGAAAGGTAGAACATTGGGGTGGGTGTCCGGGGCCTCCGGTGATGCTCCGGAGGAGCATTTTTTTGGGGGGGATAATGTGACGGTTAACCCCTAGAGGGCGCCTAACGCCCGTTTATGTTTTGGTTTGTTTTAAGTTGTAGTTGGTTTTGCGTTAAGACTTCATTTCCCAGTTTGCACCTCGGTCAGGTGACGTAGAAGCTCACCTGAACCGAGGGAAGTTAATTGTTTTATGTTTAATTATAAAAAGCCTGGCTGAACTCCAGCCAGGCGTCTAGCATTTGTTATTATAGTTGAGTTTGTGTTGGAGTGATCCCATTTTTGTTTATGTTCAAGTTTAAAGAAAATAAAGGGCATTGTTTAACCGTCAGCTCGCCTCCGCGATCATGCCTCGCAAACACGCCCGACACAGACAGAGAAGGAATCATGACAGTATTATTGAAATGTTAAACTCATCTGTACACAGCATTCTCATATTAATGTATTTTAATATAACTAGATTTTATTTAGTGTATCATATTATTTACATGGTGCATTAGAAGTATAGGCCTCATCTGACACATGTATGACCGTGACTTATTAGGCCTCCCTGTCCGTCTCTAGTCTGACATCAGAGATGGGCTTGATGTCCAAATTTCAACAGCCTGAAGCATCCAGCCAAGACAATGCTAGAGTGATTTTAAACTAGTCTCTGGATGTCTTGGATAGAAAGTGCTTCTTTATGGCCAGAACTGAACTTGGTGCTGTGTGGAAGTGATGGAGCTCTGAAGACCTCCATATCAGATCTCCTACTGGGACAGAGAGAACAGAGAGCTGAGTCCAGTGCAGTGTGTGTGATAAGGAAAGGAGAAGTGTGTGAACACCTGATCACACTGGTGGAGGTTCCCGCTCTCTACAACACTCAGCTCTCAGAACAGGAAGTGATACATCAGACTCTACACTGTGTTTCTGCCTGTGATCCTGGAGTTCATGCTTTCCTCATTACTGTCCCTGTTGGTCCTCTCACTGATGAAGATAAAGCAGAAATACAGATATATCCAGAGACTCTTCAGCTCCAGAGTTAATGACCACACCATAATCCTTTTTATCAACACGCATGGAACAGATGAAGCTGCAGTTTGTTCAGAGACAGAACAACTTCGCAGCATGTGTGGAGGAAGATATATAATCCAGAAGAAGACTTTAACCCATGACAGACCCAAACATATGCTGACACTGTTGAATCAAATAAAAGAGAAGGTGAATGTCACCTTTTTGATTCATACACATTCACATTCCATCCAAACTTAAATAATTCTTTTGATTGTGTAAAGCTGTTTTGAGACAATGTCAATTGTTAAAAGCGCTATACAAATAAAACTGAATTGAATTGAATTGAATTGAATGTGAAAAATCTTTATTCTCTCCTGATGTACAGGTCCTTCTCAAAAAATTAGCATATTGTGATAAAGTTCATTATTTTCTGTAATGTACTGATAAACATTAGACTTTCATATATTTTAGATTCATTACACACAACTGAAGTAGTTCAAGCCTTTTATTGTTTTAATATTGATGATTGTGGCATACAGCTCATGAAAATCCAAAATCCCTAAATACCAAAACCTCTGTCTTTTTATCATTAAAATTAAAAAGATTTTGGGCTAACCATGCCTTTATATCATCTAGACATGTTAAGAGCGCCCTGACAGAGTAGCCTTCCTTCTGTTTTAACGGGAGATAAATGTGACTGTCATCTGCATAGCAGTGAAAGGAGATGCCATGATTTCTCAGGATATAGCCGATACAGTATACATTTAGGCATTTGGCAGACGCTCTTATCCAGAGCGACTTACATTTTTATCTCATTATACATCTGAGCAGTTGAGTGTTAAGTGCCTTGCTCAAGGGTCCAACAGTGGCACCTTGGTGGTTGTGGGGTTTGAACCTGGGATCTTCCAAACCGTAGTCCAATGCCTTAACCACTGAGCTACCCCTGGGTTATGATTGGTTGAAATGGTGAGGTCACATCTGATTGGTTAAAGAGCGCTGACGTGGACTGGCTCACGTGGGGAAAGAAAAGTATATATATATATATATATATACAAACCGGATTCCAAAAAAGTTGGGACACTAAACAAATTGTGAATAAAAACTGAATGCAATGATGTGGAGATGGCAAATGTTAATATTTTATTCAGAATAGAACGTAGATGACAGATCAAAAGTTTAATCCGAGAAAATGTATCATTTTAAAGGAAAAATATGTTGATTCCAAATTTCATGGTGTCAACAAATTCCAAAAAAGTTGGGACAAGTAGCAATAAGAGGCTGGAAAAAGTAAATTTGAGCATAACGAAGAGCTGGAAGACCAATTAACAGTAATTAGGTTAATTGGCAACATGATTGGGTATAAAAAGAGCTTCTCAGAGTGGCAGTGTCTCTCAGAAGCCCAGATGGGTAGAGGATCACCAATTCCCACAATGTTGCACAGAAAGATAGTGGAGCAATATCAGAAAGGTGTTACCCAGCGAAAAATTGCAAAGACTTTGCAGTTATCATCATCAACTGTGCATAATATCATCCGAAGATTCAGAGAGTCTGGAACAATCTCTGTGCGTAAGGGTCAAGGGCGTAAAACCATACTGGATGCCCGTGATCTCCGGGCCCTTAAACGGCACTGCACCACAAATAGGAATGCTACTGTAAAGGAAATCACAGAATGGGCTCAGGAATACTTCCAGAAACCATCGTCAGTGAACACAATCCACCGTGCCATCCACCGTTGCCAGCTGAAACTCTACAGTGCAAAGAAGAAGCCATTTCTAAGCAAGATCCACAAGCACAGGCGTTTTCATTGGGCCAGGGATCATTTAAAATGGAGTGTGGCAAAATGGAAGACTGTTCAGTGGTCAGACAAGTCACGAATCGAAGTTCTTGTTGGAAATGTGGGACGCCATGTCATCCGGACCAAAGAGGACAAGGACAACCCAAGATGTTATCAACGCTCAGTTCAGAAGCCTGCATCCCTGATGGTATGGGGTTGCATGAGTGCGTGTGGCATGGGCAGCTTGCATGTCTGGAAAGGCACCATCAATGCAGAAAAATATATTCAGCTTCTAGTACAACATATGCTCCCATCCAGACGTCATCTCTTTCAGGGAAGACCCTGCATTTTTCAACAAGATAATGCCAGACCACATTCTGCATCAATCACAACATCATGGCTGCGTAGGAGAAGGATCCGGGTACTGAAATGGTAAGTCTGCAGTCCAGATCTTTCCCCTATAGAGAACATTTGGCGCATCATAAAGAGGAAGGTGCGACAAAGAAGGCCCAAGACGATTGAACAGTTAGAGGCCTGTATTAGACAAGAATGGTAGAGCATTCCTATTTCTAAACTTGAGAAACTCGTCTCCTCGGTCCCCAGACGTCTGTTGAGTGTTGTAAGAAGAAGGGGAGACGCTACACAGTGGTGAAAATGGCCTTGTCCCAACTTTTTTGGGATTTGTTGACACCATGACATTTTGATTCACCATATTTTTCCTTTAAAATGATACATTTTCTCAGTTTAAACTTTTGTTCCGTGATTTATGTTCTATTCTGAATAAAATATTGACATTTGCCATCTCCACATCATTGCATTCAGTTTTTATTCACAATTTGTTTAGTGTCCCAACTTTTTTGGAATCCGGTTTGTATATATGGCTTATATATATATATATATATATAATTGATATAAAATATTATATTAGAACATAAATTCATAGGTTTTTTATTATTATAATAAACTCTAGGCACGAGACAGCACTCAAGACCATTAATTCAAATTCTTGTATAATATTTATTTTGTAACACATTTATTTTTCAGGGGTTCGTTATGAATATGCAAATATATATTTATATATATATAATAAAAATATTTTTTTATAATGAAAAATTGGACAAAACTAATTTTATTATAAAGTAAACAATATAAAAGTATACATGTTTTTGAAAAAAAAAATCATATTTCTATTTTTCCATATACAACATATTTATTTTCATATTTCTTATTTTATGTTCTCATGTAATTTGTAAAACATATGTGCATATTATGTTCTAATATAATATTTGATAGCGATTATGTGTATGTGGTGGGGGAATCCATGGCAGGGAAGCATTTCAGTGCATAACATGTGGGAGGGGGCATTTCAGCGCATAACAGGTGTTACAAAAAAAATTTAGCTTGTTCTTTTGTCATTTCGTCAAACCAATCAAAGGGCTTGTGATCAGTCTTTCTACTGTCGATGCATATCGCCTTTTAAACCAATGCACGAATGCACAATAATCCTAGACAGCTCAATCCAGTCATACTAGTCATCAACAACAGGTGTCTCGAAGAACCAACTTAGCAAGGTCTTAATTAGCACGATGATCTCATCTTAGATGTGTCAATTCATCCCGGATGTTTCAAGCGATGTACGAAGACACCCCCCAGGTGTTTTGAGTTATACATGTATACATGAGTTATACATGTACATTGTATGTGGATAATTTGATAAGTGTATCAGAAAGCATTAAAATGTTCATTTGAATTAAAATGACACACACACGTCTGTATATACAGTATATCAATTACATATATATCAATTTCATTAGTTCGTTCATTCTATTTGAAGCTTCGGATGTTTTTTTTTTTTTTTGGTTTGGTTAGATTAGTTCTGAACTCGCTTCCGTGAAACTATCGCTAAAACAATGTACTGAGCCCTCCTGAGGATATAAAGCTTTATTATTGTGTTTGAATAAATATTCAGATCTACCACAGCAGGTAATAAACTATGGTGTGTCATAACCGAAGCAAACACCACGATTATGCCTCGTTTCGTTCGACGGGAACGTGGTTCACTTGGCCGCGGTGTATTATAACCCTGTGGAATGTTTCACTGTTTATGCTCACATAAGAGGAATAAAAGCGAGTGAAATGTGGAAATGATGTGTGGCAACTCAATGAGGACTAAACCAAAGATTTCGGTAACTCCACTGAGTGTAACATCTGCATAGTGACACTGAACATCTTCACTTTTCCGTTTACCTCTGAAAAAAAAGCTGTATTTTGTTTGTTTATATTTAGAGTTTTTATAACAGTAGAACAAGTACCCGCGCGCACGCACACACATAGACACACACACACACACACACACACACACACACACACACAGACACACACACTCCCCTGAGCCCTCGGGAAACATCCAATCACCATCGGTATACAAATGAGTCAAGACGTAGCCTAACATGGTGTCGTGTCGGATTTCAGTGGTCACGGAGTGGGAAGACTTTGAAGAAGCTGCAGTGACAGTAAACAGCTGAACAACTTCACTTTTCCGTTTACCTCTGAGGAAAAAAAGCTGTATTTTGTTTGTTTATATTTAGAATTTTTATAGTAGTAAGAGAGAGTTATAGTTTGGTCTGTACTGTAGTTCGCACCCTTGTAGAGAATAAATAAATGAATAACACCTTCATATCCCCTCTCAAGAGTGTCATAGTCCATTGTTAGTTTTAATGATCTGGCTGAAACTAATTATCACTACATAAGTACCCTAACACCATTGATCATGAGTCTCAGCTGAACCTAATTCTATACTAGTAACAGAAAATGTAGATGCAGATTCCAAATGTGTATTTATATAATAGATAGATAGATGGATAGATAGATAGATGTGTGTGTGTGTGTGTGTGTGTGTGTGTGTGTAGGCTCTACGCAGGGGCAAGAGAGGGCAGCGCAACCTTAAATGTCTGCACATGTTAATATATTCCTAAAATGTATATATTACAAGTTGATAAACTGATCTGCGGTAGCGGAAAAATCCGCTGAAAATAGGACAGGCTGCAGCACACACGCACACACACACATACACACGCGCGCACACACACACACACACAGACACACCTCCCTTGAGCCCTGCGTCTGTCGGATTTCAGCGGTCACGGAAAGACTTTGAAGCAGTTTATATATGAATCTAAGCTTGAACTTATCAGCATTGTAAATATATAATACTTTTCAAATAAAATCGCTATTACTTTGACCCTGAAGTTTAGTTTAGCACACACAAAAAACAGAAAAGTCATTTCTGGTAAATCAACGGAATGTGTAGTTTATTTACAGTAATTCATTAAAAAATGAATATACATTGTACAGTACACGGTAAACACGGGAAAGATTACAAAATGAAAAAACAAACAGTGTCTACTTTATAAACAGCTTAGTATGTGCGTCGAGATGCTGAAATCCGTTGCATGTTTTTGCTTCCAAGTGGAGAGATATTTGACCGATAGCCTAGAACAAAAGATCTATAGGTGTAATCACAACCCCCTCCGACCGACCGTGCCATCAATCACTGACCACCTCAGAAGTTCCCTCCAATGTATGGCTGCAATACTTGTTTTGCAAGTATTTTTAACACCATTCAAAGGCTTCAAAGGGGCAGTTATTGGCTATGACACGTTGAAGGAGAACTTAATAGTTCTCAAAAATAGTGTAAATGTCTGCAACAATCACTAACCAGTAAAATGTTTTTTTTTTGTAATTAAACACGAAAATATTAATTATATTTCCATATATACACACACATACACACACACACACACACACACACACACACACACACACACACACACAAGGGCGTAGGTTTGCTACCTATGACTCCAACTAATACAACATCCCCCAATCCCCTTTTCCACCCACCAACCCCCAACCCCCTGCCCCATCCACCTACCAACCTCCCACCCCAACTATGTCCACTGAATACATGTTTTTCTTAATATGGTGCGAAATCACTTTACATTAATACTAGCAATGCTTCGATTTATATTAATCCACTCGAAATGCAATTCATTAAGTTAAATTAAGGAATAGTGTAAAGTTAAAGGAATGTTTCATAACTGACAAAAAGATAGTCTTTAATAAAATAAAAACTATTCTTTATTGAGCCCTAGTGCAAATGAAACATCTCAATCATCTGTATATATATAAAAGTAGATTACATCTAAACATGAACTACTAGGTACAGTACCACACAACAGCTCAATGCCTATTGCTCCTATATGAAGGAGACAAAAACATGCCTTCGCCTCTCGTTAACAAAAATAAACTGCTGGCATATTTGTTTGACATCAATATTGTCCAGGCTGTTCTTTTTTTCTTCTGGTAAACACTAAAGATGATATTTTGTAGAATGCTGAAAACCTGTAATCATTGATTTACATAGTATTTGTTTTTCCTGCTACGGAAGTCAATGTTTTCAGCTTTTTTCCCCAATATCTTATTTTGTATTCAACAAAATAAAGAAAATCATTAAAGTTTGGAACCACTTAAGGAGTAAATAGTGAGTAAAGTTTTTTTGGGGGTGAACAATGGCTTTGACCCTAACTCTTCCCCTCTGACTGCACTAGGACCGGACAGCATTGCCACCTGATGAAATAGCGTGACAAAAAAGTGAAATGTCAGTTCAAAACTTTTGCCAAAAACACTAATGAATCACTTACATCCTCAGCCTATCACTCCTCATAATGCTAAATATTAGTATAATCAACATGTATAATACACGCACACATATTATATGTTATATACTGTATAATCAACATTCAGATTGACCTCCTGTGACCTCGCCTCTTCACCTGAACTACAACATGGCTGATCTGCTTCTGTCCCCTAATTGAAAAACATTGAGGGATTCCTTATGAGCATGGACAGAGAATGCCTCAGCCTATTATTGGTAACAATGTTAAATCTCAGGACAACTACAGTGGCTTGCAAAAGTATTCGCCCCCCGTGAACTTTTCCACATTTTGTCACATTACAGCCACAAACATGAATCAATTTTATTGGAATTCCACGTGAAAGACCAATACAAAGTGGTGTACACGCGAGAAGTGGAACGAAAATCATACATGATTTCAAACATTTTTTTTTTTACAAATAAATAACTGAAAAGTAGGGTGTGTGTAATTATTCAGCCCCCTTTGGTCTGAGTGCAGTCAGTTGGCCATAGACATTGCCTGATGAGTGCTAATGACTAGAGAGCACCTGTGTGTAATCTACACTCTCTCCATCGCTGTCTGATATACAGCACAGGTGTTTAGGTTCTGTTACCTGACAAAACAGGATAAACACATGCCATTTAAACAGCAATCATTTTATTTCACTTTTTCTGAGTCTTAGTGTGCAAACCTCGAATCAAATCATTAATGTTCGCCAAGTAAGTGAATGCATTTTAAAAACTATTTTTCTGAAGTGGATTGTCTATTGGTGTCAACAAAATTCTAGCCATATGGCAATATTAGTATATTAGTTTATCAATTTCTTTCACAATACTGATTTCTGACAAACAGTCACTAGATTAGGAGACTGACAGGGATCATATTTATACTTTTACATTTAGCTGTTTAATCTGCTGTTAGTTTTACGTCCGTATTCACAGACTATATCCTGGCCTGCTGTACTGAATGTGAGTCCACTGCATTTGGCGCTGCTTGTGTCTGAACGCAGCCAATCGTCTATCACATGATGGCAGGGAAAGGCACAGCCAATCAAAATGTTCATATGTGTTTTGGGGGCGGGAGGACTCAAGGAGAGAACGTGATTTATCCCTTTCTGCGTGTCTAGGTTAATGTTGACAGAACGATTTAAAAAAAAGTGGATTAAATTATTGGTGGGGACATTTCAATGGTCGGAGGATATTGGTGGGGACACATCCCCTCCGTCCACCCTAAATCTACGCCCCTGTATATATATAATTTAAAACTATTTATTCATTTGTCTTTTATTTACTTACTTACTAGCGAATGCTTTTTTAGGGCTCTAAAAACTACGGCAGTATGAATGACAATGGAATAGGACGTGTGAGTTGCACCGGTCACACACACACGCACACACACAATAAATATATATATATATATATATATATATATATATATATATATATATATAATTAAATTCTTAAAACATCGTGTTCACCCATGCACTGAAAAAAAGAACTTGTAAGATTTACTTGATAAAATCCTCATAACAATTTGGACACAGATTTTAAGTAAATTTTATTGCTCCAATGTTAAGGCTGAATCCCAACCCTTCCCCCTACCCTTCCATTTGACGCGTTCACGTGCAGGGGTAGTGGTGTCTCATTTCTCTTTTGGTTGGAGGTGTAGGGGGAGGGGGGAAGGGCCAGATAGCCCTCCAAACGAAGATTTTTCAGGACCTCACTTCAAACGAAGGGCTAAGCGAAGTTTTCAACATGGCTGCTCACTCGAGCAAACAGACCCATAAATGTTAAGTCATTTTTGCCATTAATAAAGATTTTTATGACAAGTTTTCATTATATGTATATTACCTTTAGTCTTGTGTTTGTGTTTATGGTGATGTTCTGTAAAGAAACGTTTGCAAAAAAAAATCGCTAAAGTTTGCTAGCGGATAGCACATATTGCACAATATTACAAATATATATTTTTATGTCACATACACTTTACTGCATGCTACAAACAAATATGAAAGTTCAGTAGCACAGCATTTTGCCGAGCATTTGATAATGCATTGTTTGTTTTGCTTACGGCCATACACTATTGTTTTGCTTACACTATTCTTACTTATTGCAACGTGACCACAGTTTTGTAATTTATATTCTGTATATGGACGGCTGAGGAAACCCGAAGACTCATCCTTGTTCGTGGTGAAAATGAGCAACTTTTTTAAAAATCGAAATACGGCGCAAAAAACCTTTGGGAGTGAGTAATCTCTCTTATTGGAATGTGTGATAAACATCGGCGCATGTCCTCTGACGTAACATTAGGAACCAGCGACAACGTATGATGACGTATAACAGTGTTGTCCCATTTCTTAGGGGAAATATTTATACCCTTCCCCTTTCCACTTCGTTTCAAGGGACAAGGGGAAGAAAATAGAATTGTGATTCAGCCTAAGTAAAACTCACCCGTAATTGTCAGGTAAAATTTACTTAATTAAATTAACAATAAAAGAAATCAAGTAAAAGTTACATAATTATATTTATTATATTATATTATACACAAAACTCCGACACAGAGGTACGTTATCATGTCTACCGTTCAGCTTGTTCAATGTGTAGAGTGCAGGATGTTTAGACATTCTTCCTCCGTCATTAGTGATAACTTTATTTGTGATAGGTGTGTGTTAGTGACCACTCTGACGGAGAAGATTTCAGCGTTAGAGGACCGCATCCAGACTTTAGAGAAAAACACTCGCGATGGCGCGGCCACGTCCAGACGCCTTCCTGATCGCTCCGTACAAACTGTGCGTTTTTTTCCTTCTTTCTTTATTTATTTTACTTTCATTCGCTAAGAGTACTTCAGGTTTAGTGACCTATGACAGTAGAACACTACTGGATATAGGAATTCAGATTTCGGCGCTTACTTATACCACCTTTAAGCCTGACCCGTCGTGGCCCTCTGAGATACTACGCTGCTCAGACGACAACAACAATGGACGGGACGCTAACCCGCGGCGAAGAACAAAGAAGCGTCGAGGGAAACGCGGCGGCGTCCGTAACAGAATGAGAGAACAAGCTCATCGCACCCCTCTGCCGAGTATCCTGCTGGCTAATGTACAGTCACTGGAGAATAAGCTTGATGACCTCAGAGCCAGAGTTACTTTCCAGCGAGATATCAGGGATTGTAATCTTCTGTGCTTTACAGAAACATGGCTGACCCCCATTGTGCCGGACCGAGTCGTAACCCCATCGGACTCATTCTCTGTGTTCCGCATGGACAGGACGGCAGAGTCTAACAAAGCTAAAGGTGGAGGTGTGTGCTTCATGGTCAACAAGAAGTGGTGCGATGCCAGGAGTATTTCCATTCTCTCCAGTAGCTGCTCGCCTCATTTGGAATATCTGAGTGTTAAATGTCGTCCTTTCTACCTGCCTCGCGAGTTCACCTCGGTCATTGCCACGGCGGTCTACATCCCACCCCACGCGGACACAGGCACTGCTCTGTCTGAACTACATGATGTGCTGAGTGAGTTCCAAAACAAACACCCGGACGCAGCGCACATTGTAGCAGGTGACTTTAATAAAGCGAACCTCAGACAGGTTATGCCAAACTTTCACCAACATGTTACATGTCCGACAAGGGGACTCAACATTCTGGACCACTGTTACACACCATACAAGCGGGGCTACAAAGCTGTTTCACATCCAGCATTCGGGAAATCAGACCACAACGCCATTTTCCTCATACCGGAATATCAACAAAGCTTTCGTCGTGAAGCTCCGGTCATGAGGGAGGTGCAACGCTGGTCTGCCCAATCAGAAGCTACGCTACAGGACGCGCTCGATGACGTAGATTGGGACATGTTCCGAGCCTGCGCAGTAGACATCAACGAGTTTGCGGATGTAGCAGTTAGCTTCGTTAGCACGCTCGTAAATGAAGTTGTCCCGACAGTGAGGTTCAAATCGTTTCCGAACCAGAAGCCTTGGGTAGACCGATCGATCCGCGATGCTGTGAACGCCCGGACCGCTGCTTATAATGCCGCACTCATTAGCGGCGATATGAGCGCATACAAAGCGGCTTCTTATAGCGTCAGGCGAGCGGTGAGGGAAGCTAAGGGGCGGTTCCGACAGCGAACTGAATCACACTTCCATCAGGGTGACACACGCCGCATGTGGCACGGATTACGCACAATCACGGACTACAAGGTTGCCAAAGACACCACGACGATCGTCGCCGACTCTGCATTCGCCAACGAGCTGAACGCATTCTTCGCCCGGTTCGAGGTTAGCCAGGCGGCTAATGCTAGCAGCCTGCTGACTGAGAGTGATGACGTCATCAGCGAGGATTGCGTCATCAGCATCGCAGAGCACGACGTTCGCACGGCGCTGAGGAGGGTGAACACCAGGAAAGCGGCGGGTCCAGATGGCATCTCTGGGCGCCTGCTGCGCTGCTGCGCTGACCAGCTGTCAGGTGTGTTCACCTGTATCTTTAATGAGTCCCTGGCGAAGTCTGTGGTCCCGGCGTGTTTCAAGAGATCCACCATTGTCCCCGTGCCCAAGACCAACAAACCCTCATGCCTGAATGACTACCGGCCTGTTGCACTGACATCGATGGTCATGAAGGTATTTGAGGGTCTGCTAAAAAACATCATCTCCTCCTCCATCCCCAGCTCCATAGATCCACTTCAGTTTGCCTACCGCCCCAACAGATCCACAGAGGATGCCATCTCCCATGTTCTGCACACCACTCTCAGCCACGTGGACAAGATGCAAGGTAACTATGTGAGATTGCTTTTTATAGATTACAGCTCTGCTTTCAACACAATAGTGCCTAACAGACTGTTCACAAAGCTGAGAGATCTAGGACTTAACAAACGCTTGTGTGCCTGGGTGTTGGACTTCCTCTCGGACAGATCTCAAGCGGTGAGAGTGGGCAAGTGCTTCTCCAGCAGCATCACCATCAACACAGGTGCTCCACAGGGATGTGTTCTCTCTCCACTGCTATACTCTCTCTACACTTCAGACTGTGTGGCCATGTTCGACTCCAACACCATCGTTAAGTTTGCTGACGATACGGTGGTGCTGGGCTGCATCTCCAACAACGATGAGTCGGCCTACATAGATGAAGTGGAGAACCTGGCACTATGGTGTGAAGAAAACTGCCTCCGACTGAACGTCAGTAAGACGAAGGAGCTGGTGGTGGACTTCAGAAGGAGACAACAGGACCACAAACCCCTCATCATCAATGGAGCTCCAGTGGAGAGAGTGAGCAGCTTTAAGTACTTGGGCGTCCACATCTCCGAGGATCTGACTTGGACTGAGCATATCTGTGCTCAGACGAAAAGGGCAAAGCAGCGTCTGTACCACCTGAGGCAGTTGAGGAAGTTTGGGGTTTCCCCTGCTGTCCTTAAGGCTTTCTACTCGGGTGCTGTTGAGAGCATCCTAACACAGAACATTTCATCCTGGTTTGGGAATAGCTGTGTACAGGACAGGAAAGCCCTCCAGAGAGTGATCCGGGCAGCTGAACGCTGCTGCAGGTTAACTCTCCCCTCCATGCAGGACATCTACACCAGGAGATGTAAAACCAGGGCAGCTCGTATCATTAAGGACTTGTCGCACCCCAATAACGGACTGTTCAAACTTCTGCATTCAGGCAGAAGATTCCGGGTCATTATGGCCAAAACGGAGAGACTCAGGAGGAGTTTTTATCCACAGGCGATTAGACTCCTCAACCATCATGGGCCACTCTCCCGTTCATAAGACTGGTAACAGTTCACCCACACACTGCTGTGCTGACATTCCACACTGCACACTGCACTTTAGTCTGGACTGTAAGCATCACTTGCACTAACATCTTTATCCTGCTCAGATACACATTTTATTATTATGTTTACATTTGCACCCTTTTTTTTTTTTTTTTTTTTAATTTCTATTTCTATTTATAGATTATTTCTTTTGTTTCTTGTTATTTGCACAAAGTAGGAGCGGTTCAGGATACATTTCACTGCGTGTTGTACTTGTATAACTATGCATGTGACAAATAAAGAATCTTGAATCTCTCTTGAATCTCTTGAATCTCTTGAGAGAGTTAGACAGTGTGAGAGCAGTGTTATTCCCATAGCGGACATTCTGGGTGCCACAGGCGGAGATAATCAGCCCCCGACTCCGGCATTAGAGCCCTCACAGCGGGGCGAGTGGGTGACGACTCGGCGGCATACTCGTTCAGCCAAAGCTAACGCTAAGGCTAGCCCACCGGAGCACACCTCCTCTGCGCCTCACGTGTCCAACAGGTTTGCTCTCCTCAGTGATGCACCCGCTGAGAAACCTGAAAGAGCTCTGGTTATAGGAGACTCTATACTGAGACACGTGACATTAGCTAGACCTTTAGGGGCGCCAGCGGCAGTGGTTCGGTGTATCCCGGAAGCCAGAGCACCGGACATAGCAGGTAATCTTAGGGCTCTAGGACAGCACAGGTTCTCTAAGATAGTGGTACATGCTGGAGCTAACGATATACGCCTTCGTCAGTCAGAGGTTAGTAAGAGTAACTTTACAGAGGTGTTTAAATTAGCGAAGGCGATGTCCGATGAAGTAGTATGCTCTGGTCCCATCCCAATGAGACGTGGTGACATAGCTTACAGCAGGTTATGGTCGCTGAACCGCTGGATGTCCAGGTGGTGCTCCAAAAATAATGTGGGCTACATAGATAATTGGAAGACCTTTGAGGGCAAAGCTGGCCTGTTAGGGCGGGACGGTGTCCATCCCACTCGGGAAGGTGCTGCTCTCATTTCCTGTAGTATAGCTCATAGTCTCAGTAGAGGTCTAGTTAATCGGTGACAATCCAGAGCCCAGGCCAGGGAGCAGACAGACAGGCTAAACCAACTGTCTGCTAGCTGCATAGAGTCGTCACTCAGGGTTCACCTTATTGAGACTGTGTCTGTTCCCCGATCTAAGCAAAAATGTAGAAAGACTCAGAAAGTCTGTTTCAATAATTTAATTAACATAAAGACCACAAACTCAGATCATACTGAATGCGCAGCCGGCACCTCTGATCTGAAGATAGGATTGTTAAATATTAGATCTCTCGCATCAAAAGCAGTTATTGTTAATGAAATTATCACAGATCAGGCGTTTAATATACTCTGTTTAACTGAAACATGGGTTAAACAGGATGAGTATGTAGCTCTAAATGAAGCTAGTCCTCCTGGATACAGCTACATACACCAGCCTCGGTTAACTGGTAGAGGAGGAGGCGTCGCAGTTATTCATAATGATAATCTGTCTATCGTACAAAAACACGGACACAAATTTAACTCATTTGAAATTCTCTATAGTAACATAAGTGTATTTAAGTATATTAAATCAGCTCAGTCGATTCCACTAATTATAATTTACAGACCTCCAGGGCCGTATTCTGAATTTCTTAGTGAATTTGCGGATTTCATCTCAGACCTGGTCGTTTCTGTAGACAAAGTGTTAATTGCTGGAGATTTTAACATTCATTTTGAGAATCCAGAAGACCCTCTGAGAACAGCATTTATATCCATACTGGACTCCGTAGGTGTAAATCAGTGTGTAGTAGGACCCACTCATAAAGCAGGTCACACTTTAGATTTAGTAATATTCTTCGGATTAATTATAAGAAATGTATTCACAATTCCACTGTCTGAAATTATCTCAGATCACTATCTTGTCTCCATTCAAGTGTGTCACAGTGATAATGTACGCACAGCACCACGCTACAGTATTAAACGTACATTCACATCAACTACCACACAGAGTTTTATCAGTAATCTCCCAGAGTTACCAACTTCGATTAGGCCACCGTCTGACCCCACAGAACTCGATCAGGCGACTGAATATTTAGAGTCGACACTTCGCTGTACCTTAGATAATGTAGCTCCAGCTAAAAGAAAAATTATTAGAGATAAGAAACTCGCTCCCTGGTATAACGATCACATGCGCACTTTAAAACAGACTGCTCGGAAATTAGAGCGTAAATGGCGTCAAACTAAATTATTGGTATTTCAAATAGCATGGAAAGAGAGCATCCTGAACTATAGGAAAGCTCTTAGTGTAGCTAGATCAACGTATCTCTCCACTCTTATAGAAGAAAATAAAAATAATCCTAGATTTTTATTTAATACCGTAGCCAAATTAACCAGAAATAAGACCACTACAGAAATCTCCACAACAACATCATGCAATAGTGAGGACTTCATGAACTTTTTTAATAATAAAATTGTAAATATCAGGCATAAAATTGAGGCTTTGAAACCGAACAATGTAATTGATACAGATGTTAACCTAGCCATGTCAGATTCAAACCTAGAATACTTTACTCCTCTTGAAGAGAATGAACTAATTTCACTCATCTCTTCTGCAAATTCATCAACCTGTATATTAGATCCTATACCGACACATTTTCTTAAACAGATAGTACCAGTAATAACAGAACCGCTGTTGAGAATAATTAATTCCTCACTCAGCATTGGTTATGTTCCAAAATCTTTTAAAGTAGCAGTTATTAAACCAATAATTAAGAAACCTGACATCGACCCCTGTCAGCTGTCCAATTACAGGCCAATATCAAACCTCCCCTTTATCTCTAAGATTCTGGAAAAGATAGTAGCGGAGCAGCTATGCTCATATCTACATAGAAATGGCATACATGAACTGTATCAGTCAGGATTTAGGCCTCATCACAGCACAGAAACAGCACTCGTTACTGTAGTAAATGACCTCCTATTGGCCTCTGATCAGGGTTGTGTAACTATGCTTGTATTACTCGACCTCAGTGCAGCTTTTGACACTATTGATCATGCTATTCTTCTTCACAGATTAGAAAATGTAGTAGAGTCAGTCCTCTCCTGGCTCAGATCCTATTTGACCGATCGTTATCAGTATGTAGACTTAAATGGTGATTATTCTGCATGTTCTCTAGTGGAGTTTGGCGTTCCGCAGGGTTCAGTTTTAGGCCCACTGCTTTTTTCCCTTTACATGCTTCCTCTGGGCAACATAATCCGTAAGCATGGTATTAGTTTTCATTGTTATGCTGACGACACACAGCTATACGTCTCAACAAAACCTGATGAGAAAAACCATCTTACTAAAGTTGAGCAATGTGTGCAGGACATAAGAAATTGGATGCTAATTAACTTCCTTCTGCTTTATCCGGATAAGACAGAAGTTCTAGTCATAGGACCGCATACAGCTAGAAGTAAAATCTTAGATGACACCGTAACTTTAGATGGCCTTTCTGTTCCGTCAAGTGCAACAGTAAAAGACCTCGGCGTGATTATAGATTCCAGCCTTTCATTTGAAGCTCATGTAGATAATATCACCAGGATAGCATTCTTTCACCTCAGAAATATCGCCAAAATAAGAAATATATTGTCGCTAAACGATGCAGAAAAACTAGTTCATGCTTTTATCACTTCTAGGTTGGACTATTGTAATGCCTTACTGTCTGGATGTTCAGTTAGGTGCATAAACAAGCTTCAGCTAGTCCAGAATGCAGCAGCGAGAGTCCTCACTAGAACCAGAAGATATGAGCACATCACCCCTATCCTATCTTCACTGCATTGGCTACCTGTGAAATTTCGCATTGATTTTAAAATACTACTCTTGACATATAAGGCATTAAATGGTCTCGCCCCGCAGTATCTGAGCGAACTGCTAGTGTCTTACGATCCGCCACGCCTACTTCGGTCAAAGGATGCAGGCTGCTTGTCAGTACCGCGTATTATGAAAACTACAGCTGGGGGCAGAGCTTTTTCTTACAAAGCCCCAAAATTATGGAATAGTCTTCCAAATAGTGTTCGGGACTCAGACACAGTCTCAGTGTTTAAGTCTAGGCTAAAAACCTATTTATTTAGCCAAGCATTTTTATAAATAGATTTGCCATAAGGTAAAGGAGCAGATCTGGGGGACTCATGGACGTAGAGTATTATGGTGAACTGGTATGTTTTAGATGCTGTCTTCCTCAGTCTCATTTGATCACTCAGGTTTGTTGACGGTGAGGTGATTGTTTGCTTACATCTCGGGGAGCCCTCATGTTTGTGTTTCCTTCTGGCTCTCCCTTTTAGTTATGCTGTCATAGTTAGTCCTGCCGGAGTCCCTGCTTGCACTCTACAGTAAATATACATTCACATTAGACATTGTGACTGTGACCATACCTAATTGCAATCTCTCCTCCTCTTCTCTTCCTCCCCCTCTTTCTCTTTCCTCTCTCCCCCTGTCTCCCCCTTTCACTCTTTCTCTCTCTCTGTCGAGCTACACATGTGGTTCCTGAGCTGCCAGTGATCCAGACTCCCTCTGCCCTCCGGACCTGTCTGATCCATCCTGGTGCCCGGTTTCTGGTTGGAGGTCTCATCGCATGGATGCCCCGTGTGTCTCTTTAGGATGTGCCTGGTGTCTGGGGATGATTCTCTCTACTTAGAAGATGGTTCTGGCCTCGACTGGTGTTGTCAGCTGTTTTTCTGAGGACTTGACAATTCGATAGTTCAGGACTGGAACTTTCTACAAGTCTATCTGAGTCTCGAATAACTACTGGACTCCATTTTACATCAAGTATTATAACATCAATTAACATCAACTATTATTGCTGAACCTAACACTTAACACTGTATAAATGCAGATCATTTCCTGCTATCTGTTTCACCCAGATGAGGATGGGTTCCCTGTCGAGTCTGGTTCCTCTCAAGGTTTCTTCCTATTACCATCTCAGGGAGTTTTTCCTTGCCACTGTCGCCCTCGGGCTTGCTCACCAGGGAATATCTGAACATTTTGATTAATACACATTCACATTCCATACAAACTTAAATAATTCTTTTGATTGTGTAAAGCTGTTTTGAGACAATGTCAATTGTTAAAAGCGCTATACAAATAAAACTGAATTGAATTGAAAAGAATCACAATCAAACTGAACAGGTAAGCTGGAATAAAATTAGTAGCAGCATTACCTCCTGCTAGTAATTATTATGGTAGACAATATTAATTAAAAAGTAATGCTGCTACTGATTTTATTTCAGCTTACCTGTTCAGTTTTATTGCCATTCTTTTTAAAATATTGTCTTTATATATTTATATGTAGTTTGTCTTGATGTTCTTTCCTTTGTTTCTTTGTTTCACTAATATGACCCAATATATGTTCAGTGATACTTCAAATAATATGTTTAAATAGCATTGCTTTCCGTATTGTTATTTTTTTTATACTAGTAACTGGTGTTAAAATATATCTCTACATTAATGAGCCAGTGTATTATGATGTGGGGTGCTGTGGGCCAGAAAGTCCAGGGCCACTTTTTGGTCCCAGTCCGCCCCTGACTGAAAGTCTGAGGCATAAGAGTCTCAGATTGGGGAAGTGGGGAGAGGTCCTGAATGTATAGGGGGAGGGTGAAAAATTTGCATTTGAATGTTGTCTGGCATTGTAAAGCACACACAGGACGCAGCAGTGGTTCTAAATATTATTTAGTACAACAAAACCTCTCCGCGCTCTGGAAAACTTTATTAGACTACGTAGGAAATTAAAAAGGTGGATAACGATACCGACTTTATATTAAATTAACAAATATTGTATTTGTAAATCATCAGCACTCGTGTTTTTGCGTTATTATAAATAATGAAATGCAGTAGGCTGTTATGGTCATTATAATTTTCTTTAATAATGATTCGTTCTATTTTTTTTATTCTGATAGTTTACTCAATTTGCTTTTTGGTTATTTATATATTTAAATTGGGATGCCTTCTACTGTTACAAATTTAACTCTTGTCAAAATAATAAAAATGTTTCTTACAAGCCCTTGTGTTGTTGTTTGTGCTGTTGTTCTTTAATAATACAAATAATCAGATACAAACAGTCTTTCTAAATGAAAACTAACCAATGTTTTTTTTATTTTGCTCAGCATACTATAGAAAAAACAGCAAACAAACAAAAAAAAAACATTGTGCCTGGTATAGGTTTAATATTCAGTGCGCACCGTTTGTACATCTGTTATTTTACAACAATATAAGAACACTCAGAATAGAGCACTAGTGGCTCAGGGGTAGGTGTTTCGCCTGCCATGCGGACGGCCCGGGTTCGATTCCAGCCAGTGCCCACACCCCAGCCACTGGATACAGTGCCGGTCCCAAGCCCGGATAAAATGGGAGGGTTGCGTCAGGAAGGGCATCCGGCGTAAAACCTGTGCCAAGTTGTAGTGCGGTGTATTCCGCTGTGGCGACCCCTTGCCGGGAGAAGCCGAAAGACCAACAACAACATAAGAACACTCAGAAATACCTTTTATTTAGGGTTAAGTGACTGATGTGCCTAACATCTTTCAGCTGAGCCTCGTTTCACTGAATAATCCACCACTTTTCATCAGTATAATGACACACATACACACACACAGAGTCGTCACTCCCCTAAATTTAAAGAACACAAACTGGTTGTGTGCGAGTTTGCTGTTTTTCCTATAGTATGCTGAGCACAAAATTTTATTTTGTTTTATTTTTATTTTGCTATAATTAAAATAAAAAAATTTAAAACAGTATCACACAGGGATCGAACCCAGGTCCCCCACGTGAAAGGGCACGGACTTACCCGCTACACCACTCAGACACTTAGAGGCAACGCACCCCAGACTATAAATAGCACCCATTCGTCCATACTGGTCTTTACAGATTTTCCTTATCATAACATGCGTTAGATAGTTTTTTTTATCACTCTATACACAATATTTTGCTATTTTAATAGATGTTGAGCATCGTGAGCAAGCCCGAGATCATATTTACATTTACATTTACATTTAGTCATTTAGCAGACGCTCTTATCCAGAGCGACTTACATTTTTATCTCATTACACATCTGAGCAGTTGAGGGTTAAGGGCCTTGCTCAAGGGCCCACCATTGGAAACTTGGCGGTTGTGGGGTATTCTGTTTATTATAATATGTCCTTATCTGTATTATAATATTTTCATTACTGGAACTATAGACAAAATTTGTGTATGTAGATGTGTTGGGGGTCTGTTCATAAAAAATTGTAACATTTTATTTTATTTCTTTAAAATAAAATAATTTAATTGTTGAACGAGATTCAAAGAACCGAGTCACTAAAATTATCCAAACTTCCATCACTAATAGATAGATATCTAGTGTATGTAGTAGTGATGTGCGGGTCGTCTTTTAACCCGTGGACCCCGCGGGTAACCCGCGGATCAGGTTGGGGCCGGTAAAGAAATTGTCGCTTTATTTGCGGGACGGGTTGTGGCAGGTCATTAAAAACAAAATTTAATAAAAAAATCCATGTATGTTGCGTGCAATTCCGCTGCCAGTCACAACAAAAACGAAGATGGAAGACGAGGTGCAGGAGAAATTGAGGTCGGGAATTTACATCATTTAATGGTCGCTGGTGCAGGGCGGGGCTGGTTGTAAAAATAGATGCGGGGCTGGCTGGGGCGGGCTAAATAATTTCATAAAAGTGGGACCAGCGGGTTGGAAAAATACCCGACCCGCGCATCACTAATAGGTAGATATGTTGGGGGGCAGGGTATCCAAGTATTCTTATTTTGAAGGATTTATTTATTTATTTTTATAACTGAACCCGGAAGTGACGTGAGTGAGGGCGGAAGAAACGGTACATTTCCCGGTGCGCGCATGATGAACGGAGAGTGTCGTAGAGTCCGAGAGTGAGAGAAATAAAGTGACTCATCATGACTCGTCTGTTTTTGTCCAGCAGTGGACGAGTATCGAGGTGAAGTGACGAGGAGCTGGACCGAGCTCGAGCTGCTGAGGGACCTAGCGGAGGGTCAGTGTGTGTGTTTGTCTCAGTCTGAATACAGCTGAGGTACTGTGAGTTTTCGTCATTTCCGTTTAACTACAGTGGACATCCTGAATAATAACTACAGTGTTTTTGTTGTACGAAGCTGATTTCAGAGCGAGTGACTTCTTCCACTGGTTTGAGAAATTTCTCCACCTGCTGTTGTGACACGTTACTGCCGCTGTGTTGCTCCTTGATCCTTGAGTCAGACTACTTGACAGTAGTGTTTTTATTTAGTGTTACACCACACTGCTGATGGACTTTATTTTTGGATCTTCTACAGTTGTTTGGGACTGATATAAACTGTCTTTGTTATTGTGTGTGAGTGAGACGTCTTCCTGTCTACCTGAAGTCTTCACTTGGACACTGATTTTTACTGGACTTTGTCTGGACTGATCTTTCTTGTTTATTTGTGAAGACACTGGGTATTAACTTTGGTTTTCTATTAGTTTACCCTGTGATAAGTGGACGTTTCAGCACCGGTCCTGTTCTGTCCTGAAGGGCCAGGGGTAGCTCAGTGGTTAAGGCATTGGACTACGGTTCGGAAGATCCCAGGTTCAAACACCACAACCACCAAGTTGCCACTGTTGGACCCTTGAGCAAGGCCCTTAACCCTCAACTGCTCAGATGTGTAATGAGATAAAAATGTAAGTCGCTCTGGATAAGAGCGTCTGCCAAATGCCTAAATGTAAAAGGTCTAATATTGAGTTATGACTCTTACTCAGGTCTGTTGGTTGTTATGTAAAAGTCTGTAAAGTGAGAAATGGACAAATTTACTACAAACTTTTGGTTTAACTGAATATCATCTCAGTTTTTTTTCTGTAATTTTTGTGTTTTCTTTGCACACACTGTAAAAAAATAAGGTGTGTGTATGTGTGTGTGAAGGGGAGAGGAGGTGTGTGTGTGTGTGTGCACGCAATCCGAGGTTTCACTGTACTTCCTGTCTGTTTATAACCTTTACAGTACATACATGAAGTGGAGGACAGTTTATGTGTGATGAGGCTGAAACATGATGGAATTAGAAATTCATACCTATTTACATTAATCATCTTAAAGTCAAGTCTAATTGTTTAAGCAGCTAAATGTTAAACTCTACGGCTCATTAATATGTCCATCAAACTTTATTCATTGAATGTAATTCTGTAGAAACTCATGTTTCTTCAAAATATATTTTTCTTTGGTACACTTTATTTGGATTAATTATATGGAGTTGATTTACATGACCTGTCATTTTCAGTAAGTGATTCAGTGGCCACGTTGATGATGAATACATCATAGTCTTACATCATAGTTTCTTCATTTATGACTGATTCATGATCTTTCGGTTTCTGCTCAGTTCTGTTTAGAAGAGTTGTGTCTTTTATCAGATGTATTTCTCCAAACACTCAATAGCTTGCCCTTTAGTGAAGCGTCTCCATTCCCTGGGGATCTCACCAGAACCCTGAAATGTTTTCCCATAGTGCTTTTCCAGGTCTTTCTGGAATCTGCACACAAACCATTTCCAGTATGGGAGCTCAGAATTATCAGGGGTGATGCTCCAGGTGGCATAGACTCCTCCTGCTGATCTGTATGATTTGTAAGGTACAGTATTATCTGGATCATGTCCGGGGTCGAAAGCTTTATCACTTTGCACAGCTGTTGTGCAGATACTACAGGAGAGATGTGTTGTACCTCTGTAGTGCCACCCAATGATACCATTTACCCTGTGGAAGGGAACACTGTGATCTCCATCATGACCCTCTATTGTGTTGGTACAGATGGCTTTACAGAATGGACACTGAACCCAGCAGCACTGACAGAAGTGTTCAATCAGAATCTCATCTGGTTTCTTCCTGAACTTCTCCATGTTAATGTCTTTTACACTGTTAAACCTTTTGTCCAGCTCTGACATCACTGCAGTGAGACCATCACCAACAACCTGCTGTAGAAAATCAATGTCTGTAATTTCTTTGTGACCAGTGAAGGTTATTTCTTTAAAGCTCAGTTCATCTTTTAGTGAACTTCTGAAACTTCTCATCCACATGTCTGCATCACCACGGCTCTCCTTCACTTCTTCAGTTGCAATGTGAAGAGCATTTAATACTCTCTGCTCTATGTCTTTTAGATTTCCTTTAAAAAGCTTCAGAACTGTGGTGTTATTGTCACTGATGTACTCATTAACCTTCTCTGTAATGAAGTGTGTGAAGTGTTCTCGAGGATGATGAATGTACTCCTTGTACTTCTCAAAGTTCTCCTCCTCTGCCAGACATTTCAGGATGTGTTTCTCCAGGTTTGATCTGTTACCGTTAAACTCTGGCATGTCTGATCTCATCTGTGCTGCCAAAGCAGTAGCAGTTTTATTGTAGACTGCTTGCAGGATGGATTCTCTCAGGTTACTGCAGATCAGATCTCCAAACACTTTGATTGTTGTTGCTCCTCTGCAGTAGTTTTTAAAGACACAGTAATATTGTGGTTTCTGCTTGGACAGATAAACTCTTGGATCATTTGCTTCTCTGAATCGTTCATGGCACTCAGTAAATCTGTCAATCGCAAGTTCACACACATGGAGACAGAGATCCAGAGTGAATTCCTGTTTTAGTTTAATGCTCTGGTTCTCCTTCTGATGTTCCTCAACTCTCCTCCTGACGTGGTCTGTTATTTCCTGTATGTAGCTGTCTTTGTACCCTAGTATTGTGATTTTATTACAGATCTTGTTGATTAACTCCTTAGTTTCTTTTATCACATTTATGATCAGAGTCCTCACTAACTCTTTGTCTTTAAAGGAAAGTATATTCATGCAAGGTACATAATGAACCCAGTTCTGTCTTTTGAGGTTTGAAATGTAACATGAATAATCTCCCAGTCTGTCTATATGTTTGTAGTCTTGCTGTTTTTTCCGCTCACACACTAAAGTTAATTCATTTCCCACAGGCAGAATCTGTACAGCATCCTCCCAAAAATCAATACGTCTCTCTTTAGGTGTGTCTTGTGTCAGTTCAGTGACCCATTTGTCCCACAGTTCATCAAATCCATCTTTATGAACTTGTTCATCAGTTGATATACGTTTTAGTTTCCGAGCGAGGTCTTTGCTCCGACTGAACAGTTTTGCATCGTACTGGGTCCTTTTATGTTCAAAACTCTCCCGAGCCTGTTGCTGCTGTATAACTTCATTCACATTTTGTTTTGTATCTTTAACAAGGTCTTCATAAAGCTGTGTGATTTTGGTTTCACATCTCGCTCTCCACTGAATGAAAATTTCTTTATCTTTGTCCTCTTCAAAGTAGCTCTTCATTGACTTGTCCACTTCCTCTTTGGTCTCTATCATGTAAAAATGAAGATCTTTTTCTTCAATTGTTTTCATTTTTTCATTTTCGATTCTATTGTGAAGTTTTTCTTCAGTATCTAACATGGCACATCTGAGGGTCCAGGTCCATTTTCCAAACTCAGTCTCCAGTTTCCTGTACACTGCTATCTCCAGTGTGTTTTTGAAGCTAAACACAAAGTTCTCATTGAGTATTGCATTCCACAGGTCACTAACACGTGATTTAAACTGGGATAGAGACATAACAGTAGACTCTTCAGCTCTTTTGAAAATGGCCTTCTTTAGATTCTGAACATTTCTGCTGTAGCAGGGGTTTGGTGGTGCCATTGGTGGACTTCCCTCCCAGAGCTGTGCAAAATAGTACACATCATCTTGTACACTGAATTCGATCACATCACTGAAACACTCAGCTTCACTGTCTTCTTCTTTTGCAGCCAATTTAGTCATTTCATCCAGTTTCTTCTGTAAACGTCTCCGTCCCTCCATGTTTTTCTCTCCGGCTCTGATGTCACTGACATTCTGATGGACAAACATGCATCTGGGATTCAATTTGACCTTCTTCATCCTCAGGAAGGCCTGAACAACAATCTGAAGGATGTCCTGCATCTCAGCAGGGTTCTCACCAAAGATGTTGATCAAAGTCAGGTTTCCAAGACCAACAACAAATGTGGCGAGTTCATTGTCATGGTGTCGAGTGGATTTTCCTGCGAGCTCAAGTGCTCGAAGTCCTTCAGTATCTATAACTAGAATGTAGTCAAACTTTAGCTGTTCTTTCATCTCCTGTGACACTCTCACCAGCTGCATGAAGGCGCCTCTGGTGCACCTTCCAGCACTGACAGAAAACTGGAGTCCAAACATGGCATTGAGCATGGTTGATTTCCCAGAGCTCTGAATCCCCAGAACTGACAGCACAAACACCCTCTGGTCTCCCAGTATCTTTACAAGTTCATCTAGAACCGCTAGAACCCAGATCAGAGGAACATGAGCAGCATCTCCATCCATCAGCTCCAGTGGACGTCCAGATTTCATGAGTTCTGCTGCAAGCTTGGGGAGATTTTTTATTATTTCATTTTTAGATCTTTCCTCATGAGGTTGTACAGAAGTAAAAGATTCATATATCTGACCCATCTCTCTGAGGATGTGTTCCAAACCAAACATTGCTGCATTCAGTTCTTCTGAAAGATGTTCAAGTTCTTTTTGCTCCTCCATCATTTTCACTGATTTGTCATGTTTCCTCTTAAGATCTAAAACTGCTGTCCACTTTTCATTGTATTTCTGATAAAGGACCAAAAGATCATCTGCTGTGTGTTTGTCCAGGAAAATCACAACCCATTTCAGAAAAAACAGTTTTACATTTTCTCCCGGAAGATTCAGTGAATCAATAACTTCTTCTATAAGACCTGCAAGTTTGTGTTTATTCTGCTCTTCCCGGATTTGCATCATTTCTCTTTGTTTCACACTCTTTTGCTTTTCTAAGTTGTTCCCTTGAAGTCTATGCAGGTCTTTGTTCATTTCACACCAGTCATGCCATAACTTCCCCTGACAGGGCAGAAGCTTTTCCTTTATTCTGGAGACGTCAGTTTCATTCAACTGACTCATGATATTTTCTGCAGCTTCTTTTCCTCTCTTGCATTCAGAAACATCTTCATCTTTTCTCATCACTTCATTTTTGACCAAATCTTCAATTTTGAAAATTGATGTTGAGTTTGAAAGGCACTTTTTGATAGTGATTCTGAGGTCCTTGGCTACATCTGACTGATTTCTGTCTTTAAGGCCAATTCTGTATTTTCCATTCCTGATTCTACTTACACCAGATTCATCCTCAGAAAGTAGACAAATAAGTGGTTTTGCACCTTTTAAGAGATTTTCTAGTATTTCCTTGTTTGTGATTTTATTTGCATCACATAAAAGTACAACATTGACTGAGGACATTTCACTCAGTATGTTCAGTTGTTCCTCATTAGTTTCTGCATCACCATGGAGATTACAGAAAGCAACACAGTCAGGGAAATGATCAGTTTCCTTCCCAGATGGGCAGTACCAAGCGATCTCCACCACTCCATCCATCAGGAGCCGGTTCTTGGAGCTGCCTGGACAGTGTCTGTGGAAGAATGTGTGGTGTTTCTCATTGATCAAGCTGTTCATCAGCTGAGATTTGGATGATGATGCAGAGCTAAACCTGAAGAAAGCCACCATTGGAGTTTCTGCTTCATAAACAGCCTGAGTTTTGCTGATCTTCTTACCAGAGGAGTCAGTGGTCTTCCAGCTCTTCCTAATTTCGCGAAAGGTCCACAGAGGAAACTCAATCTCTCTGGTGAAGGGATTGGGCACCAGCAGGGGCAGAGCATACTGACACTGAGCCAGTTTATTCACTATTAGCTGCTTAAGGAAATTATCAGAGCAGTGAAACACCGCCATCTGCACATCCATGGGGTGAACAGGATCTGTATAGTTTTCACTGTGAGAGGATGCTGCTTTGTTCGAAAAAAAATCAGAAAAGTCATTATCTTCTTCATCTCCTGAGCCTAGTTCAGTATGATCAGTGTTAATGCATTCTTCTTCAGTAGTAATGTATCTTGCTCTGTAGTCCATCATCAGCAATCTTTGTATAAACATTTCCACTAAATCTCTCTCTGTACGAGACTCCTGACAGTTTAATGAGAGTGGAGTTATCTGGAGAACATCTGAAGGTTTCATTTTTTGCTGATATTTTTCCAGAAGATTAAGTCTAATAAACAGTTCCTCTATCGACCTTTTCATTTCTTCACAGCCATTTTCTTCCATTTTATGCTCGCTGTGTTTTTCCTGTAAAATAGAAATGAATATAAATATAATACAACTGTTTAAAAATGACAAATTTGAAATTGTGTTAATGATAAACTGTATTAAGAAAATAAGACAATAGTTGCCCATTTAAAGGACCTGCTCCTGGTCTCTGTGCCTTTATCCAGAGTGTATATACTGTACACTGACTCTTCTCATGTTTTCTTATTGAGATTTTACAGCTACTCTACTGTTCCCATGTGATTGTTGTCTTACTGAGTCCTTGTAGAGTCTGTTTATTTCTCTGGGATTAGCATTAGCTTTAGTTTTCTGCTTCTGGCTAGCACCTAGCATTGTCTGTTAACACTCTACACTGAGGGCGTTTTCTCACTGGGGAACCGTTTCTGATCACACTTGGCCCAGGGACCAGTTGATTTTTGTCTGTGAGCATGCGATCGTTCCAAGCTCGGGAACCAATTCCTGGACTGATTGCAGAGGTGGTCTCAGGGACGATACATGCGCGGAAGGCAGGATATGCAAACGCACTCTTGCTCAAAAGAGGAAGAGACATAGTTTTTGCTAGAAATTTAGACAGACATTTAAATTTCTGTGTTTGCAAGAAATTTAGACATACACTCAAAGGCTGTAATACATACAGTATGTAACCTACAGGAAATATTCTAGTTTTTTTTTTACAAATCTAAATAGTTTGTTTAATTCATATTTACATAATGCTGACTGGTGTGTTTGTCTGTGTGCTCTGTGATGGATTGGCACCCTGTCCAGGCTGTACCCCGCCTAGTGCCCGAAGTCTCCTGGGATAGGCTCCAGGTCCTCCGCGACCCTGAACACAGGATTAAGCGGTATAGAAAATGAATGAATGAATGAATGAATGAATGAATAATGCTGACCTCGAAACTTCTAAATGTGTTTTTATTTCTGTGACTGAAATTTAAAAAAATAATTATTTTTTGCGTATTAATACAGTAGCTTCTTTCATTTCAGTTTACAGATGCACATACACTCGCATACCTGCACACACACACACACACACACACAGTAAACAGTAACATTGCCATTTATTTCTTTTCTGCTGTTCCAGGAATGAATGTACACAGTATATGTATGTATTTTTCTTCATTACACCTCTTGGGCTCTGTATGGTTTTGCCGACTACTGCTGTGAAGTGTTTAATTTCACAGAAATATAAAATATTTTTTTTCCCTCCAGCTTTGAGGTCAACTGTGTGGAAAGAGGAGAGCTGGGGGTTCACGCTGAAGGTTTGTGAGAAAGTCCCTAATTCAGCTGCAGGTGGGTAGTGAGAGACGTACAGTAGGGGCGACAGTTTGGTCACTAGAATGTCAGGAATTATCACAATGAAAGCTGAACTGAAATCGAGGGAGAGAATTCTTTTGTAGTTCCTGCAATGTTCTAGAGGGCAGAAGTTAAAGATTTTACTGAAGACCTCTGTAAGCTGATCCACTCATGCTTTAATTACCTTCCTGCCTGTTTTAGGTTCATTGATTTAAACACTCGACTTATTTCGTGTTCTTGTAGGGTGAGAATGTAGGTATTACCTGCTGCTAGAGTCTAAACTAAACATCTCAAAATACACAAACAGTTTCTGATTCTGTTTTGCACCACTATTTAAAACTGGTCCGTGTCAGCAGAGTGAAAAGTCACATGTCTTGTATTTCTAAGGAGCGCTTTGGTTCCTGCCGTCCATTCCACAAGCACACAAATCCTACAGCCATATGATGCTCCTTTACTATGGAAGTCTAACAGGGCCAAAATTCCCCAAAGCAAAATATTATGTTGAATTACATGAACTGAACAAAACCTTGTTGAAATAAAAAAAAATTTTGCATTGTAGTTTAATCTGAATGGAAAGAAATCCTTATAGCATTTAAAATGCTAGAAATCTTTCCCACTGCAATTTATTGTGGTTGTATATTTCAAATGAAAATTTATTTTAAATAATGAAGTTACTAGATTTCTGCTTAAAAATAGTTTCAGGTGTTTAAAATACCATATTCAGTAGTTTTCTGTAAAATAAATTAAATAAACAGGGTGTGCTTTCAGCCTTCTCAGTCTCTGAGAATATCTTTGACACGCAGCGCTAAAATTAACTGAAACTTAGAGAATACTGCACACACTGACATGTGAAATATATCTATAGAAAGATCTGCTTTTACATTAAAATAAATATTCTCGGGGCCTCCGAGTGGCGCAGTGGTAAAGCGCTCGTCCTATCATCCGGAGATAACATGCTCAATTCCCGGGTGATGCTGTAACATCTGACAGCCGGAGGTCTAGAGAGAGCTGATTGGCCGATCTCTCTCAGTGCTCCCGCATTAATCACGGCTCTACAATCAATCAGGGGTGTAGAGGGGCATAGAGCCATCATCACGCAAGCGGAAGGAGCGGATAGCGCTGTCTGCTGAGTGTGTTACTCCGCCCCCAATGGTGCGTGAGCGAGCAGTACGAAAAGATGCAGTCAGCTGGTGTCACGTGGTTCGGAGGAAACACGTGATAGTCTTCAGCCATCCCAGCTGAGTGGTAGTAGTAGCCATAATGTGGAGCCCCCTAGTGACGGGGAGGAATTGGACATGACTAAATTAGGGAGAAAAATCTGGAAAAAATCCAAAATAAATAAATAAATATTCTCAGTTTATGTAATCTGTATGAATCCAAGGAGAGGATTCTGTCTTTCTGTCTCACTTCAATATCTGATAATAACCTGAGACATGACACGCCCACACGCTATTCACAGGAATGTGAATTTACAGGTAATGTACATACAAGGCCACGCCTTCCAGACAGTGTCATGAAAACATCAGGTTTCCACACAGATTCAGTGAATTTCACTCAGTTTTGAATATCTGGTTTGTAAATATCTGCTCCAGTGTAAATGTTTGGAATGTGATGAGTATATATGAGATATAAAGGATAAATGTTCAATAGAAAACAAATGTAAACAAGCAGGCAAGATCCAGACGGACCATCACTGTTTCATAGAAAACCCAGACTGATGATGACATGGTTCCACAGACTCTGTGATTCGGACCACAACCAGGGTCTGGGGTCAGGATGGGCCTCTTTTATTTTTAAAGTGGATGGACACACGAGAAGTAACTGTCTGTTGTAGCCTGCATTCTACAGTAGGTACAAAGTGGAGGAAGACATCTTCCTGTCCTGCACCTGTGTTTGTGTACAACCAGCACACGGACTTCGGGTGACAGTAACGTTGTTACTGCTGGTCACAGGGTCTGTGTGTGTAAAGCAGTTTATGGTAATCAGTGAAAAACACCATGGAAATGTCAGGTATGTGATGTTCACTTGTGTCTTCAGTGTGTCAATAATACAGTGATGGTAATTTCCACATCTGAATATTTTACACAACAAAAATAAAAAATCTGAACCAGAGCTGTTGATAATTACTGTACAATAATGAGTCAAAAAAAAGGTTAAATGTTGTTTAGACAGAAGTTCACTAGCTGATTATTTCATTTGTACAAAGAATGAACTGTTATATATCTTGTGTATCTGTAAACTTTGTATCTGCTTATTATTACCAGTACAGTAGGTACTCAAGCGGTATTCTGGTTTTACCGACACGTCTCACAGAGACAGCATTTGGTTTTGTGTGTTTGCTGGCTTCTACCACTGAGTACAGGGCGCTATTTTGTATCTTGAGTGCATCAGAAAATGAACCGAAGCTCCATGTATACTTGCCTCACAGACGTAAAAAATATATACTTATATTTTAAATATAAAGAGAAATGTCTGATTTTATATAAACTAATGGAAACAAATTTTAAATGATGTAATTCCTATGAAAAGTGAATTGTAGACGAGTCCACTGCTGCGGAGACGACGAGATGACATGATCATCACAGCCGAAACAAAGACATCAGTAATTTATCTATGAATTATTAAAATGGTCTGCTTGTTGTTTTTCCCGACACTTTCATAATCATTAGTTTACTTCTGCTGGTGCGCTCTGGAAAACTTTGTGTGTGCGGTTGAGGGCTGATTAGACTACGTAGGAAATTAAAGAGGAGGATGATCAACATCCCAAACCTCATTTAAATTAAATTAATAAATAGTGTAAGTAAACAATAATAGCCCACAATTAATGGAACATTTGTATTTAGATTATAAAAATAATCCTGCATCTATTTTTAGGCGTTCCAGCTGTCACTTTTTAGTTAAAAGTTTTCAATACAAATCTTATAATGTCCACATGATATCAAACATTCCGCTTGTTAATATTTTAACTATTTAAACCTTTAAACTATTTATTTTACCTTTTCTTCTTCTAGAGCTTCTTCCACCTGCTGGAACATCTCAGTAGTGTAGCAGCTTCCTCCGTTCACCTTCACCATCGAGTCGATTTTATCCAGAAGGGTCAGGACCTGAGTGCAGCTGGATTTATCACTGTTGTTGATCACATGGTATCTGTTATCAAACTCACACAAAAGTTGCTTTAACTTTGGCCCAGCCTTTTCCACATACTGTCCAGTAGTCTTTCCTTTAAGGTCATCTCCCCTGGTGAATAGCACAATGGTGTACAGACTAGATTTTTCACCAAAAGTTTCCTTAATCAAGTCCACTGTCTCTCTATCCTCCTGTGTGAGGCATTGTCCCACTTTCAGTGTCAGCAGGAGCACATGAGGTCCAGGTGTTGACATGGAGATGCATTTAATAATCTCTTTCCTGGTTTCATCATTAGGAAATTTTGTGTGGAACAGTCCTGGAGTGTCGATCACAGTAATCTGTCTCCCACAGATTTCTGCTGTTTCTTTCTGACACACGCTGGTCACCGATTCATCTGAAATCTTCTTCTTTGTCTTTCGGCTGTTCCCTTTCAGGGGTCGCCACAGCGAATCATCTGCCTCCATCGTCACCGATTCATCTGAAATGTCTTCCTTAAAAATGTTTTTCCCCAAAATTGTGTTTCCGGATGCACTCTTCCCAACACCAGTCTTCCCCAGCAGAACTATCCTCATGTCCTGGGAATCCAGTGAACATTCTAAAGAAAACAAAATAAACAACACAATCTTATTTTACATGGGTTTAAAACAGGGTATGTCTGGTATAATACAACAATTCACTGCAACCATTGCATGACATTATAGCTAGAATATAGCAGGTATATAGCATATAACTCATTTAATTTTCCAAGAACCAATCCCTTAGAACTGTGTGCTCATTTGGTCCCAGACCTGCCAATTACAGATTGTTCCTGACAAGCAGTTGATTTCAGACAGAGTTAGCTAATGGGTTGAGGATAGCCCATGCTTAAGCTCCATTATGTCAGCTGTACGAGTTAGCCTAATTAACATGTATGGTGAGAGAACAGCATTAATGTACAATAGTAAACTCTGGTTTCCCATGTGTGATTAAACACTCATTCTGCTAGAGTGGCACCTGGTCAGATTCTTGTCACTCTCGCTCATGGTCTATACAGCTTTATCCTGTATCGTCCTCCACATGTCTTTATCACAGACTGGAGTGGTTCATCTAACTGTTCCCTCTGTGACTGCTGATTAAAGATGAATATAATGTGATCATTAATTCTGGAGCTGAAGATCCTCTGAAATGTCTCCATTACTCCTTTATCTTCATGACATAAATATTAAACTTTTGAATGATCTTATATTAAATGATCTTATATACCTCCAGGCTCCTCCTATTAAAATTATATATATATATATATATATATATATATATATATATATATATATATATATATATATATATATATATATATATTATTTTTTTTTTTTTTTTTTGAAAATGTATAATATATGTAATAATATATTTCCATTTAAACTAGAACAGGCTGATTATTCATATAAATTGAAACAACAAACTGCTTCAGCCAGAATAAAGAAACAAAAATAATAAAATAAATAAAGAGTGAGCAACAACAGAAACACATTGCTCTGGCTGGAACATTGTTGAGTGTTGATGACACCCTATGACAGGCTCTAGAGGTTTCTAGAAAGGGGCACATACTTTTCCATGGCACTGCATATAGTCAGATTGTTCTACTGGGGTGAAACTGTGCCAGGTGGAGTTATAGCACTTTCAAAATCATACTAACTTTACACTGATCTGAATAACTTTGAATAATGAACTTATTGTTCTTTCCTTTGTTTGTTTGTTTCTTTTTTTTTTTTTTTTACAAATATGACCCAATATATGTTCAGTGATACTTTTTTATTTACATTTTTGTTTGTGTTATATTTTTATACTAGTATATGGTTTTAAAAATGAATCTCCACTTTAATGGTGAGCTGCTGAATCCAGCCTCGCTGTCCCTGACTGTAATGTTAGAGCCGTCAGAGCAGAACTGGAACTTTCTTTCACACCAAAGGCAGAATCTCTTCATTTGAAACATTTCACAGCATTTACCTCTAAAGCTTTTTCTTATTTTCGTTTAACTTTCAGCTCCACCTTTTCTTCTTCCTCCTTTTCATTCATTAAAATGATTATTAATTTGCTCAAAGAAATTTGCTGCATCGAGAAAGGATCAATATCTCTCCCTCCGTAAGTTAAAACTGAAGGTGTCTAATTAATATTGAGGGAGCAAAAACATCCACTTTATTTGTAATGTTGCTCGCGGCAGTGTAACAGCCTGTTAATTCATGTACTGATGAGATGGACAAACTGCTCAATGCCAGTTCTTTTATTTCTGCATTGTCAGGTTAGAGTACAAACTTTCGGGTCGATCCCGCACTTAAATCCAACTAAAAACTACTGAAAAGAAAACAAAACTCAGGCTCTATATCCCAGCTTACATCTCGCATTCGTGTTCACACACACCGGACTTCATTACCCACAATGCATCTCTCGCACTGGACTACACTCCCGTAAACAGCTGTCGTAAATTAACCTCTCTCTCCAGGAACAACACGGTCTTTGTCGGCAGCGTCCGTGCGATCGACGCGCTCATCCATATGAGTAGGAAAGATATCCAATATTATGGTTTCCATCATTTTTTATATATTTGTGTACTGACTGGGCCGGACCACACTGGCCAGTAGCCCACCGGGAAAACTCCCGATACTCCAGATGGCCAGTCTGCCACTGTATATGTATATTCAAATGTATATCGAAATATCGGAAATGTGTTTAAAAATCATATCACAGTTATTGAAAAAAATTCTATCGCGATATATATTGATATTGAATTATTGTCCAGCCCTATTATGACCTAAAACCCAAGTGGCACAGATCCATGCCGGCAACACAGTATAGGTCAAGGATGATTTAAAAATAAATAAATGAATGAATAAAAACTGCTCATATAGAAGCCATTGCTTGTGTGTTAATGGGGAGGCATTAGACATCTTCTTGTTCTTTGTCTTTCGGCTGTTCCCTTTCAGGGGTCGCCACAGCAAATCATCTGCCTCCATCTAACCATATCCTTGCATCCTCTTCTCTCACACCAACTAACTTCATGTCCTCTCTCACTGCATCCATAAATCTCCTCTTTGGTCTTCCTCTAGACCTTCTGCCTGGCAGTTCCAACCTCAGCATCCTTCTACCTATATATTCACACTCTCCTCTGAACATGTCCAAACCACCTCAATTTCGTCTCTCTGGCTTTATCTCCAAAACATCTAACATTGGTTGTCCCTCTGATGTACTCATTCTTGATCCTATCCATCCTTGTCACTCCCAAAGAGAACCTCAACATCTTCAGCTCTGCTACCTCTAGCTCTGCCTCCTGTCTTTTCTTCAGTGCCACTGTCTCTAAGCCGTAGAGCATCGCTGGTCTCACCACTGTCCTGTACACCTTTCCTTTCATTCTCGCTGATACTCTTTCATCACACAATACACCTGACAATTTTCTCCACCCATTCCAACCTGCCTGTACTCGTCTCTTCACCTCCTTTGTAACACTCTCCGTTGCTCTCGACCGTTGACCCTAAGTACTTAAAATCCTGCACCTTCTTTACCTCTGCTCCCTGTAGCCTCACCGTTCCTCTTGGGTCCCTCTCATTCACACACATGTATTCCGTCTTGCTGCGGCTAACCTTCATTCCTCTGCTTTCCAGAGCGTACCTCCACCTCTCCAAATTTTCTTCCACCTGTTCCCTGCTCTCGCTACAAAGCACAATGTCATCTGCAAACATCATAGTCCATGGAGACTCCTGTCTACCTTCATCTGTCATCCTGTCCATCACTAGAGCAAACAAAAAGGGGCTTAGAGCCGATCCTTGATGCAGACCCACATCCACCTTGAACTCTTCTGTCACACCTACAGCACATCTTATCACTGTCTTACAGCTCTCATACATGTCCTGCACCACTCTAGCATACTTCTCTGCCACTCCAGACTTCCTTATACAACACCACAGCTCATCTCTTGGCACCCTGTCTTCAGCTTTCTCTAAATCTACAGAGACACAATGCAACTCTTTATTACCTTCTCTGTACATCTCCACCAGCATCCTCAAACCAAATACTGCACCTGATGTACTCTTTCTAGGCATAAAACCATATTGCTGCTCACAAATTCTCACCTCTGCCCGTAACCTAGCCTCCACTACTCTTTCCCACAGCTTCATTGTATGGCTCATTAGCTTTATACCTCTGTAACTGCCACAGCTCTGCACATCTCCCTTGTTCTTAAAAATCGGCACCAATACACTTCTCCTCCATTCCTCTAGAATCATCTCACTCTCCAAGATCTCATTAAACAAACTAGTCAGAAACTCTACTGCCACCTCTCCTAAGCACTTTCATACCTCCACAGGCATGTCATCAGGACCAACAGCCTTTCCACTCTTCATCCTCTTCAAACCCCTTCTCACCTCACTTTTAATAATATTTGCTACTTCCTGCTCCACAATAGTAACCTCTTCTACTCTTTGATCTCTTTCGTTTTCATCATTCATCAACTCCTCAAAGTACTCCTTCCATCTTCCCATCACCCTCCTGGCATCTGTCAGTACATTTCCATCTCTATCTTTAATCACTCTAACCTGCTGCACATCCTTCCCATCTCTATCTCTTTGCCTCACCAACCTGTACAGATCCTCCTCTCCCTCCTTACTGTCCAGCCTAGCATACAAGTCCTCATATGCTGTTTGTTTGGCCTTTGCCACTTCTACCTTCATCTTACGGTGCATCTCCCTGTACTCCTGTCTACTCTCTTCAGTTCTCTCAGAGTCCCACTTCTTCTTAGCTAGCAAGTCTCCTTGTCTCCTTTTCCCTTACCTGATGATACACCAAGTACCCTCTTACCTGTCTCCCTGATCACATTGGCTGTAGTTGGCCAGTCAACTGAAAGCACCTCCTGACCATCCATAGCTTGTCTCAACTCCTCCCTAAAGACTACACAACATTCTTCCTTTCTCAGCTTCCACCACTTTGTCCTCTGCTCTGCCTTTGTCCTCTTCACCTTCCTCACGACCAGGTTTATTTTACACACCACCATTCTGTGTTGTCTGGCTACACTCTCCCCTACCAACACCTTGCAGTCACTGATCTCTTTCAGATTACAAGGTCGACACAAGATGTAGTCCACCTGAGTGCTTCTGCCTCCGCTCTTATGTCACCCTATGTTCCACCCTCTTCTGGAAGAAAGTATTTACTACTGCCATTTCCATCCTCTTTGCAAAGTCCACCACCATCTATTCTTCTACATTCCTGTCCTGAAGACCAAACCTGCCCATCACATTTTCATCCCCTCTGTTCCCTTCCCCACATTGAAGTCTGCACCAATCACCACTCTCTCACCTCTGGGGATGCTCTAGATCAATTCATCTAACTCTCATTTGATCTCTCAGGTTTGTTGACGGTGAGGTGATTGTTTGCTTTACATCTCAGGGAGGCCTCATGTTTGTGTTTCCTTCTGGCTCTCCCTTTTAGTTATGCTGTCATAGTTAGTCCTGCCGGAGTCCCTGCTTGCACTCTACAGTAAATATACATTCACATTATACATTGTGACTGTGACCATACCTAATTGCAATCTCTCCTCCTCTTCTCTTTCTCCCCCTCGTTCTCTTTCCTCTCTCCCCCTGTCTCCCCCTTTCCCACTCTTTCTCTCTCTCTCTCTGTCGAGCTACACATGTCGTTCCTGAGCTGCCAGTGATCCAGACTCCGTCTGCCCTCCGGACCTGTTTGATCCATCCTGGTGCCCCGTTTCTGATTGGAAGTCGCGGCGCATGGATGAGAAGTGATGCTTACGGTTGGAGAGCCACTTCTAAACATTAATTCTTCATTACATCTAGGTCACATCCCTAAACCTTTCAAGTTAGCAGTTATTAAGCCGCTTTTTAAAAAATCTAATTTGGACGCGAATGAAATAACAAATTACAAACCGATTTCAAACCTTCCATTCAAATAAAAAATACTAGAAAAAGTAGTATCAGCTCAAATATGCACATTCTTGCAGGATAACAACATCCTTGAAGAATTTCAGTCAGGTTTCAGGCCCCATCATAGCACAGAAACTGCACTAGTTAAGATTACAAACGACTTGTTTTTAGCTTCAGACCAAGGCTGCATCTCATTGCTAGTCCTGCTCAATCTTAGTGCTGCATTCGACACAATAGATCATAATATTCTCATAGATCGCTTACAAAATTATATAGGTATTCAGGGACAGGCATTAAAATGGTTTAGATCTTACCTGTCTGATCGCTACCATTTTGTAGATCTAAATGGAGAACCGTCTGGTGTAATGCCAGTGAAATATGGGGTCCCACATGGTCAGTTTTAGGACCTCTGTTGTTCTCAATATACATGCTTCCCTTGGGTAACATCATTAGAAGACATGGGATTAGTTTCCATTGTTATGCTGATGATACCCAATTATATATCTCAACTAAACCAGACGAAATACCTAAGTTGTCTAGATTAACTGAGTGTGTCCAGGACATAAAAGATTGGATGACCAATAACTTTCTTTTATGAAATTCAGATAAGACAGAGATATTACTTATTGGCCCAAAAATCAGCACACAACAGCTTTCACAATTCAGCCTGCGCTTAGAAGGATGTACTGTTACTACCAGCTCAGCAGTAAAAGACCTGGGCGTAATATTAGACAGTAACTTGTCTTTTGAAAATCACATTTCAAATATCACAAAAACAGCCTTTTTCAATCTTCGAAATATTGCTAAACTTAGGAACATCTTATCCGTATCTGATGCAGAAAAACTAGTTCATGCATTCATGACCTCCAGACTGGACTATTGTAATGCATTACTAGGTGGTTGTCCTGCATACTCAATAAACAAGCTTCAGTTAATCCAAAATGCAGCCGCCAGGGTTCTCACTAGATCCAGATAATATGATCATATAACCCCAATATTATCATCCCTGCATTGGCTACCTGTTCAGTTTAGAATAAATTACAAAATAGTATTACTTACATACAAGGCCTTAAATGGTTTAGCTCCCACATACCTAACCAGTCTTCTGATACGCTACAATCCACCACGCGCCTTATGATCACAAAGCTCCGGACTTCTGGTAGGTTCCCAGAATTTCAAAATCTACAAAAGGGGGTAGGGCTTTTTCATATTTAGCTCCAAAGCTTTGGAATAGCCTTCCAGACAGTGTTCGGGGAGCAGACACGGTTTCTCAGTTCAAAAGTAGACTCAAGATGCATCTTTTTAATCTGGCATACACATAACTCATCCCATAATCTCATACTCCAGTACACCTATCCCGAATGGCAACTACGCTAATTCTCCCCATCTGTTCTGTATTTCTCTAACCATCCCGAGGCATCGGGAGATTTTGCCAGCTTCAGTAGACAAAGGCCGACCCTGCAAGGTTCCTGAGGCATCCAGAGAAGGACCAGCTCCAGCTGGATTCAGCTTTATGATGGTTGGAGCTACATATGCTGCTCCTGTGCTTCCAGTGATCCAGACGTCATCTACCCTCTGCACCTACTGACTCGTCCCCATGCTGAACTGGTCTTCATGTCAATTTAAGTAATTTCTGTCATATTGAATTTTCACCTGCACAGCACACAAGATGTTATATAATTTCTATCTGTTATCGCCCAGATGAGGATGGGTTCCCTGTTGAGTCTGGTTCCTGTCAAGGTTTCTTCCTAATGCCATCTCAGGGAGTTTTTCCTTGCCACCGTCGCCGTCACCCTTGTCTTGCTCATCAGAGAAATTTCATTCATTCGTCTCATTATTATTATCTGCACATTTTTCTCACACATACACACTTCCAATTATTTTCTTTTCTATAATAATAATAATAATAATAATAATAATTATTATTATTATTATTATTATTTAAATTTATTTATTTTTTATTTTTATTTTATTTCATTTTTTTGTGAAGCTGCTTTGAGACAATGACCATTGTTAAAAGTGCTATATAAATAAAATTGAATTGAATTGAATAAGAGCAAGTCCAAACCTGCAGCTCTTGTTAAATGTTCCTGAGCTACAGTGGCCAGGACATACTGTACTAAAAGTGGAGGAAGGGAGCAAGGAAGGAAAACCAGAGGATTGAAATCGGTCTGTAATTTGTTATTTCATTCGCGTCCAAATTAGATTTTTTAAGAAGCGGCTTAATAACTGCTAACTTGAAAGGTTTAGGGACGTGACCTAGATGTAATGAAGAATTAATAATGTTTAGAAGTGGCTCTCCAACCGTAAGCATCACTTCTTTTAAAAATCTGGTTGAGATTGGGTCTAACAGGCACGTTGTTGATTTAGCCGAGGTGATGAGTTTATACAGCTCTTCCTGTCCTATACCTGTAAAGCACTGCAAATCTAAATGTGAAGCTATAGGCTGAACTGGCTCGTGAGATACTATTAGAGGTTGAACCTCCATTATTTTCTTCCTGATATTATTGATTTTTTCATTAAAGAAGTCCATAAAGTCTTCACTTCTAAACTGTGATGGGATACTCTCTGCGGGCATCTTAGGTTTTGTTAGGCAAGCCACTGTACTAAATAAGAGCCTGGGATTGTTTTGGTTTCTTGCTATCAGTTGGCTAAGATGCTCGGTCCTAGCAGTTTTTAGAGCCTGTCTATAGCTGCACATACTGTCTTTATACGCAATTCGAAAAACGTCTAGTTTAGTTTTCCTCCATTTTCGCTCGAGGTTACGGGTTGCTCTCTTTAGGGCGCGAGTATGACTGTTGTACCACGGTGCAAGTGTTTTATCTCTGACTTTTTTTAATCTGATTGGAGCAACAGTGTCTAATGTACTGGTAAAAATAGTGCCCATGCTGCTAGTCACTTCATCTAGATCATCTGCATTTAGGGGTCTAATAAGAAATTGGGACAGATCCGGCAGATTACTTGTGAATCTGTCTTTAGTAGTGGGATTCATATTTCTAACAGATTGATAACGTGGGGAGACACAGCTAATCTGTTCTACGGGTAGAGTATATGTCAGGAGGTGATGATCTGTGATATCATCACTTTGAGGTATGATCTCTATATTAGAGACATCTATACCATGGGATATAATTAAATCTAGCGTATGATTAAAGCGGTGAGTTGCTCCAATTATATTTTGTTTAACCCCAAAGGAATTTAGTAAATCCATAAATGTGAGTGCTAAAGCGTCGTTAGCATCATCTACATGAATGTTAAAGTCTCCTACTATCAACACTTTGTCAGAGTTAACCAATAGGTCTGTCCAAATTCTTTAAGAAAATCGACATACAGTATGGCCCCGGGGGTCTGTACACGGTGGCCAGGGTAAAATATAGCAAGAGTTTATTACGTATTTCATTGAGTGCATCATTAATGATAAGCACTTCAAATGAATTAAACCTGGGCCTTATTTTCTGAGTAACAGTGAGTACATCATTGTAGATAGTGGCGACACCACCACCGCGACCAATTAGACGGGGCTCGTGCTTATAGAAATATCCTGACGGAGTAGACTCATTCAGACCAAAATATTCATTTGGTTTAAGCCAGGTTTCGGTGAGACAGAGTGCGTCAAGGCAATAATCTGAGATAATTTCATTAATAATAAGTGCTTTAGGCGCAAGGAATCTAATGTTGAGTAGTCCAAACTTTAGAGGTGTATTTTGCCTACTTATTTTGCCTTTTTCTGGTTTTATGGTTATCAAATTGTTTTGCGCAAATTTAACAAATTTATTCTTTTTTCTCACTATTCGGGGAACAGACACAGTTTCTATAGGACAAGCTATGTGTGTGCGTCTATCACTATGGTAAGTTGTGATGTGGCTAATATGTTTGGAATCTACAGTATGACTTACTTATCTAGTTGTCTAGACATCACAGTCTGGCCCTTGTCAAAGCCACAATTCAAGTTACACTTTTTTACCATTTCCAACACATCGACTTCAAGGACAAAGTGCTCACTTGCTGCCTAATATATCCTACCCACTTCCAGGTTCTGTTGTAATGAGATTTTGTAACTGCAGCAACTGTGAGACGGGCCAAATTGTGATGTCTAGAGGACTGATGTCAGAGCAACTCCAAAACTGCAGCTGAGCTGGACAACCAGGGGTCACTGATGCACATGGGGAGTGAAGGCTGGCCCGTGTAGTCTGATCTAATAGAAGAGCTACTGTAGATCAAACTGAGGATAAGGTTAATGCTGGCTATGATCACACAGAGCACTTATAAGGTTATAGAAGGGGGGACCTACTCAGTATTAGGCATAGAGCTAACTGACATAAAATACATAAATTCATTAACAAACTTAAAAAAAAAAAAACTGTTTTTAAATAAATCTCTCAGAAACTGTCTGCTTGGTTTAGCTATTGTAGGATTACAAATTTATAAAATGTTAAATCTAGCTTCCAACGTAATAGTATATAAACTGAACAAGTTATGTACATTGGGTTTTACATTTTAAGGTAAAGTTGGTTGTCACATACCAGCCAGATCAACCCAGCACCTCCAGACCCTAGAATTCCACTCCAGGTTTTTTTTTTTCAACAAGCTCACCTGCCGCTCTAGCACACCTGTAACCGATCATGCAATCACCTCTAGGCTTTTTAAGCACGCTGAGAAGACCATTCAGTGCCACAGTATCTTACTCATGTGCCTCGCGTTTGTTTTGTCCAAGTGATTTTCTAGTCTACCTAGCCTGTTGTCTACCCTGCCTGTTTCTCGGATTTTTCTCTTGTCTACGCCCCTCCTGGTACCTCTGCTGTTGTCGGACTGATTAATGTGTATGACCTCGCATGTTTTCAAGACTTCGGATTTGTACTCACGATTTGGATTCATTTGCTCTCGCTGCTGGATTTCCGGATATCGACCCTTGCATGGATAAAGACGATTCTTCTAGCCACCACTTCGCCTCCTTCATCAGTCGGCTTCCTCCTCCGACGCGATCACCCCGCTTTCGAGCACTCTCGTGTTCGCGGAGAAAAGACATCCACGGTAAGCGCTTTATCTTCACATTCGCCGAAGAGAATAATCCGTTGCACTCCATCGTACCTGCTAAGCGAACCGATAATAAGGAACGAATCGCAAGAACACGAAAAGATTGCCCGTGTTCGGCTTCCGGGATTGTGGAGATTCCCCCGCGTCATAGCCCCGCCTCCTCTCTCGTCACTAAAGGCTTCCCCGGTCTCCAAGCACACACAGCCACTACTTCTCTCCCCTGCTCCTGCTGCAGTGACTCACCCAAGCTCTGGTGTATATATATATTACATTAAAGGATTAAATACTACTTTCTATCACTTAATTCCTGTTTGTCTGCTATTGGGTTCATTGCCACTCAATCATCTGTGAACCGCCCGTGACATTCATGACATTAAAAGAAGATCAAGTCTGGTAGCCCAGGTGTCAGAGACATTAACCTTTTGTCTTTATGTACTTCCTGACCACTGGGTAGAGTCCCAAAATCAATGTGAATGCTAATCTCAAGGCCAGGCTGTGCCTTTGTCTCTATGATAATGTAAAGGTTTGGGTGATACTGTCAGGCTGATTAGTTTAGCACCTATGCATTTGAAAGCCACTGTTATGCTGATGAGATCAGGGCTGGAGAACTTCCATTACCAGGCTGCCTCCTGTACTACACTATGCTTTTTTTTTTTTAGATCGTCTCCACCTCTTTGTATCCCTCCCTCTTGTAAAGTTTAAACTCTCCAGAGCTGAGCTTTTAGTCAAGACTTGTATGACTACAGCGATGCATGGCGAGTTCTCAATAAAGAGTAACGTCTGCTTGAATGATATCCCAATGTCTCCTGGTCTCTGAAAAAGTTCCAAACACTATCTACAGGGGCAAGAGGAAGGATGTGAACCTTTCATGGAATGTCATGGTTTCCTGCATTAATTTGTCAAACGGGGATCTGATCTTCATCCAAGTCACGAGTATTGACAAATATAATGTGTCTAAAAGAATAACAAATTTTAACACATTCTGATCTGTCATGTCTTTATTGAGACCAACAATAAAAACCTTATAGTGGAAAAAGTATGTGAATCCTTGAGTTAATGACCTCATAAAAGCTAAAGTGACTCTGGAGGTGTGGACTAGTTACTTTGATTGATTACAAACAGACATTTTGAGTTTGCTCCACACAAGAAGAATATGCTTATGTGAGCCGTGCCTCTCCAAAAAGAGCTTTCAGATGATCTATGATCAAGAATTGTTGATTTACATAAAGCTGCAAAGTGATTTTAAAGACTTTAGAAATTCACCAGTCTACAGTTACACAAATGGAGACACTTTGGGACTGTGGCTACTCTACCTAAAAGTGAGTGTCCAGTCAAAATCACCTGAAGAGCACGACAAAGACTCCTCAATGAGGTGAAGACACAACCCTGAGTGACGGCCAAAGGTCTGAAGACATCAGTAGAACTGGCTAACATCTATGTTCATGACTGTAGGGCCAGTGGTAGCTCAGTGGTTAAGGCATTGGACTACGGTTCGGAAGATCCCAGGTTCAAACCCCACAACCACCAAGTTGCCACTGTTGGGCCCTTGAGCCCTTAACCCTCAACTGCTCAGATGTATAATGAGATAAAAATGTAAGTCGCTCTGGATAAGCGTCCTAAATGTAAAAACATAAACAGCCAGGTTGTCTAAGGCAGGACACCACAATGTTACTATACAGAACATCACTGCACTGCTGAAGGTTGTGAACGAGCACATTGACACTCCACAGCGGGTATCAGCTAAATGTTTTGTGCACTGATGAACCTAAGACTGAACTATTTGGAAAGAAGACGCAGCTTTGAAGATTACATTTGATATATAAAGAGCTCTGTATATCATCATGAAAACATCTTTCCAACCACAAAGTATGGTGGAAGAAACATCATGATTTGGACCTGCTTTGCACCATCAGGGCGTGGCCAGCTTACAGTCATAGAGGAGAAGATGAATTCACAAGTGTATCAGAGACTTCTTCAGTATAATTTGAGAAGATGTGAACATCAGCTGTATTCCACTGGTTTTTAATGGTGATTATTTATATTCAGGTTAAAGCCTTACATGACTTCTGTAGTAACATGTGGAACAGTTCTGTCACTAGAACATGTTAACTTATCCATTTTATATATCAGGGACATCATTTCACTCTGCTGTGGCATTACATCACATTTCACTGAGGAAATAACATTTATAATTGTAACAGTATTTAAATAAACACATTATAACTTACTTATGGGAGGTGGAGTTATTCTCATCCTTTGCCTTTTGCTTCTCCTCAGCCTCCGGTTTGATGGATCTGTGTATAAACACACTGTAACTTACTAAACACACAAAATACACTACAGGAACAATGTTTATTCTTTAAATTACTCATTTATACATTTAATTTATCTCCATATGGATAATATCTGCTGTCCCTAATGTTATATATAATCATCATTTACTCTTAATAATCATATCCAAGGAAACACACAGTTATAAAGTGCTGATTAATAATAATATCCTACAGATAAGAGTGTGTTCAGGTCATTAAATAAATATATAAGTTATGATCTTCAGCACTCTTAGACATCTGGACAGAAACATCCCTCAGTTACAGCAGGTGAATGTAGTAAAGTATTAATACTGCTTTCATTAATAATTAGATAAACATATTTATGGTGTCTGTTTATTTGTAGTTTTCCTCTTATTGTGTGACTGAAGTCATGATTTTAGACTAAACAAGTGTAAAAAAGTGAAACTATAATATAATAGATGACACATGGCGTCCTGATCCTCTGACAGGAAACATACATGCTATGTTCCATTCACAGGGTCTACTCCCTACTCCCTACAGCTCATATAGAAGCAAATGAATAAAAACTGCTCATATAGAAGCCATTGCTTGTGTGTGTTAATGGGGAGGCGTTAGACATCAACATGTGTAGTTGTGTTTTTGGATATGTAAGGTAGTATACTTTTATTACTGCTACTGGAATATGGGAATGCCATCACAAAAATGTAGGACTCTAAAAATGAGCATATTATTATTATTATTATTATTATTATTATTATGCTCCGATTGATCGGCCACCGATCACGAACCCCAAAAGCGCAGATGAAAAATAGCAGATCACTTGACGGAAATTACTCGCTCGACTTTTCCACACATGCATGCACGGCGCACAGGTAAACAACAGCAGAACGGAGCTTACCAGTGGCAACATGAGTGCTCCCGTCAGGAAGTTTATCAAAGTGTCCAATAAAGACGTAAAGTCAGCCATTTGCAATGTATGTCGTGATGAAATCCCTCGAGGTGGAAGCAAGCAACGGAATTTTAACACCACTAACAAAAAAATAATAATGTGGGCTACATAGATAATTGGAAGACCTTTGAGGGCAAAGCTGGCCTGTTAGGGCGGGACGGTGTCCATCCCACTCGGGAAGGTGCTGCTCTTAATTCCTGTAGTATAGCTCATAGTCTCAGTAGAGGTCTAGTTAATCGGTTACAATCCAGAGCCCAGGCCAGGGAGCAGACAGACAGGTTAAACCAACCGTCTGCTAGCTGCATAGAGTCGTCACTCAGGGTTCACCTTATTGAGACTGTGTCTGTTCCCCGATCTAAGCAAAAATGTAGAAAGACTCAAAGTCTGTTTCAATAATTTAATTAACATAAAGACCACAAACTCAGATCATACTGAATGCGCAGCCGGCACCTCTGATCTGAAGATAGGATTGTTAAATATTAGATCTCTCGCATCAAAAGCAGTTATTGTTAATGAAATTATCACAGATCAGGCGTTTAATATACTCTGTTTAACTGAAACATGGGTTAAACAGGATGAGTATGTAGCTCTAAATGAAGCTAGTCCTCCTGTATACAGCTACATACACCAGCCTCGGTTAACTGGTAGAAGAGGAGGCGTCGCAGTTATTCATAATGATAATCTGTCTATCGTACAAAAACACGGACACAAATTTAACTCATTTGAAATTCTCTATAGTAACATAAGTGTATTTAAGTATATTAAATCAGCTCAGTCGATTCCACTAATTATAATTTACAGACCTCCAGGGCCGTATTCTGAATTTCTTAGTGAATTTGCGGATTTCATCTCAGACCTGGTCGTTTCTGTAGACAAAGTGTTAATTGCTGGAGATTTTAACATTCATTTTGAGAATCCAGAAGACCCTCTGAGAACAGCATTTATATCCATACTGGACTCCGTAGGCGTAAATCAGTGTGTTGTAGGACCCACTCATAAAGCAGGTCACACTTTAGATTTAGTAATATTCTTCGGATTAATTATAAGAAATGTATTCACAATTCCACTGTCTGAAATTATCTCAGATCACTATCTTGTCTCCATTCAAGTGTGTCACAGTGATAATGTACGCACAGCACCGCGCTACCGTATTAAACGTACATTCACATCAACTACCACACAGAGTTTTATCAGTAATCTCCCAGAGTTACCAACTTCGATTAGGCCCCCGTCTGACCCAACAGAACTCGATCAGGAGTCGACACTTCGTTGTACCTTAGATAATGTAGCTCCAGCTAAAAGAAAAATTATTAGAGATAAGAAACTCGCTCCCTGGTATAACGATCACACGCGCACTTTAAAACAGACTGCTCGGAAATTAGAGCGTAAATGGCATCAAACTAAATTATTGGTATTTCAAATAGCATGTAAAGAGAGCATTCTGAACTATAGGAAAGCTCTTAGTGTAGCTAGATCAACGTATCTCTCCACTCTTATAGAAGAAAATAAAAATAATCCTAGATTTTTATTTAATACCGTAGCCAAATTAACCAGAAATAAGACCACTACAGAAATCTCCACAACAACATCATGCAATAGTGAGGACTTCATGAACTTTTTTAATAATAAAATTGTAAATATCAGGCATAAAATTGAGGCTTTGAAACCGAACAATGTAATTGATACAGATGTTAACCTAGCCATGTCACATTCAAACCTAGAAAACTTTACTCCTCTTGAAGAGAATGAACTAATTTCACTCATCTCTTCTGCAAATTCATCAACCTGTATATTAGATCCTATACCGACACATTTTCTTAAACAGATAGTACCAGTAATAACAGAACCGATGTTGAGAATAATTAATTCCTCACTCAGCATTGGTTATGTTCCAAAATCTTTTAAAGTAGCAGTTATTAAACCAATAATTAAGAAACATGACCTCGACCCCTGTCAGCTGTCCTATTACAGGCCAATATCAAACCTCCCCTTTATCTCTAAGATTCTGGAAAAGATAGTAGCGGAGCAGCTATGCACATATCTACATAGAAATGGCATACATGAACTGTATCAGTCAGGATTTAGGCCTCATCACAGCACAGAAACAGCACTCGTTAAAGTAGTAAATGACCTCCTATTGGCCTCTGATCAGGGTTGTGTAACTATGCTTGTATTACTCGACCTGAGTGCAGCTTTTGACACTATTGATCATGCTATTCTTCTTCACAGATTAGAAAATGTAGTAAGAATTAAGGGTACAGCCCTCTCCTGGCTCAGATCCTATCTGACCGATCGTTATCAGTATGTAGACTTAAATGGTGATTACTCTGCATGTTCTCTAGTGAAGTTTGGCGTTCCGCAGGGTTCAGTTTTAGGCCCACTGCTTTTTTCCCTTTACATGCTTCCTCTGGGCAACATAATCCGTAAGCATGGTATTAGTTTTCATTGTTATGCTGACGACACACAGCTATACGTCTCAACAAATCCTGATGAGAAAAACCATCTTACTAAAGTTGAGCAATGTGTGCAGGACATAAGAAATTGGATGCTAATTAACTTCCTTCTGCTTATTCCGGATAAGACAGAAGTTCTAATCATAGGACTGCATACAGCTAGAAGTAAAATCTTAGATCACACTGTAACTTTAGATGGCCTTTCTGTTCCGTCAAGTGCAACAGTAAAAGACCTCTGCGTGATTATAGATTCCAGCCTTTCATTTGAAGCTCATGTAGATAATATCACCAGGATAGCATTCTTTCACCTCAGAAATATCACCAAAATAAGAAATATATTGTCGCTAAACGATGCAGAAAAACTAGTTCATGCTTTTATCACTTTTAGGTTGGACTATTGTAATGCCTTACTGTCTGGTTGTTCAGTTAGGTGCATAAACAAGCTTCAGCTAGTCCAGAATGCAGCAGCGAGAGTCCTCACTAGAACCAGAAGATATGAGCACATCACCCCTATCCTATCTTCACTGCATTGGCTCCCTGTGAAATTTCGCATTGATTTTAAAATACTACTCTTGACATATAAGGCATTAAATGGTCTCACCCCGAAGTATCTGAGCGAACTGCTAGTGTCTTACGATCCGCCACGCCTACTTCGGTCAAAGGATGCAGGCTGCTTATCAGTACCGCGTATTATGAAAACTACAGCTGGGGGCAGAGCTTTTTCTTACAAAGCCCCAACATTATGGAATAGTCATCCAAATAGTGTTTGGGTCTCAGTGTTTAAGTCTAGGCTCAAAACCTATTTATTTAGCCAAGCATTTTTATGAATAGATTTGCCATAAGGTAAAGGAGCAGATCTTGGCGACTCATGGACGTAGAGTATTATGGTGAAGTGGTATGTTTTAGATGCTGTCTTCCTCAGTCTCATTTGATCACTCAGGTTTATTGACGGTGAGGTGATTGTTTGCTTTACATCTCAGGGAGCCCTCATGTTTGTGTTTCATTCTGGCTCTCCCTTTTAGTTATGCTGTCATAGTTAGTCCTGCCGGAGTCACTGCTTGCACTCCACAGTAAATATACATTCACATTAGACATTGTGACTGTGACCATACCTAATTGCAATCTCTCCTCCTCTTCTCTTCCTCCCCCTCCTTCTCTTTCCTCTCTCCCCCTGTCTCCCCCTTTCACTCTTTCTCTCTCTCTCTCTCTCTCTGTCAAGCTACACATGTGGTTCCTGAGCTGCCAGTGATCCAGACTCCCTCTGCCCTCCGGACCTGTCTGATCCATCCTGGTGCCCGGTTTCTGGTTGGAGGTCTCATCGCATGGATGCCCCGTGTGTCTCTTTATGATGTGCCTGGTGTCTGGGGATGATTCTATCTACTTAGAAGATGGTTGTGGCTTCGACTGGTGTTGTCAACTGTTTCTCTGAGGACTTGACAATTCGCTAGTTCAGGACTGGAACTTTCTACAAGTCTATCTGAGTCTCGAATAACTACTGGACTCCATTTTACATCAACTATTATAACATCAATTAACATCAACAATTATAGCTGAACCTAACACTGTATAAATGCAGATCATTTCCTGCTATCTGTTTCACCCAGATGAGGATGGGTTCCCTGTCGAGTCTGGTTCCTCTCACGGTTTCTTCCTATTACCATCTCAGGGAGTTTTTCCTTGCCACTGTCGCCCTCGGGCTTGCTCACCAGGGAATATCTGAACATTTTGATTCATACACACTCACATTCCATACAAACTTAAATAATTCTTTTGATTGTGTAAAGCTGTTTTGAGACAATGTTAATTGTTAAAAGCACTATACAAATAAAACTGAATGATTAGGCATCTTAGAACATGCCATACAACTGAATATGCAGAGTATGAGAAACTAAACCAGCAGAAGCCAACAACATCCCCATTCCTGAACCATCCGACTGTGAGTGATGCATTTAAACAACGTGAACCATACACCAGACGTTCATAATAATTACAACAGAAAAAACAACAACACTTGCCATAGTTTTGTCCTTTGTGGCAGTAGCCAGTTTTGGTGTAACAAGTTTTATATTTTGCTGCCAATTATAAAATGTAATCAGTGTATTAAGAGGCTGCATCCCATTAAGCTGATCTGATGTGTGTTCGTCTGCCTGACGCCTCTTTGTGTCATGAACTAACCCGAGACGACCAGGAAGACGTAGCTTTAGCAGTTAGCTCTGTAGCGTGAATGGTAAACCCAAATGCGGATTGACACGAGCGGGCAGGATAATCACGTGATTTGCTCTAAGGACTTTCAAAGCGAATGAGTACAGGAAAGACACAATCTAACTCTTGTCCTATAAACACACACTCAGTCTGAAAGCAAACCCAAGAAAGTGAGTACTCACGTGAACAGGAACGATTCCAAAATAGCATGGGCAAAACTCAATGACAGAGCGATGTGTGGCGCAATCATGTTTCCTTTTATGCTTTCAGGTTCGCGACCGTCTTACTTCCGGGTCCTAGTGCCGGTCGTGGCTGAGTGCGCATGACAGTACCCCCCTGTCCAGGACCGACTCCGGTGACGTTAGTCCCTAATGAGCCGGGAGACGAGGATGAAGCGTGCTGGAACCCAGGACCACTCCTTTGGGCAGTAGCCTTCCCAGTCGACCAGATACTGGGTCCTCCTGCCCCTACGGCGCAATTCGAGGATCCGTCGCACGGTGTAGGTGGGACCGCCGTCAATGATACGGGGATGAGGAGCAGGGGGGGTGGGTGTAACCATGGGTGAGGTGATGAATGGTTTCAACTGGGAGGTGTGGAAGACGGGGTGGATCCGGAGCACCGCAGGCAGCTGGAGCCAGTAGGTGACAGGGTTGATCCTGAGGGTGATACGATACGGTCCAATGAACCTTGGTGATAGCTTCCGTGACTCTGTGCGCAGGTGGAGGTTCTTGGTAGAAAGCCATACCTTGTCACCGACGTGGTACAACAATCCCGTAGGGTGCCGGCAGCGGTGTTGAGTCACTAAGCTGGTGTTGGTGCGTCATATGGAAAGGTTGGCTTGGTGCCATAGCTGCCGGCACCGGCGAACCAACTGTTGGGCCGATGGTACGTCAACCTCCGGTTCTTGGTGGGTGAACATCGGAGGTTGGAAACCATAGCATATCACAAATGGGCTCAGCTTGGTGGCTGAGTACACGGAGGTTGTGAGACAACTCTGCCCATCTGAGGTAGCGGTGCCCAGGAGCGTTGATGATCCGACACAAAACACCTCAGGTAATGCTCCAGCTGTTGGTTGGTTCGCGCCGTCTGACCATTCGTCTGGGGGTGGTAACCAGAAGACAGACTGCAGGACGAATTGATCAGACGGCAGAAGGCCTTCCAGAACCGGGCGGTGAACTGCGGACCTCTGTCCGAGACGATGTCCTTTGGGAACCCATGCAATCGGACTACGTGTTCCAATATCAACTGTCTTTAGCTGACGGGAGTCCGGCGAGGGCCACCAGGTGCACTGCCTTGGAGAAGTGGTCGACGGTGGTTAGGATAACGTCCTTCCTTTCCGAGGCCGGCAGGCCCGTGATGAAGTCGATGGCAATCTGCGACCAGGGATGACGGGGGACTGGAAGTGGTTGAAGTTCCCCCGGTGTTGGTTGGTTGTTTGGTGTCTTTCGCCCTGGCGCACACTGGGCACACCCGGACGAACTCGGTGATGTCCCTCCTCATCGAGGGCCACCAGAAGGCCCGTCCCACGATGGTGATGGTTCTTCGGATCCCCTGGTGTCCCGCGACGGGCGAAGAATGGCCCCACTGGAGGACTTTGGGCCTGAAATGGTCTGGGACAAAGAGCCGTCCGGGTGGCACGCCTGCCAGTGCGGGTTCTCTGGTCAGTGCCTGGCGGACCCTCGTTTCCACGTCCCAATGTAGGGGTGCGATGATCCGGGTGGGTGGAAGGACAGGCACGGGGTCCGCCCGGGGTGCCTCTCGCTCGTGCTGATGGGAGAGGGCGTCGGCCTTAGTGTTCTTCGACCCCGGGCGGTACGAGAGATGGAAGTTGTACTGTTCGAAGAACAGGGCCCACCGTGCCTGTCGTGGATTCAACTGCTTCAGATTACGGATGGTGAGCAGGTTCTGGTGATCTGTCCAGATGATGAACGGCTCATTGGCGCCCTGGAGCCAGTGACACCATTCCTCCAAAGCCCACTTTATGCCGAACAGTTCACGGTCCCCTACTCCGTATCGCTGCTGAGTGGGGTTAAATTTTTTGGAGTAGAAGCCACATGGGTGTAGCTTCTGGTCTGCACCTTGTTGAGAGAGGACAGTGCCAGCGCCCACTTCCGATGCGTCCACCTCCACAACGAATGGTTGGCTGGCATCTGGATGAAGGAGAATAGGTGCAGTGGTGAATACGTGGCAGAGTTTGTTGAAGGCGGAGATGGCGGTTGAGTTGAGTTGGAAAGGATGGGTTGATGGCCTGGTCAGTGCAGTGAGTGGTGCTGCAACTGTACTGTAAGCCCCGGATAAAGCGACGATAAAAATTCGCAAACCCGAGAAAGCGTTGGAGCTGCTTTAGTGTCCTGGGTAGGGGCCAGTGACGTACAACCTCCAGCTTCTGCAGGTCCATGCCCACATCCTGGGGCGAGAGGACAAAACCCAGGAACGTGGTGGAGTGCTCGTGAATAGCACACTTTTCCAGCTTACAGTACAGCTGGTTGGCGAGCAATCTCTTAAGAACAGCCGTAACGTGTCTGGTGTGTTCCTCGGTGGTGTGAGAGTATATGAGTATATCGTCGAGATATAAGAACACCCATCGGCCTAGCATGTCCCTGAGAACATCATTAATGAATTGTTGGAAGGCCGAGGGTGCGTTGCAGAGTCCGAACGGAATGACCAGGCTCTCATAATGTCCGGTGGGGGTGATGAAGGCCGTCTTCCACTCATCACCCTCTCTGATGCACACCAAGTTGTAGGCGCTCCACAGGTCCAACTTAGTGAACACAGTGGCACCAGAGAGGGCGTCCAGGGCTGGGTTGGTAAGAGGCAGAGGGTGACGGTTTCTGATGGTGATTTTATTTAGCCGCCGATAGTCGACACACGGACGAAGTTCGCCCCCTTTCTTCTTCACGAAGAAGAACCCTGCGGCTGCCGGCAAGGAGGATGGCCAGATGGTGCCATGTCGTAGGGGGCTGGCGACATATTCCTCCATAGCCTGGGTCTCGCTGTTGGAGAGAGAGTAGAGATGGCCGCGGGAGGGGAGGTTGGAACCCGGCTGGAGTTCAATGGCTAGGTTGTACGGGTGGTGAGGTGGTAGGTGGTTGGCACGGCGTTTACAAAACACCTCAGCCAGGTCCTGATCAGGTGGAGGAATGGCGTGGATTTCGACGTCGGGGGCCTCGGACTCCCTGGAACACGTCCCAGCCTGTGCCCGTAGGCCCGTAAGTCGGTGCAGGTCGGCCCCCACTGAAGGATCCAGCTTTGAGACAATGAGATGAGTGGGTCGTGCTGCAGAAGCCAGGGGTAGCCGAGGATTATGGGTGGAGAACAGATGGATGTAAGATGAAATTGAATTAATTCTTGGTGCTGACCGAGGATGAGAGTGATGGGTTGAGTCTGCTGGGTGATGGGGCTAGATGAGAGGGGCCGCCCATCGACAGAGGTGATTCTGATTGGCTGGGATAATGCCTCAATCTTTACCCCCAACCCTTTGCGTACGTTGAGTCAATGAAGTTACCCGTGGCACAGGAATCGATGAACGCGGTCCTTCGAACCCGCTTGTGGCCAAGGTGGAGGGTTACCTGGACCGTGAGTCAAGAAGTGGTGATGTCGGTGGTGGCGGAGAGATGGATGGTGCCCGGTGAGTCTCTACTGTCGTTCACCGGGGTTGGGCGTTTCCCGGACGGGACAGGCAGGTCGCTCGGTGGTGCGCCGCTGAGCCACAGTAGGCACACAATCCCTCGTGGTAACGCCTCTCGTATTCCGCCACGGTCAGGGAGGTGCACCCTAGTTGCATGGGTTCCCCGGCTCCGATGTCAACCACGGCAGGGGGTGGAGTTCCGAAACGTCCGGGGAAAGCGTTGGTTACAGTGGGTTGTGGCCATGGTGCAGTGTAGGCATAGGTGGGAGCTGGCGGCAGGGTTCGAGGTGCTGGCTTCGGACGGGAGAGGAGGCGCTGGTCGATACGGAGGGCTAGCTGGATCAGCCCCTCCAGTGTGGCTGGGAGCTCTCGGCCGGCTAGCTCGTCCTTAATGCGGTTAGCCAGTCCCTCGAAGTAGGACGTCTGGAGGGCTGCGTCTCCCCACGAGGTCTGGATGGCGAGGGTGCGGAAGTCCGCAGTGTACCGGCTCACGGACAATCCTTCCTGCCGCAGATGGTAGAGTTTCGTGTCGGTCTCCACCTCGCCCGCGGGATGTTCAAATTTCAATTTTAGCTGATGGGTGAACTTGTTGTAAGAGTGAGCGGTGTCGGTGTCAGCACGCAGGACTGCCGTGGCCCACTCTGCTGCCTGCCCTGATAGCAACGAGACGAGTAGTGCAATGCGCTGCCGGTCGGTGGAGTATTTGGTGGCATTGAACTCAAACACCAGTTCCAGCGATGTTAAAAACACACTGTATTTCCCATCCGTGCCATCCCATTTATCCGGGAGTGCTAGAAAAACATCGGAAGGGGGGGGGGGGTTGGTGCAGCGCCACGGCCGCTGCGGCAGGCGAACCGCTAGCCATGCCATCAACAGCCGCCCGGAGGCTCGCCTTCTCCCGCTTAAGCTCCGCAACCTCGCGGCGCAGGGCCATGACGTCTTGGACACTCCCGCGCTGAGTATCGAGCTCCCCGGTTAGCTTATTGATAAGCATAGCATGCTGGTCAACCACATCGCATAGGCGCGCGTGATCCGCTGGGTTTACTGCTGTACGCTCTGTCATTCTGTCATGAACTAACCCGAGATGACTAGGAAGACGTAGCTTCAGCAGTTAGCCCTGTAGCGTGAATGGTAAACCCAAACGCGGATTGACACGATCGGGCAGGATAATTACGCGATTTGCTCTAAGGACTCTCAAAGTGAATGAGTACAGGAAAGACACAATCTAACCCTCGTCCTATAAACACACACTCGGTCTGAAAGCAAACCCAAGAAATTGAGTACTTACATGAACGGAAACGCTTCCTAAATAGCATGTGCAAAAACTCAATGACAGAGCGATGTGCGGCGCCATCTTGTTTCCTTTTATGCTTTCAGGTTCGCGACCGGTACTAGGACCCGGAAGTATGACGGTCGCGAACCTGAAAGCATAAAAGGCTGAGTGCGCATGACACTTTGTTTGGAATAATTTTAAGTTACTCTGCCTTATTTGGAAAAGATGGCCTACAGTAGCCTTAAGTTCTCATTTTATAAAATAAACACTTGGTGGTTCTTCAAGATCTTGACTGTAGCCTATTTCTACAGTGTTTTTCTTCAATATAGTTAATTTAGAGTTAGTTTCATTTCTACAAATGGTGCAAACTCTGCTAGATTATAGATAAAAGATTCCCATTCCCCTGCCATTCTGTGATCGGCAGTGATCGACAATCGGCAGATCATGATCTTGGTGATCGGTAATCGGCCCCAAAAATGCTGATCGGAGCATTTCAAATTATTATTATTATTATTTTGGTCATAGAAACAACCGAAAAGAACCAGAAAAACATTTGATCGTGTGTACCTTTGCTATTTCTTTGTCGTGCGTGTGTATAGTTGGTTAAAATGAACTGAAATTCAGGTTATCATGTGCTCATTCATACTTCGTGCTAAAAAAAAGGATACGGCACTCCGTACTGCACAATCCTGAGCCCTATATATGTTTATTAAAAGACAGCTACTGAGGGCAATTGAGTAGGTCCCACTTCTGGCACTAAAACAGTGATGTGCTCTGACACCTTTGTGTTGGAAGCAGCATTAAAATTTTTAGCAGTTTGAGCTGGAGAAGCGCGTCTATTGGATCAGACTACACAGGCCAGCCTTCACTCTCCATGGGAATCAGCTTTGGCCACCCTCGGCCCTGTTGCTGGTTCTCTGGTTTTCCTTCCTTGCTCCCTTCCTCCACTTTTAGTACAGTATGTCCTGGCCACTGTAGGTCAGGAACATTTCACAAGAGCTGCAGGTTTGGACTTGCTCTTATCTAGTTGTCTAGACATCACAGTCTGGCCCTTGTCAAAGCCACAAGTCAAGTTACACTTTTTTACCATTTCCAACACATCGACTTCAAGGACAAAGTGCTCACTTGCTGCCTAATATATCATACCCACTTCCAGGTTCTGTTGTAATGAGATTTTGTAACTGCAGCAACTGTGAGACGGGCCAAATTGTGATGTCTAGAGGACTGATGTCAGAGCAACTTCAAAACTGCAGCTGAGCTGGACATCCAGGCATCACTGATGCACATGGGGAGTGAAGGCTGGCCCGTGTAGTCTGATTTAATAGAAGAGCTACTGTAGATCAAACTGAGGATAAGGTTAATGATGGCTATGATCACACAGAGCACATAGCGCATCACTTATATGGTTGTAGAAGGGGGGACCTACTCAGTATTAGGCATAGAGCTAACTGACATAAAATACATAAATGCATTAACAAACTTTTTTTTAAATAAAACTGTTTTTAAATAAATCTCTCAGAAACTGTCTGCTTGGTTTAGCTATTGTAGGATTACAAATTTATAAAATGTTAAATCTAGCTTCCAACGTAATAGTATATAAACTGAACAAGTTATGTACATTGGGTTTTACATTTTAAGGTAAAGTTGGTGACATCATAAGAAGATCAAGTCTGGTAGCCCAGGTGTCAGAGACATTAACCTTTTGTCTTTATGTACTTCCTAACCACTGGGTAGAGTCCCAAAATCAATGTGAATGCTAATCTCAAGGCCAGGCTGTTCCTTTGTCTCTATGATAATGTAAAGGTTTGGGTGATACTGTCAGGCTGATTAGTTTAGCACCTATGCATTTGAAAGCCACTGTTATGCTGATGAGATCAGGGCTGGAGAACTTCCGTTACCAGGCTGCCTCCTGTACTACACTATGCTTTTTTTTAGATCGTCTCCACCTCTTTGTATCCCTCCCTCTTGTAAAGTTTAAACTCTCCAGAGCTGAGCTTTTAGTCAAGACTTGTATGACTACAGCGATGCACGGCGAGTTCTCAATAAAGAGTAACGTCTGCTTGAATGATATCCCAATGTCTCCTGGTCTCTGAAAATGTTCCAAACACTATCTACAGGGGCAAGAGCAAGGATGTGAACCTTTCATGGAATGTCATGGTTTCCTGCATTAATTTGTCAAATGGGGATCTGATCTTCATCCAAGTCACGGGTATTGACAAATATAATGTGTCTAAAATAATAACATATTTTAACAAATTCTGATCTGTCATGTCTTTATTGAGACCAACAATAAAAACCTTATAGTGGAAGAAGTATGTGAATCCTTGAGTTAATGACCTCATAAAAGCTAAAGTGACTCTGGAGGTGTGGACTAGTTACTTTGATTGATTACAAACTGTCATCCACACTCAACCTGCGCCCGGCACTAGGACCCGGATGTCGTTTCGGAATCGTTCACCAAACCGTGAGTACTCACTATCTTGGTATTACTTTCTGATTGAGTGTGTGTTTATAGGACACGGGTTAGATTGTGTCTTTCCTTGCTCTCCTTTTATGAGAGTCCTTAGAACAAATAGCGTGATTATCCTGCCTACTCGTGTTCTTCCGTGTTTGGGTTTACCATTCACGCAAAAAAGGACTAACCGCTAAGCTACGTCTTCTGGTCATCTCAGGTTAGTTCGTGACAGAATGACTGAGCCTTCCACGGTAAACCCAGCGGATTATGCGCACCTCTGCGATGTGGTAGATCAGCATGCCGTGCTTATCGATAAGCTAACCGGAGAGATCGCTAATCTGAGCCGGGGCCTCCAAGACCCGGAGCTCCGGCAGGAGAACGCGGATCTCCGCGCGGCTGTCGCTAGCGCGGCTAGCAGGCCTCCCGTCGCGGCGGCCGCGGCTCCGCACCCCCCCCCCTTCTTCTGAGGTTTTTATCTCTCTACCAGACAAATGGAATGGCATAGACGGGAGATGTGATGTGTTCTTGACAGCGCTCGATCTGGTGTTCGAGTTTAATTCCACCAAGTACTCCACCGATCGGCTACGCATCGCTCTCCTGGTCTCGTTGTTAACAGGGCAGGCAGCTGAGTGGGCCACGGCAGTTCTCAAATCGGATTCTGATACCGCACACTCTTATAATGAATTCACCCGCCAACTCCGATTGACTTTTGAACACCCAGCGGGCGAGGTGGAGACCGACACCAAACTCTACCATCTGCGGCAGGGAGGATCGTCCGTGAGCCGGTATACCGCGGAGTTCCGAACCCTCACCGTGCAGACCAGCTGGGGAGACGCCGCGCTCCGGACATCCTTCTACGAGGGACTGGCTTCACGTATCAAGGATGAGCTCGCCGGGCGAGAACTCCCCGCCACCCTCGAAGGACTGATCCAGCTAGCTCTGCGGATCGATCAGCGCCTCCTGTCTCGCCCGAAGCCAGCCCCAAGGACCCTGCCGCCTGCACCCACCTTCTCCTACACCACCCCACGACCACCTGCTATCTTCATTAACACCAGTATGGAACCAGTCGGATCTCCACCTCCTGCCGTGGTTGACACGGGAGCCGGGGAACCCATGCAATTAGGACGCGCCTCCCTGACCGTAGCCGAACGCGAACGCCGGTTCCGAGAAGGGCTGTGTGCCTATTGTGGGTCGGCGTCACATCACCGGGCGATCTGCCCACTGCGCCCCGGGAAACGCCCAGCCCCGGTGAACCAGAGGAGAGACTCACCGGGCCAGACTCTCCACCACCACCAACTCCACCATCTCGCGACTAAAGGTTCAGGTAATCCTCCAAATTGGCCACAAACGGGTCAGAAGTACCGCGTTTATCGATTCCGGTGCCGCAGGTAACTTCATTGACTCTACCTATGCCAAAGAAGTGGGGGTAAAAATCGAGGCGTTATCCCAGCCGATTCGCATCACATCAGTCGACGGTCGGCCCCTTTCGTCCAGCCCCATCACTCACCAAACCCAGCTCATCACCCTCGAAATCGACCAGCACAAAGAACAGCTCCAGTTACACCTCACTCCCATCGCCTCACCTCCCATCATCCTCGGCTATCCATGGCTGCTCCGACATGACCCTCTCATCTCGTGGACCCAAAACCGGATCCTCCAGTGGGGCCCGACCTGCAGCGAACTTTGCCTACAGGCAGCGGCTGGGACGTGTTCCAAGGAGTCCGAGGCCCCCGACGTCGACTCCAACGCCATCCCCGTCGCCTATTGGGACCTGGCTGAAGTTTTCTGCAAGAGACGGGCCGCCTACCTCCCACCTCATCGTCCTTGTGACCTGGCCATAGAGCTCCAGCCGGGTTCCGTACCCCCCCGCGGCCATCTCTACTCACTATCCACCTCGGAGACGCAGGCGATGGAAGAGTATGTCACCAATGGTTCTTCTTCGTTAAGAAGAAAGGGAGCGAACTTCGCCCATGTGTCAACTATCGGGGGCTAAACAACATCACCATCAAAAACCGACACCCGCTACCACTCACCAACTCAGCCCTGGACGCCCTCTCTGGTGCCACCGTGTTTACAAAGTTGGACCTCCAGAGCGCCTACAACTTGGTGTGTATCAGAGAGGGTGATGAGTGGAAGACTGCTTTCATCACACCTACCGGACATTACGAGAGCCTGGTCATACCATTTGGACTCTGCAATGCACCCTCGGCCTTCCAGCAGTTCATAAATGACGTTCTCCAGGACATGCTGGGCCGATGGGTGTTTGTCTACCTGGACGACATTTTGATTTACTCCCACAACACCGAAGAACATATCCAACATGTACGTGCCATTTTAAAGAGATTGCTCGCTCACCAACTGTACTGCAAGCTGGAAAAATGTGCTTTTCACGAGCACTCCACCACGTTCCTGGGTTTTATAATCTCGTCCCAGGGTGTGGCCATGGACCCGCAGAAGCTAGAGGTTGTACGTCACTGGCCCCTACCCAGGACACTCAAGCAACTTCAACGGTTTCTCAGGTTTGCGAATTTCTATCGTCGCTTTATCCGGGGCTACAGTACAGTTGCCGCTCCATTAACCACATTGACCAGGCTCCCATCTCATCAGTTTCTACTCACCCCATCTGCCATCGCCGCCTTCAAAGAACTCTGCCACCGATTCACCACCGCTCCCATCCTTCTACACTCGGATGCCAACAAACCCTTCGTTGTAGAGGTGGACGCGTCGGATGTGGGCACCGGCGCCGTTCTCTCTCAGCGAGGTCCAGACCAGAAACTGCACCCCTGCAGTTTCTTCTCCCAAAAATTTGATCCCACTCAGCAGCGATATGGGGTAGGGGACCGCGAGCTGTTGGGCATAAAGTGAGCTTTGGAGGAATGGCGTCACTGGCTCCAGGGCATCAGTGAGCCGTTCATCGTCTGGACCGATCACCAGAACCTAATCACCATCAGGAACCTGAAGCAGCTCAATCCACGACAGGCACAGTGGGCTCTGTTTTTCGAACAATATAACTTCCATCTGTCATACCGCCCGGGGTCGAAGAACATCAAGGCTGATGCCCTATCACGTCAACATGAGGACGACCTCCCCCGGGCGGACCCCGTGCCTGTCATTCCCCCATCTCGCATCATCGCACCCCTCCACTGGGATTTGGAAACCAGGGTCCGCCAGGCACAGGCTACGGAGACCGAACCGGCAGGCGTGCCGCCTGGGCGAGTCTACGTGCCACAACGTCTAAGGACGGAGGTTCTCCAGTGGGGCCACTCATCCACCATCGCCGGACACCCAGGAACGCTATGAACCCTTTCGTTCATCCGACGGGCCTTCTGGTGGCCCTCCATCCACAAGGACACCATAGAGTTCGTTCAGGCGTGCCCGGTGTGCGCCAGGGCCAAGGACACAAACCAACCTGCACCCGGTGAGCTCCAACCACTCCCAGTTCCCCGTCGGCCGTGGACGCACATCGCCCTGGATTTCATCACGGGCCTGCCGGCATCAGAAGGAAAGAACACCATACTAACCATCGTAGATCGGTTCTCCAAAGCCGTGCACCTGGTGGCCCTAACCAGACTCCCATCAGCAAAAAAGACAGCCGAGCTGATACTGGAACACGTAGTCCGACTGCATGGGTTCCCAAAGGACATCGTCTCGGACAGGGGGCCCCAGTTCACCGACTGGTTCTGGAAGGCTTTCTGCCGTCTGATCAATTCCACCTGTAGTCTCTCATCAGGGTACCATCCCCAGACTAATGGTCAGACGGAACGGACCAACCAACAACTGGAGCGCTACCTGAGGTGCTTTGTTTCGGATCGCCAGTGCTCCTGGGCCCGCTACCTCAAATGGGCCGAACTCTCCCACAACCTCCACGTCTCCTCAGCCACCAACCTAAGCCCATTTGAGGTTTGTCATGGTTTCCAACCTCCGATGTTCAATCACCAGGAACCGGAGGTTGACGTACCATCGGCCCAACAGTTGGTCCGTAGGTGTCCGCGGCTGTGGCACCAGGCCGATCTCGCCATTCAACGTGCTAACATCAGCTACGCCACCCAACATCGCCGTCGACACCCCCCGGGACGTTTGTACCACGTAGGTGACAAGGTATGGCTTTCCACCAGAAACCTTCATCTGCACACCGAATCATGAAAACTATCACCCAGATTCATCGGACCATACCGCATCACTCTACGAATTAACCCTGTCACCTACCGGCTCCAGCTGCCTGCGGCGCTCCGGATCCACCCTGTATTTCACACATCTCAGCTAAAACCTTTCATCACTTCACCCGTGATTTTAAAGACTTTAGAAATTCACCAGTCTACAGTTACACAAATGGAGACACATTGGGACTGTGGCTACTCTACCTAAAAGTGAGTGTCCAGTCAAAATCACCTGAAGAGCACGACAAAGACTCCTCAATGAGGTGAAGACACAACCCTGAGTGACGGCCAAAGGTCTGAAGACATCATTATAACTGGCTAACATCTATGTTCATGAGTCTACAGGATGTAAAACAGGCATTGGACTACGGTTCGGAAGATCCCAGGTTCAAACCGCACAACCACCAAGTTGCCACTGTTGGGCCCTTGAGCAAGGCCCTTAACCCTCAACTGCTCAGATGTATAATGAGATAAAAATGTAAGTCGCTCTGGATAAGCGTCCTGTAAATGTAAATGTAAAAACATAAACAGCCAGGTTGTCTAAGGCGGGACACCACAATGTTACTAAACAGAACATCACTGCACTGCTGAAGGTTGTGAATGAGCACATTGACACTCCACAGCGGGTATCAGCTAAATGTTTTGTGCACTGATGAACCTAAGACTGAACTATTTGGAAAGAAGACGCAGCTTTGAAGATTACATTTGATATATAAAGAGCTCTGTGTATCATCATGAAAACATCTTTCCAACCACAAAGTATGGTGGAAGAAACATCATGATTTGGACCTGCTTTGCACCATCAGGGCATGGCCAGCTTACAGTCATAGAGGAGAAGATGAATTCACAAGTGTATCAGAGACTTCTTCAGTATAATTTGAGAAGGTGTGAACATCAGCTGTATTCCACTGGTCTTTAATGGTGATTATTTATATTCAGGTTAAAGCCTTACATGACTTCTGTAGTAACATGTGGAACAGTTCTGTCACTAGGACGTGTTAAATTATCCATTTTATATATCAGGGACATCATTTCACTCTGCTGTGGCATTACATCACATTTCACTGAGGAAATAACATTTATAATTGTAACAGTATTTAAATAAACACATTATAACTTACTTATGGGAGGTGGAGTTATACTCATCCTTTTCCTTTTGCTTCTCCTCAGCCTCTGGTCTGATGGATCTGTGTATAAACACACTGTAACTTACTAAACACACAAAATACACTACAGGAACAATGTTTATTCTTTAAATTACTCATTTATACATTTAATTTATCTCCATATGGATAATATCTGCTGTCCCTAATGTTATATATAATCATCATTTACTCTTAATAATCATATCCAAGGAAACACACAGTTATAAAGTGCTGATTAATAATAATATCCTACAGATAAGAGTGTGTTCAGGTCATTAAATAAATATATAAGTTATGATCTTCAGCACTCTTAGACATCTGGACAGAAACATCCCTCAGTTACAGCAGGTGAATGTAATAAAGTATTAATACTGCTTCCATTAATAATTAGATAAACATATTTATGGTGTCTGTTTATTTGTAGTTTTCAAATTCAAATTCTATTGGTCACATACACAATCATACACACTATAATATGCAGTGAAATGCTTTATACTGTCACGTTCTCACTGACGCTGGCTGTTGTTACTGCCGTGGGCTCATGAAAGTCAGGCACAAACGCAGAGGGTGTAAGGGTAAAGAACAACGTTTTTATTTAAAATAACCAAATCAAAACTCAAACAAACTAAACAAAACTCTGTTAGCTCAACACACACACAGACACTGTAACGGAACCCACGGGGAAGAACTGTAGGAACCTGACGAGGGGAATGGGAACCCTCTACTCCAGATCACGGGTAAGTCACGGTTTTGCTCAAACACTAGAGACTGGAAACAGGGGTGCTGTGTAGTGACACAGGGGGCATAAACTTGTGAAACAAAGACCCTTCGGCAAGGAGCTGAGACTGGAGACAGGGGTGCGGTGTAGTAACACTAAGAACATAAACTTATAATATTAAGACACTTAGGCAGGGAACGGAGACTGGAGACAGGGGCGCTGTGTAGTGACACAGGGAATGTAAACTTATGAAACAAAGACACAGGCATGGAGTTGAGACTGGAGACAAGGGCTACACATAAGACACGGGACTCGAGAACTCAATAGGACGGGCGACACAGGACAAGAGTAGAGACCGGGAGAGACGAGAGACTGGACTAAAGACAAGAGACAAGACATAGGCTAAGGACATGGCAGTTAGCTAGGCAGGGCTACTAGCTGAACAGGGCTAGTGAGCTAACCCTGGCAGTCAGCTACACCTACACCTAGCTAAGCATGCCCGTAGCCTGACATGAACACAGCTACACTTACCTAATCTTTGAACAACAAACACTAAGGATGTGGGACACGGAAGCACTAGGTCTAGGGACTCTGAGGCTCCAAGGCTAGTCTAGAGGGCACCCAGAGATTAGACTAGGGGACACTCAAAGGCTAGGCCGGGGCACACTCAAAGGTTAGGCTAGGGGACCCTCGAAGGCTAGGCCATGGCATACTAAAAGGCTAGGCTAGGGGACCCTCGAAGGCTAGGCCGTGGTATACTAAAAGGCTAGGCTAGGGGACACGCAAAGGCTAGGCTAGGGGACACGCAAAGGCTAGGCTAGGGGACACGCAAAGGCTAGGCTAGGGGACACGCAAAGGCTAGGCTAGGGGACACGCAAAGGCTAGGCTAGGGGACACGCAAAGGCTAGGCTAGGGGACACGCAAAGGCTAGGCTTAGAGACCTTCACGGGCTAGGCTTAGAGACCTTCACGGGCTAGGCTAGGGGACACTCAGAGGCTAGGCTTAGAGACCTTCACGGGCTAGGCTAGGGGACCCTCAAAGGCTAGGCTAGGGGACCCTCAAGGGCTAGCAGACCCTCCAATGCTAGGCTAGGGGACCCTCAAAGGCTAGGCTAGGAGACGCTCAGAGGGGAGGAGACACCAGGGTTAGGAGACACATGGAGGCGAGGAAACACTGAGCCTATCTACTTACCTGTTCTAATATCCATGGAACACAACAGGACAACACACCACAACAACTCCACACACATTAAACATTTAAACTTAAAGGAGACATACAGTCTCAATTTTGCATAGGTTAATATGATTCTTTAGGGTCCTAATGAAAAGTTTGTAATATACTTTAATTAAAAATTCTCAATTGTTGTGTAAAAAAAACATTACTTTTACCTGGTAAAAAGTAGCTCTGTTCTCAGCAACCTGTTTCAGTACATGCTCCTTTAAATGTTAATGACCTCTACTGAACCCGCCCCCCAGTTCTGTGGGGCGTGTCTTCACAATACAAGTGGGGTATAGCTTTGACAACAGTTAAAAATATTTAAAAAAACAGTTAAAAATAATTTTACATGATGTTAGAATTATTTTATATATAAAGGAGTTATTTCTACTCTCTTGCTCTCTTCCTCATAGATCTGATATTAACGTGTTAAATCTTCCTTGCTGCTATCTTCCTGTCTCCTCTTGCATCTGTTCATTCACGCTCACCTTCCCATACTCTGTCTCTCTCTCTCTCCCTCTCTCTCTCCCCCTCTGTCTCCTTCCACCTATCTTCCTCTCCTTTGATTCAAATTCAAATTTTATTTGTCACATACACAGTCATACACAGTATGATATGCAGTGAAATGCTTATGTAGTGGGTTCATAGTGAATAAAATCTTAGTGTAATGCACTATGTGCTTTTTCACTAAAATCCTATTTACATTGGTTGATTTCTGTCTTTAATTTAGCAAAATATGTTGGTTTTTGTTATTGACCGTTTAGAGACTTTTATTTTGACAATCATGGCTGTCTTGACGCCATTTTGACATGAGTGCATGCCTCCCGCCAGTTTGAGCTGCATATGCTGGTGAGAGGAGTGTGCCTGTTGAGAATTGCCCACAGCCTTGTAATATCAACTTGTTGATATTAATACACAGGAGTTTGAGCTGCATATGCTGGTGAGAGGAGTGTGCCTGTTGAGAATTGCCCACAGCCTTGTAATATCAACTTGTTGATATTAATACACAGGTGGGACGGAGAGCATCAATAAACCAGTTTTGGTGAACAGCAGTAGCAAGTGTCCTGGTCTTCTTAGAACACAACGCAGAAGAGAGTGACAGCGGTCAGCAATAGACCGGTTACATTGGTACCGTGACCCGGATTGAGATTTGCTTCAAGATCTACGTCAGTTGGGTCAACGAGGGACGCTGCATTAAGGTTCTCTGTTTTGTAAAAAAAAAAAAAAAAAAAAAAAAGCCTGTGTGAATACAAATGAACATTTGGAGTCTTTAATTTTGACCAATGATTAGAAACTAATTATTTTAATTTTAACTAATTACTTTTCTAAAATTTTATGCTATTTTTTAAATAGTGTGTGTTTTATCTGGAAATTTGTCTTTTATTTGAATCATTTTCATTACTGAATATGGCATTTAGTTTGAACATGGGTGAGTTTGATGCGTGTGAGACGGTGACTGGGTTGGGCCTTGGTAGGGGTAAGATTTTTAGTGAGACTCCAGTTACCCCAAATGTAAGAGAGAATAAAGTGAACAGAACACCTCCTGTATTATGTTCCACACGTATAATTGATAACATTCCCAGTCCAACTACCGATACTTTGCCCTTAGCTGCTCCAAACATAAGCGATCCAAATTGGCAAGGTTTAATTGCACAAATTGCCCAGCAGGTTGGACAGACAATGTTGGCCTCTCAAAAGGAGACTAGTTATGGGGATGGGGGGAATAGGGGTGCACAAACCCAGACATTTTCAGACATACCTTCACTCAACCTGACGGGAGTGAGGTTGGTTATGCAGTCTGATGCAAAAGAGCCCCCAGTTTACCGTGGTGACTCATCAGACAAGGTTGGAGTGCGTGAGTGGGAGGAACTGATGGATACATATCTTCGAAAGAGAGGTATACCATTAGCAGAACAACATCAAGAGATCTTAAGTAGACTGATGGGTAAAGCTAAGGATGTCGTTAAAGTTACTCTGCGTTGTAATTCATCTTTAAACCCAGCTGAAAATCCAAAGGTTATCATAGACATTTTGAAACAACATTTCGGTGACGTCAGCTACTCATGTATGCCCTTGGCCGACTTTTATGGTACTGTTCCGTTAGCAGGAGAAGATCCCGTTGAATACTGGGTACGGTTGAATAAAGCAGTTGACCTAGCAGAGGAAGCTTTAAAGAGACTCGGTAGACGAATGGACAATCCATGTCAGGAAGCGGCCATGATGTTCGTAAAGTACTGCCCTGACGCCACTCTTGCTGCAGTGTTCCGTTTTAAAGCTCCAGAAAAATGGACTGCGCAGGAGATTCAAGAACAGCTCGATCGGTATCAGACAGAGCTGAAAGAGCAAATGTCGACTAAACAGAAGCGTCATACTGCTATAAAGCACGTCGCTGCTCACGTTCAGGCGTCCCATGAAAGTGGTGAAGTGGATGTTGACTCTCCAACAGATCCTGGTGAATGTAGCAGAGACAGCACTACACTCACTGTACAGAGTGATGATAACTGTATGAGAACTTTGATAAGTCTTCTTGATCGTGCCCTGTCACAAAATGTCCAAATACCATCTCGCCAGTCCCAAGACAAGCTCTGTAGAGTATGCAGATCTCATGATCACTCCACTGTAACACATTGTCGAAGAGAACGTTTGTGTTTTGCATGCTACCAGCCTGGACATAGTAAAAGGGACTGCACGGCCGACAGATCCAGACCTAGTCAGACACCTTTCCAGGGCTCATCAAGTTTAAACTAGATGGCTCACGTCTGGAAGGGGGACACGTGAGCACGAATGGAGAACCCCTAGAGAGCGTTGATCTCAACCGTTTTTATGAAAACGCATGTGCACAAGCGCCCACTGGGACAAAAGTGATAGCGCAAAATGTCCAAACAGTTGAGGCATTTGACGAATTATTCTACGCACCGGTCAGTATAAATAATGTGTTTTCAATGAAGGGGATGCTCGATACAGGCTCCATGGCTTGCACCTTTAGCGACAAGGCAGAAAAAAGAATGTTAAATGAGAATGTATTGCCTACACCTACACCACTTCAACAAGAAGTCATCTTAGTAGGATGCGGGGGTAAAGTCACAAAGCCAAAATGTATGTATGAAATTGAATTAAAAATTTATGGAGAGAGCTGCCAAGTCCCTATTCTTGTTGTACCCGGCCAGCGGGATGATCTAATCATTGGCACTAATGTAATCAAATTTCTTGCACATCGCATGAAGGGCATCAATGATTATTGGCGACTTGTTTCTAACCATGCAGACAAATCTATGACCGGATGTGAACAGTTCTTAGATGTCATGGCCAACACGTGTCGGTGGAAAGGCTCAGAGTTGCCAGACAAGGTAGGAACAATCAAACTGCAGCAGTGTGTCACTCTTTTAGCAAGGCAGGAACATCTTGTCTAGGGAAAGTTGCCAAAAAATGTTCCCATGTCACCCGGGAGCACAGTTGTAGTGGAACCAACAACTTCTAGGTCTGCATCACGAGACATTATGGTCGGGCGGGTTGTTACGCCATTATGGGGTGATCGATGGGTCCCAGTAAAAGTCACTAACTTCTCTGACAAACCAATCACTCTCAAGAGAAATCGCAAATTGGCAGACGTGTTCCCTTGTATTGCTGTGGAGGATTTTGAACTTTTCCAAGGGCTGAGTCAAGCAGAAGTGATCAGAGAGGAGAGTCAGCACTCATCTAATTTGTCAACAGATTTCAAACAGCGACTGGAAGCTGTCGGTCTTGCCGATCTTGATGTCCAGTCATGCTCTATTAGTCATGAGGCAAAGGAGAATTTAGTACAGCTATTGGAGGGATACAATGATGTGTTTTCCAAGCATGCATTAGACTGTGGAGAAGTAAGGGGCTTTGTTCATCGCATTCGGTTAATGGACACGCGCCCATTCAGACTACCTTATCGCAGAGTGCCACCGGCACACTACCAAAAGCTACGGCAGGCTTTGTCCCAGATGGAAGAACAAGGGATAATAAGAAAGTCTGTAAGCGAGTATGCTTCTCCGCTTGTGCTAGTATGGAAAAAAGATGGCGGTCTGAGGGTATGCACAGACTTTAGATGGTTAAATGCGAGAACGGTAAAAGACGCACACCCACTCCCTCATCAGTCTGATTGCTTAGCTGCTTTAGGCGGAAACACACTATTCAGCACAATGGACCTGACGTCTGGATTTTATAATATCCCAATGGCTGAAGAGGACAAGAAATATACTGCATTCACGACTCCAGTAGGGCTGCATGAGTACAATAGGATGGCACAGGGACTGTGTAATAGTCCAGCATCCTTCATGCGAATGATGGTAGGCATCTTTGGAGATTTGAACTTCAGCAGTTTATTGTGTTATCTTGACGACTTATTGGAAAGATTAGAGGTCGTGTTCAGTCGTCTGAGGCAGTACAACCTCAAGCTGAGTCCTAAGAAATGCCACCTGATGAGAGCCTCTGTAAAGTTCCTGGGTCATATTATAGACGGGGATGGGGTTTCTGTAGACCCTGCTAAAGTTGAAGCCATCTCGAAGCTGTCCAAATTTGATCTGATGGAGGATGATCAATGTACTCCATCAGTGCGGAGAATTAAATCAGTCCTTGGCATGATTCTTTATTACCAACATTTCATTCCTAGATGTTCTGCCTTAGCAAAGCCACTCTTTGCTCTTACAGCTGGGCAAAGAAGAAGGAGAGGAATCAGGGGGGATGTTAAAGCAGGAACTTACCGGAAGCTCAAGCCCACAGATTGGACGATAGAATGTGATTATGCATTACGTAACCTAAAGGAAAGCCTGCTACAGACTGTGGTCTTGGCGCACCCCGATTTTACTCGACCTTTGATTCTAGCAATTGATGCCTCACTCGATGGATTAGGAGCTGTGCTATCCCAAGTGCCTGCAGGCCAAGAGCGAGCTCGTCCAATTGCATTTGCAAGTAAGACCCTGAGCAAATCACAGAGGAACTATCCAGTCCATAAGCTCGAGTTTCTGGCGCTCAAATGGAGCGTGTGTGAGAAATTTAGCCATTGGTTAAAAGGTCAAACATTTACAGCCTGGACGGATAACAATCCACTCACGTACATTATGTCCAAAGCAAAACTTGATGCTTGTGAGCAACGTTGGGTGTCCAAACTGGCAGCTTACACTTTTGAATTAAGACATATAGCAGGGACAAAAAACATAGTGGCAGATGCTTTGAGTAGAGACCCTTTTGTCAAGACTGTGAGCAACAGGCTAATGAAGGAGCGCTATCACGATTTGCTCACTGAGGCTACAGAGATTGATGGCATTGGGGTTCAAGATGCTTTTCGTCAAGGAGCTCAGAATGTACAGATTTGTCTCCAGTCCTGTTCTGCCCTACCTTCTGATAGTGCTACTGTCAAAGCTTGTTTACATTTACATGATCAGTGGGAAGAGACATCTCAGACAAGAGCGGTGCAGTTAATCCAGTCATACCAAGATTTTGTACCAGCTGGTACTGACACCCTTCCTATGATAGCGGCAGATGAAATTCGTGATATGCAAGAGGTTGATTCAATCATTTCAAGAGTGGTGTTCTTTATGAACTTGAAGCGTCAACCATCAAGGCGGGAAAGGGCCAATATGAGTTCTGGAACTCTATTTCTATTCAGGCAATGGGACAAACTTAAGATTATGGACGGAATACTGTACCGAGTCACACAAGATCCACACAGTAAACAAAGGCGGTATCAGTTGGTCTTACCTACCAGTCTTAAGGACCAAGCCTTGAGGGGTATACATGACTTGGCAGGTCATCAAGGGCAGGCAAGAACCATTCATCTAGCTCGCCAACGTTTCTTTTGGCCAGGAATGGGAAAGGATATTTGTAAATACATAAAGCATTGTCAAAGGTGCATTCTGGCTAAGTCCCCTGAACCATCTGCTAGGGCCCCACTAGAAAGTATTAAGACTTCTATGCCCATGGAGCTTGTATGTCTGGATTTTTGGACTGCAGAGGATGGAAAGAAACGCTCTGTCGATGTGCTTGTCGTGACGGACCATTTCACAAAATTGGCTCATGCCTTCCCTTGCACGAATCAGTCAGCAAAACAAGTTGCAAGAAAGCTGTGGGACCGTGTATTTTGCGTTTGTGGATTCCCAAGCCGTATTCACACAGATCAAGGAGCCAATTTCGAAAGCTCTCTTTTAAGAGAATTGTTGAAATTATCAGGGTTCGCTAAGTCTCACACTACTGCTTACCATCCCATGGGAAACGGGGGAGTAGAGAGATTTAATCGGACGTTGGGTGGTATGCTCCGAACCTTACCCCTGAAAGAGAAGAACAAATGGCCAGAACAAATACAAACGTTGACTTTCGCGTACAATGCTACGGTCCATGAGACAACAGGGTACGCCCCCTTTCAACTTATGTTCGGTCGCGTACCAAGATTGCCCGTGGACGTTCTGTTCAAACAGGTGCTGCATGACCCTGTAGTTGTTGATCATAGTACGTACTTGAAATCACTAATGTCATACCTCCATGAGGCAGCTGAGATTGCACAGCGACATTCCGAAAAGGAGCAGGCGAAACAAGCAAGAGGCTACAATAAGAAAGTGAGGGGGACTTGTCTGAATATTGGGGATCGTGTGCTTGTAGCGAATAAAGGAGAAAGAGGGAAGAGGAAAGTAGCGGATAAGTGGGTCCCTGTAGTGTACACCGTAGTGGACAGAAACTCGCAAACGCACACATACAAACTTAAGGATGAGGAAGGGAAGGAGAGAATAGTACACAGAAACCTGATGTTGGACATTAGTTTCCTACCTGTCGAGTCACCTGATGAGGAGGGGAGCATTCTGTCTTTTGCAGGAGAGTCAGACAGTGACATATGTAGCATCAGGAATGAACCCTGTGTGGAAGATGTCGATCCAACAGATCACGAGGAAAGAGTCATAAGATGGGTGAGCAGAGAGTCCGAAACCCCGGCAGTCCGAGAGATTGAAAGCCCTTTGGTTCAGGACTATGACATTGATGGAGCTTCAGGGACAGCTAGGTTCAGTTTTGATGGAAGAGAATCCAGTGACCAATTGAAGACTGAAGAGATCCATGATCTAAATCTTCCTCAGCATAAAGTTGAGCCCAGTCTGATATCCCTTGATGTTAACCCTGACTGTGACACAGGAACATGTACACAACCACAAGCTCTGCATGACATTCAAACAGATGCTGATGCCCAAATTTCAGGTCCTGGTGTTCAGGGTGTCAGAACACGGGCAGGTAGAGTTGTCAAGAAAGTGAACAGATTAATCGAATCGATGGTTCAGAAGCCTTTCCATTTCAAGGGTATAGGTGGTCATGTGCCAAAGAGATCTGGGTCATTTCTTTCTCTGTTTTAAGAAGTATTGTTTAGTTTTTTTGAGATGTAATGTACAAACATTTTGATTTCAAATGGAAATTATAAGAGTCAGGTCATGTTATGGTGTAAAAGTCATCGTATTGTTCCAAGATGATCTTGGGTTTGATCACCCTGAGGTTTTTCTTGACTCATAGTGAGTAACTCTCAAGTTGAAATAATGAAGGTTTCATTACAGACCTGTACCAGTTAATTGATTTGGATCCCATACGGATTTTAGTGAAATCCAGGAGGGGTGAATGTAGTGGGTTCATAGTGAATAAAATCTTAGTGTAATGCACTATGTGCTTTTTCACTAAAATCCTATTTACATTGGTTGATTTCTGTCTTTTATTTAGCAAAATATGTTGGTTTTTGTTATTGACCGTTCAGAGACTTTTATTTTGACAATCATGGCTGTCTTGACGCCATTTTGACATGAGTGCATGCCTCCCGCCAGTTTGAGCTGCATATGCTGGTGAGAGGAGTGTGCCTGTTGAGAATTGCCCACAGCCTTGTAATATCAACTTGTTGATATTAATACACAGGAGTTTGAGCTGCATATGCTGGTGAGAGGAGTGTGCCTGTTGAGAATTGCCCACAGCCTTGTAATATCAACTTGTTGATATTAATACACAGGTGGGACGGAGAGCATCAATAAACCAGTTTTGGTGAACAGCAGTAGCAAGTGTCCTGGTCTTCTTAGAACACAACGCAGAAGAGAGTGACAGCGGTCAGCAATAGACCGGTTACACTTATACGACAGACAGTGACCTTAAAAAGAAAATAAAAGCTTATACGTAAGGAATAAATATCAATAAAAAGAAATACTAATGAAAATAAATGTAACTAGTAAAATAGTTGTACAAATATACAATGTACAAATGAGGGCATAATAAAAATCTTACAAAATATAGGGGATATATATATATATATATATATATATATATATATATATATATATATATATATATATAGTTTTTTATTATTAGAAATATATATATATTTCCCCTATATTTTGTAAGATTTTTATTATGCACTAATATTTATATATATATATATATATATATATATATATATATATATATATATATATAGTTATATATGTATATTAAATTTTACATGTGAATCTGGTTGTAAAACTCTTTTGACTTCCCAGACTGGGAATTGAACTCGAGTTGCTGCGCTGAGAGCACCATATCCTAACCACTAGACCACGAAGGATTAATGACAACTGTCTTGGAAATGCCGGCTATTCAACCCGCAACCTTATACATGCGAAGCATTGTTTTTTCGGGATCTCACCAGGACATTTACAATGGTTAATTTGTAGTAACATATGTCTATAGCACAGGCGTTTAGTCAAACATATTTATACCGATCTTTTGCTGTTATTAAACAGAGACCTTTCTGACAGACAACGTGTGTGTGTGTGTGTGTGTGTGTGTGACTGAGTCATATAGATGCCGGGAATAGGACATCATACACGCGAAGCATTGTGTGTGTGTGTGTGTGTGTGTGTGTGTGTGTGTGTGTGTGTGTGTGTGTGTGTGTTTTTGACTGAGTCTCTCCTTATGTCAGAAAAGTTTACCGAAGCATAGCGCACTCGCCTCGTTACTAAACGAACTTTAGAAAAACTTTATAAATATGTAGTGCAAAAAAAAGCATGTACTTTGAGCAGGAATCAAACCCAGGTTTCCCACGTGAAAGCGCTGAATCCTAACCACTAGATCACCGCACTACAGCAACAAATTGCACACCACACTCATGTAGGCGCCATTTTGCTCCAGTGTAGAAAAACAATGGCCGACGGCTCTTTTTTCACTCGGGGCGGGTCTTTGCTAAAACACCAGTGTCAATCAACTATAGTAGGAGTGGCCTTTGGCAGTGTGACTTCACACCGACAGGCTTTTGAAAACGGCCTGATTTCAGAAGGGGCATCTTATATTATTAAATTAAAAGAAAATCGCTGGGCGGCTCTTTATCATTGTAGAGTGGTTGTGTACACACTCTCCTAACACACAATGCAGTCCAAACAGCTTGAAAAAGTCCATGTAGCACCGTAGGTGCCCTTTAAACTACAAACACACAGGGAAAAACCAAGAGACATATTGAAAATAAACACAAAAGACAAACTTACAGAGCCAGGTATAAATGAATAAATAACCAAGTCAAAACAGAACAGAACTAAATAAAACAAAACTAAAGCCCACCTGACAATGTCAATGCTCGACCCAGTTCCCCAGAACTAACAGCTTTTTATACCTAATCTTTGCTTAACGAGCCACCTCGGTACAGGTGAAACTTTGACATCACCTGACCGAGGTGCCTTCTGGGAAACTGGGTCTTCTAACCAAAACTACAAACAAAACAAACTCAACCACAGTGCCCTCTAGTGGCAGTCCCTTACATATACGACCGCCAGTGACCTTAAAAAAAAGAAAATAAAAGCTTGTACGTAAAATAAATAATCAATAAAAAGTAAATACTAAAGAAATAATTTTAACTAGTAAAATTAACTGTGCATATGGGCATAATAAAATATTGTAAAAATATATGATTAAAGTGTCAGTGGTTGTGCAAATATGCATGGAGGTGACGTGCAATTGTCCAGATGTATGAGTATTTAGTGCAAGTGTGTATGAATGTGTCCATGATTGTTCAGTCAGTGTTGTGAGCTTAAAAGACGTTATTAGTCCTGTGTGTAGTGATGATTGAGAGACCTTATCGCCTGCGGGAAGAAGCTCCTCCTCAGTCTCTCTGTGTTGGCCTTTAGGGAGCGGAATCTCTTCCCAGACCGCAACAAAGAGAACAGTCCATTACTGGGGTGACTGAGGTCCTTCATGATCTTCCTGGCCTTAGTCCAGCACCGCTTGCTGTAGATGGAGTGTAGGTCAGGGAGCTCAGTGCGGATGATGCGCTCGGCTGATCGCACCACCCTCTGTAGAGCTCGTCTGTCCTGCATGGTGCTGTTCCCGAACCAGGTCGTGATATTTCCCGTCAGGATGCTCTCTATGGTGCAGGAGTAGAAGTTCCTGAGCACCTTGGAGGGCAGTCTAAAGTCTCTCAAGCGTCTGAGGTGGTAGAGACGCTGCCGGGCTTTTTTCACCATGGTGCTGATGTGACAGGACCATGATAGGTCCTGCGTGATGTGAACACCGAGGTGGGTCCTGTTGATGACGGGGGTCTGGTAGTTCCTCTCCTGCTTTGTACTAAAGTCCACTATCAGCTCCTTTGTCTTAATGACGTTCAGGAGGAGATTGTTCCTCTGGCACCAGTTCTCCAGATTTCCATTCTCCTCTAAGTAGTCCGACTCATCATTGTTGGTGATCAGTCCGACCACGACGGTGTCGTCAGCAAACTTGATGATGGAGGTGGAGTTGGTAGTGGCCACGCAGTCGTGGGTGTACAAAGAGTACAGCAGGGGACTCAGAACACAACCCTGGGGGGCTCCAGTGCTAAGAGTGAGTGTGGCTGAGACATGTCCGCCCATCCTTACTGCCTGTGGTCTGCCAGTCAGGAAATTGGAGCTCCACTGACATATAGATGAGCTCAGTCCCAGGTGCTCCAGCTTGGTGGTGAGTGTGGAGGGAATTATTGTGTTAAAAGCAGAGCTGTAGTCGATGAAGAGCATTTTAACATAATTCCCTTTCCTAGTGTCCAGGTGAGTGAGTGATGTGTGGAGGAGATGAGAGATTGCATCGTCTGTGGAGCGGTTCTGACGGTATGCAAACTGTAGTGGGTCCAGTGTGTCGGGTAGTGAAGAAATGATGAAGTCTCTGATAAGGCGTTCAAAGCACTTCATCACTACTGAGGTGAGAGCTACAGGGCGATAGTCATTGAGAGAAGCAGGATGTGGTATCTTTGGAACAGGAACAATGATGGACTCTTTGAAACATGTGGGGATCACCGACTGAGATAAAGAGATGTTGAATATCTCAGTGAACACAGGTGCTAGCTGGTCTGTGCAGGCTCTGAGGATACGGCCTGAGATGCCGTCTGGTCCTGCTGCTTTCCTGCTGTTCACTCTCTTGAAGGCTCTCCTCACGTCGTGCTCGGAGATGATGAGCGCGTTCCCGGTGCTGGCTGTGTCTTCCTGTCTGCAGCCGTTAGCGCCGCTAGCATTAGCGCCGTTAGCATTAGCACCGTTAGCATTAGCATCGCTAGCGTCTTTAGCTGCAGCCTCGAAGTGAGCATAGAAGATGTTGAGCTCGTCTGCCAGAGTCGCGTCCGTGTTCGTCATACCGGATGCTGGTGCTTTATAGTCCGTTCTCAGTCCCTGCCACAGGCACCTAGAGTCACTCTGTTGAAGCTGTGACTCTAGTTTTCTCCCGTAGCGCTGCTTCACCTCTTTCACCGCCTTCCGGACGTTATATGACGCAGCCTTGTACGGTTCCACGTCCCCCGATGCAAGTCCCGTGTTGTAGGCAGCTGTGCGAGATCTCAGAGCGTCGCGGATGGTTTTATCCACCCACGGCTTCTGGTTGGGAAACGTCCTGATAGTCTTTTTCTCTACCGTATCGTCTGCCAGCTTTTCAATAAATCCCACAACCGCTTCCGTAAACACGCTGACGTCATCATCGGAGCTGTTTCTGAACATGTCCCAGTCTGCGTCATCGAGTGCGTCCTGTAACGCGGCCACCGATTGGTCCGTCCAGCGCGCGACCTCCCTCTGAACCGGAACTTCCTGTTTCAGCCTTTGTTTATATTTTGGCATGAGGAAGATGGCGGCGTGGTCGGATTTACCAAACGCTGGACGAGATTGTGCCTTGTAACCGTCTTTGACCGTGGTATAACAGTGGTCCAGTGTCCTTTCGCCCCTGGTGGGGCAGGTGATGTGCTGATAAAAGTTCGGCGCTGCGCGTTTGAGGTTGGCACTATTAAAATCCCCCGCCACAATGAGCGCAGCGTTCCGGTGTTGTGTCTGGTGCTGTGTGAGCGCCTCATGCAGCTCGCATAAGGGAGTGTTAGTGTCTGCTTGTGGAGGAATGTAAACGGCACTGATTATGACCGATGTGAACTCCCGTGGAAGATAAAAAGGACGACACATGATGGACAATAGTTCCAGGTTTGGTGTGCAGGAGCGTGTAAGAGGAACAACGCTCGCGCTGTTGCACCAGCTGTTGTTCACCATTAAGCACACACCGCCTCCCCTTGACTTCCCCGAGTTCCGCGTCCTGTCAATGCGGTGAACCGAGAAGAACTCGGCCGGCTGTATGGCGTGGTCTGGCACCGCTGGGTTCAGCCATGTCTCGGTGAAGCAGAGGAGATTGCAGTCCCGAATGTCTCTCTGGAACTTTATCCTGGCCCTGAGGTCATCGAGTTTGTTCTTCAGTGGCCGGACGTTGACGAGCAGGATACTAGGCAGAGGTGTGCGGTGTGCACGGGCCCTGAGCCGGTTCCTCACACCAGCTCGTTTCCCTCGGGTTCGTCGCTTCGCATCGCATCCATTGTTCTCCCTCAGGATCTCACTCGGCCAGCTCGGATCCGGAGTTAAAACTGTCGAATTGTGAGTACATTGTATACCAATAGAAACAAGAGTGTCTCTATCATACCTAATTTACTCAATGGTGGTGATTTTGCCGATTTTAAAACACTGAAAACTAACATAAAGAACAAAAAGAAAAGGTGGTCGGAGCAGTCGTGACGGCAGCCGACCTCACCGGCGCCATCTTGGCGAAAAAAGTAATATAGTTTTCCTCTTATTGTGTGACTGAAGTCATGATTTTAGACTAAACAAGTGTAAAGAAGTGAAACTATAATATAATAGATGACACATGGCGTCCTGATCCTCTGACAGGAAACATACATGCTGTGTTCCATTCACAGGGTCTACTCCCTACTCCCTACTGCCTACTCCCTACAGCTCATATAGAAGCAAATGAATAAAAACTGCTCATATAGAATCCATTGCTTGTGTGTGTTAATGGGGAGGCGTTCGACTTCAACATGTGTAGTTGTGTTTTTGGATATGTAAGGTAGTACAGTTTTATTACAAAAATGTAGGACTCAAAAATGAGCATATTATTATTATTATTATTATTATGCTCCAATTGATCGGCCACCGATCACGAACCCCAAAAGGACCGCTCCTTGGGGCCGTAGCCTTCCCAATCGACCAGATACTGGCTGCCCCTGCCCTGAGGGCGTGATTCGAGGATCAGTCGCACGGTGTAGGTGGGACTGCCGTCAATGATACAGGGATGAGGAGCAGGGGGGGTGGGTTTAACCATGGGTGAGGTGATGAATGGTTTCAACTGGGAGGTGTGGAAGACGGGGTGGATCCGGAGCCCCGCAGGCAGCTGGAGCCGGTAGGTGACAGTGTTGATCCTGAGGGTGATACGATACGGTCCAATGAACCTTGGTGATAGCTTCCGTGACTCTGTGCGCAGGTGGAGGTTCTTGGTAGAAAGCCATACCTTGTCACCTACGTGGTACAACAATCCCGTAGGGTGCCGGCGGCGGTGTTGAGTCACTAAGCTGGTGTTGGTGCGTCATATGGCAAGGTTGGCTTGGTGCCATAGCCGCCGGCACCGGCGAACCAACTGTTGGGCCGATGGTACGTCAACATCGGAGGTTGGAAACCATAGCATATCTCAAATGGGCTCAGGTTGGTGGCTGAGGACACATGGAGGTTGTGAGACAACTCTGCCCATCTGAGGTAGCGGTACCCAGGATCGTTGACGATCCGACACAAAACACCACAGGTAACGCTCCAGCTGTTGGTTGGTTCGTGCCGTCTGTCCATTCGTCTGGGGGTGGTAACCAGAAGACAGACTGCAGGATGAATTGATCAGACGACAGAAGGCCTTCCAGAACCGGGTGGTGAACTGGGGACCTCTGTCCGAGACGATGTCCTTTGGGAACCCATGCAATCGGACTACGTGTTCCAATATTCAATTCAATTCAATTCAGTTTTATTTGTATAGCGCTTTTAACAATTGACATTGTCTCAAACAGTGTTCCACAATCAAAATAACTATTTAAGTTTGTGTGGAATGTGAATGTGTATGAATCAAAATGTTCAGATAGTCCCTGGTGAGCAAGCCCGAGGGCGACTCCCTGGCAAGGAAAAACTCCCTGAGATCGTAATAGGAAGAAACCTTGAGAGGAACCAGACTCAACAGGGAACCCATCCTCATCTGGGTGAAACAGATAGCAGGAAATTATCTGCATTTATACAGTGTTTCGTGTTAGGTTCAGCTATAATAGTTGATGCTAATTCATGTTATAATAGTTGATGTAAAATGGAGTCCAGTAGTTATTGGAGACTCAGATAGACTTGTAGAAAGTTCCATTCCTGAACTATCGAACTGTCAAGTCCTCAGAGAAACAGCTGACAACACCAGTCAAGGCCAGAACCATCTTCTAAGTAGATAGAATCATCCCCAGACACAAGACGCATCCTAAATATCAGCTCGGCTGTGTCTTTAGCTGACGGGAGTCCGGCGAGGGCAACCAGGTGCACTGCCTTGGAGAAGCGGTCGACGGTGGTTAGGATAACGTCCTTCCTTTCCGAGGCCGGCAGGCCCGTGATGAAGTCGACGGCAATGTGCAACCAGGGACGACGGGGGACTGGAATTGGTTGAAGTTCCCCCGGTGTTGGTTGATTGGTTGGTGTCTTTCGCCCTGGCGCACACTGGGCACGCCCAGACGAACTCGGTGATGTCCCTCCTCATCGAGGGCCACCAGAAGGCCCGTCCCACGATGGTTATCGTTCTTCGGATCCCCTGGTGTCCCGCGACGGGCGAAGAATGGCCCCACTGGAGGACTTCGGGCCTGAGTCGGTCTGGGACAAAGAGCCGTCCGGGCGGCACGCCTGCCAGTGCGGGTTCTCTGGTCAGTCCGCCCGGGGTGCCTCTCGCTCGTGCTGACAGGAGAGGGTGTCGGCCATGGTGTTCTTCGACCCTGGGCGGTACGAGAGATGGAAGTTGTACTGTTCGAAGAACAGGGCCCACCGTGCCTGTCGTGGATTCAACTGCTTCAGATTACGGATGGTGAGCAGGTTCTGGTGATCCGTTCAAACGATGAATGGCTCACTGGCGCCCTGGAGCCAGTGACACCATTCCTCCAAAGCCCACTTTATGCCCAACAGTTCACGGTCCCCTACTCCGTATCGCTGCTGAGTGGGGTTACATTTTTTGGAGTAGAAGCCACATGGGTGTAGCTTCTGGTCTGTGCCGGCGCCCACTTCCGATGCGTCGACCTCCACAACGAATGGTTGGCTGGCATCCGGATGAAGGAGAATAGGTGCAGTGGTGAATACGTGGCAGAGTTTGTTGAAAGCGGAGATGGCGGTTGAGTTGAGTTGGAAAGGATGGGTTGACGGCCTGGTCAGTGCAGTGAGTGGTGCTGCAACTGTACTGTAGCCCCGGATAAAGCGACGATAAAAATTCGCAAACCCGAGAAAGCGTTGGAGCTGCTTTAGTGTCCTGGGTAGGGGCCAGTGACGTACAACATCCAGCTTCTGCGGGTCCATGCCCACACCATGGGGCGAGATGACAAAACCCAGGAACGTGGTGGAGTGCTCGTGAAAAGCACACTTTTCCAGCTTACAGTACAGCTGGTGGGCGAGCAATCTCTTAAGAACAGCCCTAACGTGTCTGGTGTGTTCCTTGGTGGTGTGAGAGTATATGAGTATATCGTCTAGATATACGAACACCCATCGGCCTAGCATGTCCCTGAGAACATCATTAATGAATTGTTGGAAGGCCGAGGGTGCGTTGCAGAGTCCGAACGGAATGACCAGGCTCTCATAATGTCCGGTGGGGTTGATGAAGGCCGTCTTCCACTCATCACCCTCTCTGACCATGACAGGTCCGGCGTGATGTGAACACCAACGTATCTGAAGCTGTCCACTCTCTCCACTGGGCTCCTGTTGATGACTGGGGTCTGCTTTGTACTAAAGTCCACTATCAGCTCCTTTGTATTACTGACCTTCAGGAGGAGATTGTTTCTCTGGCACCAGTTCTCCAGATTTCCAATCTCCTCTAGGTAGTCCGACTCATCATTGTTGGTGATCAGTCCGACCACGACGGTGTCGTCAGCAAACTTGATGATGGAGGTGGAGTTGGTAGTGGCCACGCAGTCGTGGGTGTACAAAGAGTACAGCAGGGGGCTCAGAACACCACCCTGGGGGGCACCAGTGCTGATAGTGAGTGTGGCTGAGACATGTCCGCCCATCCTTACTGCCTGTCATCTGCCAGTCAGAAAATTGGAGATCCACTGACATATAGATGAGCTGAGTCCCAGGTGCTCCAGCTTGGTGGTGAGTGTGGAGGGAATTATGATATTAAAAGCAGAGCTGTAGTCGATGAAGAGCATTTTAACATAATTCCTTTTCCTAGTGTCCAGGTGAGTGAGTGATGTGTGGAGGAGATGAGAGATCGTCTGTGGAGCGGTTCTGACGGTATGCAAACTGTAGTGGGTCCAGTTTGTCGGGTAGTGAAGAAATGATGAAGTCTCTGATAAGGCGTTCAAAGCACTTCATCACTACTGAGGTGAGGGCTACAGGGCGATAATCATTGAGAGAAGCAGGATGTGGTTTCTTCGGGACAGGAACAATGATGGACTCTTTGAAGCACGTGGGGATCACCGACTGAGATAAGGAGATGTTGAATATCTCAGTGAACACAGGTGGTAGCTGGTCTGCGCAGGCTCTGAGGATATGGCCTGAGATGCCGTCTGGTCCTGCTGCTTTCCTGGTGTTCACTCTCTTGAAGGCTCTCCTCACATCGTGCTCGGAGATGATGAGCGCGTTCCCGGTGCTGGCAGTGTCTTCCTGTCTGCAGCCGTTAGCGCTGCTAACATTTGCGCCGTTAGCATTAGCATCGCTAGCGTCTTTAGCTGCAGCCTCGAAGCGAACATAGAATGTGTTGAGCTCGTCTGCCAGAGACGCGTCCGCGTTTGTCATACCGGATGTTGGTGCTTTCTTGTCCGGTAATGTCCTTACTCCCTGTTACAGGCTCCTAGAGTCACTCTGTTGAAGCTGTGACTCTAGTTTTCTCCGGTAGCGCTGCTTCGCCTCTTTCACCGCCTTCCGGACGTTGTATGACGCAGCCTTGTCTGGTTCCATGTCCCGGATGTTTTTATCCACCCACGGCTTCTGGTTGGGAAACGTTCTGATAGTCTTTTTCTCCACCGTATCGTCTACTAGCTTCACAATAAATCCCACAATCGCTTCCGTAAACACGCTGACGTCATCATCGGAGCTGTTTCTGAACATGTCCCAGTCTGCGTCATCGAGTGCGTCCTGTAACACGGCCACCGATTGGTCCGTCCAGCGCGCGACCTCCCTGTGAACCTGAACTTCCTGTTTCAGCCTTTGTTTATATTTTGGCATGAGGACGATGGTCGGATTTACCAAACGTTGGACGACATTGCACCTTGTAGCCATCCTTGACCGTTGTATAACAATGATCTAGTGTTCTTTCACCCCTGGTGGTGGAGGTGATATGCTGATAAAAGTTCGGCGCTGCGCGTTTGAGGTTGGCACTATTAAAATCCCCCGCCACAATGAGCGCAGCGTTGTGTCTGGTGCTGTGTGAGCGCCTCATGCAGCTCGCATAAGGCAGTGTCAGTGTCTGCTTGTGGTGGGATGTAAACGGCACTGATTATGACCGATGTGAACTCCCGTGGAAGATAAAAAGGACGACACATGATGGACAGTAGTTCCAGGTTTGGTGTGCAGGAGCGTGTAAGAGGAACAACGCTCGCGCTGTTGCACCAGCTGTTGTTCACCATTAAGCACACGCCGCCTCCCCTTGACTTCCCCGAGTTCCGCGTCCTGTCCATGCGGTGAACCGAGAAGATCTCGGCTGGTTGTATGGCGTGGTCTGGCACCGCTGGGTTCAGCCATGTCTCGGTGAAGCAGAGAAGGTTGCAGTCCCGAATGTCTCTCTGGAACTTTATCCTGGCCCTGAGGTCATCGAGTTTGTTCTCCAGTGACTGGACGTTGGCGAGCAGGATGCTAGGCAGAGGTGTGCGGTGTGCACGGGCTCTTAGCCTATTCCTCACGCCGGCTAGTTTCCCTCAGGTCCGCGACGCGAAGCGAAGGTCATTGTTCTTCCTCAGGATCTCACTCGGCCAGCTCGGATCCGGAGTTAAAAACGTCGAATTGTGAGTACATTGTATACCAATAGAAACAAGAGTGTCTCTATCATACCTAATGTACTCAATGGTGGTGATTTTACCGATTTTAAAACACTGAAAACTAACTTAAAGAACAAAAACAAAGAAAAGGTGGTCGGAGCAGTCGTAACGGCAGCTGACCTCACCGGCGCCATCTTGGAAACTCTAACCAAACGGGGATCTGATCTTCATCCAAGTCAAGAGTATTGACAAATATAATGTGTCTAAAATAATAACACATTATAACAAATTCTGATCTTTCATGTCTTTATTGAGACCAACAATAAAAACCTTATAGTGGAAAAAGTATGTGAATCCTTGAGTTAGTGACCTCATAAAAGCCAAAGTGACTCTGGAGGTGTGGACTAGTTACTTTTACTGATTAAAAACAGACATTTTGAGTTTGCTCCACACAAGAAGAATATGCTTATGTGAGCCATGCCTCTCCACAAAGAGCTTTCAGATGATCTATGATCAAGAATTGTTGATTTACATAAAGCTGCAAAGTGATTTTAAAGACTTTAGAAATTCACCAGTTTACAGTTACACAAATGGAGACACTTTGGGACTGTGGCTACTCTACCTAAAAGTGAGTGTCCAGTCAAAATCACCTGAAGAGCACGACAAAGACTCCTTAATGAGGTGAAGACACAACCCTGAGTGACAGCCAAAGGTCTGAAGACAACATTAGAACTGGCTAACATCTATGTTCATGAGTCTACAGGATGTAAAACATAAACAGGCAGGTTGTCTAAGGCAGGACACCACAATGTTACTAAACAGAACATGGCTGCCCTGCTGAAGGTTGTGAAAGAGCACATTGACACTCCACAGTGGGTATCAGCTAAATGTTTTGTGCACTGATGAACCTAAGATTATTTGGAAAGAAGATGCAGCACTACATTTGATATATAAAGAGTTCTGTGTATCATCATGAAAACATCTTTCCAACCACAAAGTATGGTGGTGTGACGGTTAACCCCTAGAGGGCGGCTAACGCCCGATTAAGGTTTTGTTTTGTAGTTGTTTTATGTTTCGTTTCTACTTCATTTCCCAGTTTGCACCTCGGTCAGGTGACGTACAGTAGAACCGAGGGAAGTTAATTTGATGATTGTTTAGTTTGATTATAAATAGCCTGACTGAACTCCAGTCAGGCGTCTAGCATTTGTCTTAAGTTGTTTAGTTTGTGTTGGAGTGTCCTGGTTCTGATTCAAAAATAAAGGACTTTGTTAACCGTCAGCTCGCCTCCGCAATCATGCCACGAAAACACACCCGACACAGACAAGGTAGAAGAGAGAATCGTGACAGGTGGAGGAAACATCATGATTTGGACCTGTTTGCACCATCAGGGCGTGGCCAGCTTACAGTCATAGAGGGGAAGATGAATTCACAAGTGTATCAGAGACTTCTTCAGTATAATGTGAGAAGGTCTGAACATCAGCTGTATTCCACTGGTTTGAAATGGTGATTATTTATATTCAGGTTAAAGCCTTACATGACTTCTGTAGTAACATGTGGAAGAGTTCTGTCACTAGGAGATGTTAAATTATCCATTTTATATATCAGGGAAATCATTTCACTCTGCTGTGGCATTACATCACATTTCACTGAGGAAATAACATTTATAATTGTAACAGTATTTAAATAAACACATTATAACTTACTTATGGGAGGTGGAGTTATACTCATCCTTTTCCTTTTGCTTCTCCTCAGCCTCCGGTTTGATGGATCTGTGTATAAACACACTGTAACTTACTAAACACACAAAATACACTACAGGAACAATGTTTATTCTTTAAATTACTCGTTTATACATTTAATTTATCTCCATATGGATTATATCTGCGGTCCCTAATGTTATATCTAATCATCATTTACTCTTAATAATCATATCCAAGGAAACACACAGTTATAAAGTGCTGATTAATAATAATATCCTACAGATAAGAGTGTGTTCAGGTCATTAAAAAAAAATATATATAAGTTATGATCTTCAGCACTCTTAGACATCTGGACAGAAACATCCCTCAGTTACAGCAGGTGAATGTAATAAAGTATTAATACTGCTTTCATTAATAATTAGATAAACATATTCATGGTGTCTGTTTATTTGTAGTTTTCCTCTTATTGTGTGACTGAAGTCATGATTTTAGACTAAACAAGTGTAAAGAAGTGAAACTATAATATAATAGATGACACATGGCGTCCTGATCCTCTGACAGGAAACATACATGCTATGTTCCATTCACAGGGTCTACTCCCTACTCCCTACAGCTCATATAGAAGCAAATGAATGAAAACTGCTCATATAGAAGCCATTGCTTGTGTGTGTTAATGGGGAGGCGTTAGACATCAACATGTGTAGTTGTGTTTTTGGATATGTAAGGTAGTATACTTTTATTACCGCTACTGGAATATGGGAATGGCATCGCAAATATGTAGGACTGTAAAAATGAGCATATTATTATTATTATTATGCTCCGATTGATCGGCCACCGATCACGAACCCCAAAAGCGCAGATCAAAAAAAGGTGATCACTTGACGGAAATTACTGGCGCGACTTTTCCACACATGCATGCACGGCGCACAGGTAAACAACAGCAGAACGGAGCTTACCAGTGGCAACATGAGTGCTCCCGTCGGGAAGTTTATCAAAGTGTCCGATAAAGACGTAAAGTTAGCCGTTTGCAATGTATGTCGTGATGAAATCCCTTGAGGTGGAAGCAAGCAACAGCATTTTAACACCACTAACATGGTTAGGCATCTTAGAACACACCATACCACTGAATATGCAGAGTATGAGAAACTAAACCAGCAGAAGCCAACAACATCCCCATCCCTGAACCATCCGACTGTGAGTGATGCATTTAAACAACATGAACCATACAGCAGACGTTCATAATAATAACAGAAAAAACAACAACACTTGCCATAGTTTTGTCCTTTGTGGCAGTAGCCAGTTTTGGTGTAACAAGTTTTACATTTTGCTGCGAATTATTAAATGTAATCAGTGTATTAAGAGGCTGCATCCCATTAAGCTGATCTGATGTGTGTTGGTCTGCCGGACTCCTCTTTGTTTGGAATAATTTTAAGTTACTCTACCTTATTTGGGAAAGATGGCCTACAGTAGATGGCTCATTCATTCATACTTCGTGCTATAAAAAAGATATGGCACTCCATACTGCACAATCCTGAGCCCTATAAATGTTTATTAAAAGACAGCTACTGAGGGCTATTGAGTACGTCCCACTTCTGGCACCAAAACAGTGATGTACTGTGTGCTCTGACACCTTTGTGTTGGAACCAGCATTAACATTTTTAGCAGTTTGAGCTGGAGAAGCACGTCTATTGGATCAGACTACACAGGCCAGCCTTCACTCTCCATGGGCTTCAGCCTTGGCCACCCTCAACCCTGTTGCAGGTTCTCTGGTTTTCTTTCCTTGCTCCCTTCATCCACTTTTAGTACAGTATGTCGTGGCCACTGTAGATCAGGAAAATTTCACAAGAGCTGCAGGTTTGGACTTGCTCTTATCTATTCGTCTAGTCATCACAGTCTGGCCCTTGTCAAAGCCACAAGTCAAGTTACAATTTTGTACCATTTCAAACACATCAACTTCAAGACAAAGTGTTCACTTGCTGCCTAATATATCCTACCCACTTCCAGGTTCTGTTGTAATGAGATTTTGTAACTGCAGCTACTGTGAGACGGCCCAAATTGTGATGTCTAGAGAACTGATGTCAGAGCAACTCCTAGAGGTTCCTAGATGGCGCCGGTGAGGTCGGCTGCCGTCACGACTGCTCCGACCACCTTTTCTTTGTTTTTGTTCTTTAAGTTAGTTTTCAGTGTTTTAAAATGGGCAAAATCACCACCATTGAGTACATTAGGTATGATAGAGACACTCTTGTTTCTATTGGTATACAATGTACTCACAATTCGACGTTTTTAACTCCGGATCCGAGCTGGCCGTGTGAGATACTGAGGGAGAACAATGGACGCCACGCGAAGCGACGGACCCGAGGGAGACGAGCTGGCGTGAGGAACCGGCTGAGAACCCGTGCACACCGCACACCTCTGCCTAGTATCCTGCTCGCCAACGTCCAGTCACTGGAGAACAAACTCGATCACCTCAGGGCCAGGATAAAGTTCCAGAGAGACATTCGGGACTGCAATCTCCTCTGCTTCACCGAGACATGGCTGAACCCAGCGGTGATAGACCACGCCATACAACTAGCCGAGTTCTTCTCGGTTCACCGCATGGACAGGACGCGGGACTCGGGGAAGTCAAGGGGAGGCGGCGTGTGCTTAATGGTGAACAACAGCTGGTGCAACAGCGCGAGCGTTGTTCATCTTACACGCTCCTGCACACCTAACCTGGAACTACTGTCCATCATGTGTCGTCCATTTTATCTTCCACGGGAGTTCACATCGGTGCCGTTTACATTCCTCCACAAGCAGACACCGAAACTGCCTTATGCGAGCTGCATGAGGCGCTCACACAGCACCAGACACAACACCAGGACGCTGCGCTCATTGTGGCGGGGGATTTGAATAGTGCCAACCTCAAACGCGCAGCGCCGAACTTTTATCAGCACATCACCTGCCCCACCAGGGGCGAAAGGACACTGGACCATTGTTATACCACGGTCAAAGACGGTTACAAGGTACAATCTCGTCCAGCGTTTGGTAAATCCGACCACGCCGCCATCTTCCTCATGCCAAAATATAAACAAAGGCTGAAACAGGAAGTTCCGGTTCAGAGGGAGGTCGCGCGCTGGACGGACCAATCGGTGGCCGCGTTACAGGACGCACTCGATGACGCAGACTGGGACATGTTCAGAAACAGCTCCGATGATGATGTCAGCGTGTTTACGGAAGCGGTTGTGGGATTTATTGAAAAGCTGGCAGACGATACGGTAGAGAAAAAGACTATCAGAACGTTTCCCAACCAGAAGCCATGGGTGGATGAAACCATCCGCGACGCTCTGAGATCTCGCACAGCTGCCTACAACACGGGACTTGCGTCGGGGGACATGGAACCGTACAAGGCTGCGTCATATAACGTCCGGAAGGCGGTGAAAGAGGCGAAGCAGCGCTACGGGAGAAAACTAGAGTCACAGCTTCAACAGAGTGACTCTAGGAGCCTGTGGCAGGGACTGAGAACAATAACGGACTATAAAGCACCAGCATCCGGTATGACGAACGCGGACGCGACTCTGGCAGACGAGCTCAACACCTTCTATGCTCGCTTCGAGGCTGAAGCTAAAGACGCTAGCGATGCTAAGGCTAACGGCGCTAATGCTAGCGGCGCTAATGCTAGCGGCGCTAACGGCTGCAGACAGGAAGACACGGCCAGCACCGGGAACGCGCTCATCATCTCCGAGCACGACGTGAGGAGAGCCTTCAAGAGAGTGAACACCAGGAAAGCAGCAGGACCAGACAGCATCTCAGGTCATATTCTCAGAGCCTGCGCAGACCAGCTAGCACCTGTGTTCACTGAGATATTCAACATCTCTTTATCTCAGTCGGTGATCCCCACATGCTTCAAAGAGTCCATCATTGTTCCTGTCCCGAAGAAACCACATCCTGCTTCCCTCAATGACTATCGCCCTGTAGCCCTCACCTCAGTAGTGATGAAGTGCTTTGAACGCCTTATCAGAGACTTCATCATTTCTTCACTACCCGACACACTGGACCCACTACAGTTTGCATACCGTCAGAACCGCTCCACAGACGATGCAATCTCTCATCTCCTCCAAACATCACTCACTCACCTGGACACTAGGAAAGGGAATTATGTTAAAATGCTCTTCATCGACTACAGCTCTGCTTTTAACACCATAATTCCCTCCACACTCACCACCAAGCTGGAGCACCTGGGACTGAGCTCATCTATATGTCAGTGGATCTCCAATTTTCTGACTGGCAGACCACAGGCAGTAAGAATGGGCGGACATGTCTCAGCCACACTCACTCTCAGCACTGAAGCCCCCCGGGGTTGTGTTCTGAGCCCCCTGCTGTACTCTTTGTACACCCACGACTGCGTGGCCACTACCAACTCCACCTCCATCATCAAGTTTGCTGACGACACCGTCGTGGTCGGACTGATCACCAACAATGATGAGTCGGACTACCTAGAGGAGATTGGAAATCTGGAGAACTGGTGCCAGAGGAACAATCTCCTCCTGAACGTCAGTAAGACAAAGGGGCTGATAGTGGACTTTAGTACAAAGCAGGAGAGGAACTACCAGACCCCCGTCATCAACAGGAGCCCATTGGAGAGAGTGGACAGCTTCAGATACCTCGGTGTTCACATCACGCAGGACCTGTCATGGTCCTGTCACATCAACACCGTGGTGAAAAAAGCCCGGCAGCGTCTCTACCACCTCAGACGCTTGAGAGACTTTAGACTGCCCTCCAAGGTGCTCAGGAACTTCTATTCCTGCACCATAGAGAGCATCCTGACGGGAAACATCACGACCTGGTTCGGGAACAGCACCATGCAGGACAGACGAGCTCTACAGAGGGTGGTGCGATCAGCTGAGCGCATCATCCGCACTGAGCTCCCTGACCTGCACTCCATCTACAGCAAGCGGTGCTGGACTAAGGCCAGGAAGATCATGAAGGACCTCAGTCACCCCAGTAATGGACTGTTCTCTTTGTTGCGGTCTGTGAAGAGATTCCGCTCCCTAAAGGCCAACACAGAGAGGCTGAGGAGGAGCTTCTTCCCGCAGGCGATAAGGTCCCTCAATCACACCTCCACACAGGACTAATAACATGTTTTAAGCTCACAACACTGACTGGACAATCATGGACACATTCATCCACACTTGCACTAAATACTCATACATCTGGACAATTGCACATGTCACCTTTCATGCATATTTGCACAACCACTGACACTTTAATTCTATATACATATATACTCTATCTACCCTATGTTTCTATATTTTTGCAATATTTTATTATGCCCTTATTGTACAGTTAATTTTACTAGTTAAAATTATTTCTTTAGTATTTCCTTTTTATTGATTATTTATTTCACGTATAAGCGTTTATTTTCTTTTTTTAAGGTCACTGGCGGTCGTATAAGCATTTCACTGCATATTATACTGTGTATGACTGTGTATGTGACTAATAAAATTAGAATTTTTTTTTTTTTGAACTCCAAAACTGCAGCTGAGCTGGACAACCAGGGGTCACTGATGCACATGGGGAGTGAAGGCTGGCCCATGTAGTCTGATTTAATAGAAGAGCTACTGTAGAGCAAACTGAGGAGAAGGTTAATGCTGGTTCTGATAGAAAGGAGTCAGAGCACACAGTGCATCACTTATATGGTTGTAGAAGGGGGGACCTACTCAGTATTAGGCATAGGGCTAACTGACATAAAATACATAAATGCATTAACATAAACTGTTTATAAATTATTCTCTCAGAAACTGTCTGCTTGGTTTAGTTATCTACAGGGGCAAGAGGAAGGATGTGAACCTTTCATGGAATATCATGGTTTTCTGCATTAATTCATCAAACGGTGATCTGATCTTCATCCAAGTCAAGAGTATTGACAAATATAATATGTCTAAAATAATAACACATTATAACAAAATCTGATCTTTCATGTCTTTATTGAGACCAACAATAAAAACCTTATAGTGGAAAAAGTATGTGAATCTTTGAGTTAATGACCTCATAAAAGCTAAATTGACTCTGGAGGTGTGGACTAGGAAACATCATGATTTGGACCTGCTTTGCACCATCAGGGCGTGGCCAGCTTACAGTCATACACTGTAAAAACTGGGACTGGGGTGAAGTAATATTTAATAGAAAATTTGATTAACCTTTACACTATTAAAAAGAGTACAGCTAGTTTTAAACAACATTAAGCTTAATTCAGCAAATTTTGATAAACATTTAATTTATTTTACTCAATTTTTGTTGAAAATACTTAGACTAAATAAACTGAGTAGAAATTAAGTGAGGAAAATTCAAGTCTCAAAAAAAAGGTGGATTTAACTCAAAACACACTCTAATTTTAATCAACATCCACTTCCGCCTGAATCGCGCCACATGGACATGGACCAAGCAGAAGCTTGTTGGACTGCTTTGTCACATATCAAATAAAGACCTCAAGGTAAGATGTTTTCTCTCATTTTTAATGAATAAATGTCTAGTAGCAATGTTGGTGTTAATGCAATTTGACAGACTAACATTAGTTCATTTCATTGCACATGAGCTGCCGAAGCTAATATGGTTAACAAGTGCTCAAAGTATATTTAATTAACTGAAGTCATGTTAATGCTAAAGTTAGGTTAAATTACAGCTGCTGAATCTGTGAAAAACAAAGTCTTTGCATTTAGTTTGTGTTGTAACAGGTAACGGACATCTTAATTTGCTTCAGGTCAAGGATAGGACTGAGGAAGGCAGTCTAACTTTATAAAACTGTTAATAACATACCCTTCTAATTTAAAATTATCTGCATAAAACATGACACTAATGTCCCCTTCTATATGTTACCGATAGTAGTGGCAGCATTGCCTCTCTTTTCCTAACCCAAGTCAAAGTATTAGCAAAGTTGCCACATTACAAACCAAAAAATGCACATTACAGGGCAAATAAACGTAAATAAATCAGTGTTAATTTGTTCACAATAAGTATTCAGTGACGACGTTTTAATTAATGACGAAAAAATCGAAAACGATTTTTATAATAATATAACATTAATATTCCCATCTCAACGCGCCGAAGTTTTCCCTTTTTTTAAACCAATCGTTTGCATGTATCCGTTTGAACGTGCAAATCCTCTCTCATTGGACGAGAATCTATCCAGCAAGTCAGGTCTCGTAAAGCCGGGCACCTGTTAGCATGCTGCTAACCAACTCAACGGTGCTGTTAGCTTAAAGTCCGACACGATAATGAACGACATGGCAGCCGCAAGTTCACCAGCGGCCTGTCAGGTGGGAAGAAAGAGGAGACATGATGCGGGTGGGGAAAAAAACACCGCCAAACCGCAAGACACGCCACCCTACAGTGTATGGCAAGGTAGATAAAATATAAGCTAACATTGTGTATATAATGTTAGGTAAATGTTATCGTGTTTTAGTGAAACCAACGATAATAACCTCATAGCGGGTCTATCGCTCTGTGTATCCGGGTGTCGATAATCACCTCATAGCGGGTCTATCGCTCTGTGTATCCGGGTGTTGTAAGTTAATGTAAATCCTCTCGGTAGTAATTTGCGTAGGCGCTGTTCTTGTGTTGTGTTGGATGCCACAAGTGGGAACTTATCTGACTGACATTTGCCAACATGACAAATTTTCTAAAATGTCTACATGATATACAGTAACAGTCAAAAGTTTTTGACACCATTTAACTGAATGTGAAAGTGTGCGCTAACTTTTGACTGGTACTGTACTCTATCTGAATCTAACATGTTCTAAATATCTTTTGTCATAAAGTCTTTAACATTTGACTGAGTTACTTCTGATAAGTTCCCTGTTTTAGATTTTTTTTATACTGTCAGTGAGTGTAATTTGAATGTATGAACAGAAATGTATATTTATTTCTTTTACAGGTGCATATGCAGTGTCTGACTGTCTCTTATCTACAGGTATTTATATACACCATACATACAATGTGATAAAGACTATACATTTTTTGTGAAAAGGCACAGAATGTCTATCATGTAATACAGGAAAAGGTTCATGAACATTATTGTATAGATTTCAAAGTAAAGCTAGGGGTATTGATGTTAATGCAGATCACAACTTGGATGGCAGATTTGCCAAAACCCAATAAACAGCTGCTATTTTGAGCTTTTTCCTTGAAGTTCAAGTGGGTTACACACCTCGAAGCCATGAACATAAACAATTATAGACAGTCATGTTTTTTTCCTGCAAGTCATTTTGCTTGAAAAATAAACCATGCTTTGCAGACAGTCCTACTCTGTATCATTCAACAAGGGTTCTGTTTGCCTATATGCAGTGTCAGGGATTTCATAATCAAACTGGACTGTATGATGATATTCACAGTGAGGACCAGAAGTATTTGGACAGATCATTTTGGCTCTGGACACCACCGCAATGGATTTGGAATGAAAGGTCCTGCTTATCGTGTAATAGCTTTAAGCACGATCAATAGCTTTAATTTAAGGGCTTGGCCTTCCTATTTTTTATGTTTACAAAAACTCTGTATTTGCTCTTTTGTTAAGTCTTTTGTTGATTGTTGTCACTGTCACAGATGTCCCTACCTCTGGGAAGGTGTTTTTGTTCTTGACAGCTGTTCTAAAGGGGTTTTTCTTTAGCAGAGAAGAATTCTTCTGTAATCCATCACAGTTGTTTTCCATGGTCTTCCAGACTTTTGATGTTCCTGACCTCACCAGTCTCTTCTGTCTTTTTTAAGAATGCACCAAATAGTTCATTTGCGCACACCTAATGTTTTTATTTCTCTGATGGATTCATTTTAGTTTTTTAGCCTAATGATGCTTGTTCCCTGGCAGTAACAGGTCTTTAGACTTCACATTGTTAACAGCAACAGGTTCCTAATGCAACACTTAGAATAAACTCTAGACCTTTTATCTGCTGACTTGTAAATGAACTCAAGAGAAAATACACCCCTGGCCATGGAACTGCTGAGGAGCAAGCTATCCCAATATTTTTGTGCCACCAAAAATAGGTGTCTTTGTACGAAAATGTCTGTAATGCCTACACAGTTCAACCTTTCTCTCTTTCTCTCTCTCTCTCTCTCTCTCTCTCTCTCGACCAAAAAAAAATAAAAAAATTAATGCCGACAGTCTCCACTTTAAGCACATCTCATTTCATTCCAAATCCATGGTGGTGTACACAGCACAAACGATATTGTTACTGTCCAGATACTTCTGGTCCTATCTTTACTTACTGCTTCAGTGCAAAGCTCATTCTGCAATCTATTTTCTTGGAGAGTTACAGTAACTACAGTATTAATTACAGTAACATGATATTGGTTTATAATGTTTTTTTTTGTTTTGTTTTGCCATTTCAGGTCCCAAACAATGCTGCTTGATGGAGTACATAGGGGAACTAGATCAACTTACAGTATGAAAGACGTAAGTAAATACAAATGTAAAATCAGTAAAAAAAAAAAAATTGTCTATTGCCTCAAAAGTTTGGCGTTTTCACGGGATGCTAAGGATGACTGCAGTAATATGTTACCTACAAAATGTTTAAGCTCCGAAACTTATATTTCTCTTTTACTCTCTCTCTCTCTTACTTTGTAAAAAAAATGGCTTTATTTTTATATGCATATTTCATTAGTTGCCAAGTTGACAAATATTTGTATGAGATTTTACACTGAACATTTCTAACACTTAATTAGGACAAGATGCATACTTAATTATGATAAAGATCATGTTTCATGGATAATTTACGTAGGAGGTCTAAATGATGTGATATAAGTTAAGATATAGTAAACTATTCACCAGGACATAAGAACACCAGGGGAATGTGGGTTATGTCTACATGAATGGATCTTTTTGAATAGAGGTTTCCAATCTCAAATATGTTTTTTGTTTTTGTTTCACCAGAATGCTGATGGAGACAGAGTGTTGTCTCCTCACAACACAAATGATGAAAATCTATGATCAAGAACATTGTGTCAGAAGAACCAGAGGACACTGGGATCATAATTGAGGGGGGTAAAAGTTCTGAAAGTTTTGCTGCGTGCTGGTATGCACTGGATCATGCACTGACGTATGCACTGGATCTTGCCCTTTTAAGAATCTGTTCTTATAGCTGGACTGTGGGAGGATGTCTCCAAAAGTTCTCAAAAGCTTAAAAAGTTCTTTAAAATAAGCTTCTTGCTTAAGTCAAGTGACTCTTTAACTTTTCTTTAAGAAATGTCATATTTTTGTAAAAAAAAATTTGCAAACATATATATATGTATATAATTTAGTTTTAAGCCTCACCAAACATGTTTACAATTAAAAATGTTGTAAAGCAACGTGTCTACATACAGTAAGCACTTGTTGTAAGTATTAATCTTGTGCATTCTGCCTGTACTGTACAGTATGTATCTGAGCGATGCTAACCAAGTGGTCTCAGAATGTGTTTTGGCATTTTGCAGGTAAACATTTTTGTTTCCAAGTTGCAAAAATAATTGTTACATATCTTGCAATGCCATCTTGTGACTTTACTTATATTTATAATGTCAGTTTCTTGGTACCGTAATTTCAGTAAATTGTAGTTAATGCAGTAAAAAGTAAAGAGGAAAAATGAGTTCCATTTCTTTATATTTAATTTATTTAGTCATCTTAAATCATTTACACTTGGATATTTTATAAATATTTTTTAATTTTACATATAGTTTTAGTAAATATATTTATTTTTTAAAATAAATATATAAATATTTGTTTAAAATTAAATATGAACAAAATTATTAGTAGATTGAAATCAATTTTAGGCCGGATAATGAGTTAGGGTAAAGCTTGTTTTTGTTTAAATTGCTTTATATTTACTTAATGCATTTGATTAAATCAACTCATAATTTACTATAATATTACTAAATGCAACACAATTTAGGTATTGCTTTCATTACAAATCACTGAATATTTTGATTAAATTTAAACAATTTATTTAATGCATTTTACTCAAATTTTCGGCACTTAAAATCTACTAATTATTTTAAGTGTCACTTTGTTGCCACAAATTTTTTGAGTAACCAATGGTCAAATTTTTTAGAGTGTAGAGGGGAAGATGAATTCACAAGTGTATCAGAGACTTCTTCAGTATAATGTGAGAAGGTCTGAACATCAGCTGTATTCCACTGGTTTGAAATGGTGATTATTTATATTCAGGTTAAAGCCTTACATGACTTCTGTAGTAACATGTGGAAGAGTTCTGTCACTAGGAGATGTTAAATTATTCATTTTATATATCAGGGAAATCATTTCACTCTGCTGTGGCATTACATCACATTTCACTGAGGAAATAACATTTATAATTGTAACAGTATTTAAATAAACACATTATAACTTACTTATGGGAGGTGGAGTTATACTCATCCTTTTCCTTTTGCTTCTCCTCAGCCTCCGGTTTGATGGATCTGTGTATAAACACACTGTAACTTACTAAACACACAAAATACACTACAGGAACAATGTTTATTCTTTAAATTACTCGTTTATACATTTAATTTATCTCCATATGGATTATATCTGCGGTCCCTAATGTTATATATAATCATCATTTACTCTTAATAATCATATCCAAGGAAACACACAGTTATAAAGTGCTGATTAATAATAATATCCTACAGATAAGAGTGTGTTCAGGTCATTAAAAAAAAATATATATAAGTTATGATCTTCAGCACTCTTAGACATCTGGACAGAAACATCCCTCAGTTACAGCAGGTGAATGTAATAAAGTATTAATACTGCTTTCATTAATAATTAGATAAACATATTCATGGTGTCTGTTTATTTGTAGTTTTCCTCTTATTGTGTGACTGAAGTCATGATTTTAGACTAAACAAGTGTAAAGAAGTGAAACTATAATATAATAGATGACACATGGCGTCCTGATCCTCTGACAGGAAACATACATGCTATGTTCCATTCACAGGGTCTACTCCCTACTCCCTACAGCTCATATAGAAGCAAATGAATGAAAACTGCTCATATAGAAGCCATTGCTTGTGTGTGTTAATGGGGAGGCGTTAGACATCAACATGTGTAGTTGTGTTTTTGGATATGTAAGGTAGTATACTTTTATTACCGCTACTGGAATATGGGAATGGCATCGCAAATATGTAGGACTGTAAAAATGAGCATATTATTATTATTATTATGCTCCGATTGATCGGCCACCGATCACGAACCCCAAAAGCGCAGATCAAAAAAAGGTGATCACTTGACGGAAATTACTGGCGCGGCTTTTCCACACATGCATGCACGGCGCACAGGTAAACAACAGCAGAACGGAGCTTACCAGTGGCAACATGAGTGCTCCCGTCGGGAAGTTTATCAAAGTGTCCGATAAAGACGTAAAGTTAGCCGTTTGCAATGTATGTCGTGATGAAATCCCTTGAGGTGGAAGCAAGCAACAGCATTTTAACACCACTAACATGGTTAGGCATCTTAGAACACACCATACCACTGAATATGCAGAGTATGAGAAACTAAACCAGCAGAAGCCAACAACATCCCCATCCCTGAACCATCCGACTGTGAGTGATGCATTTAAACAACATGAACCATACAGCAGACGTTCATAATAATAACAGAAAAAACAACAACACTTGCCATAGTTTTGTCCTTTGTGGCAGTAGCCAGTTTTGGTGTAACAAGTTTTACATTTTGCTGCGAATTATTAAATGTAATCAGTGTATTAAGAGGCTGCATCCCATTAAGCTGATCTGATGTGTGTTGGTCTGCCGGACTCCTCTTTGTTTGGAATAATTTTAAGTTACTCTACCTTATTTGGGAAAGATGGCCTACAGTAGATGGCTCATTCATTCATACTTCGTGCTATAAAAAAGATATGGCACTCCATACTGCACAATCCTGAGCCCTATAAATGTTTATTAAAAGACAGCTACTGAGGGCTATTGAGTACGTCCCACTTCTGGCACCAAAACAGTGATGTACTGTGTGCTCTGACACCTTTGTGTTGGAACCAGCATTAACATTTTTAGCAGTTTGAGCTGGAGAAGCACGTCTATTGGATCAGACTACACAGGCCAGCCTTCACTCTCCATGGGCTTCAGCCTTGGCCACCCTCAACCCTGTTGCAGGTTCTCTGGTTTTCTTTCCTTGCTCCCTTCATCCACTTTTAGTACAGTATGTCGTGGCCACTGTAGATCAGGAAAATTTCACAAGAGCTGCAGGTTTGGACTTGCTCTTATCTATTCGTCTAGTCATCACAGTCTGGCCCTTGTCAAAGCCACAAGTCAAGTTACAATTTTGTACCATTTCAAACACATCAACTTCAAGACAAAGTGTTCACTTGCTGCCTAATATATCCTACCCACTTCCAGGTTCTGTTGTAATGAGATTTTGTAACTGCAGCTACTGTGAGACGGCCCAAATTGTGATGTCTAGAGAACTGATGTCAGAGCAACTCCTAGAGGTTCCTAGATGGCGCCGGTGAGGTCGGCTGCCGTCACGACTGCTCCGACCACCTTTTCTTTGTTTTTGTTCTTTAAGTTAGTTTTCAGTGTTTTAAAATGGGCAAAATCACCACCATTGAGTACATTAGGTATGATAGAGACACTCTTGTTTCTATTGGTATACAATGTACTCACAATTCGACGTTTTTAACTCCGGATCCGAGCTGGCCGTGTGAGATCCTGAGGGAGAACAATGGACGCCACGCGAAGCGACGGACCCGAGGGAGACGAGCTGGCGTGAGGAACCGGCTGAGAACCCGTGCACACCGCACACCTCTGCCTAGTATCCTGCTCGCCAACGTCCAGTCACTGGAGAACAAACTCGATGACCTCAGGGCCAGGATAAAGTTCCAGAGAGACATTCAGGACTGCAATCTCCTCTGCTTCACCGAGACATGGCTGAAACCAGCGGTGCCAGACCACGCCATACAACCAGCCGAGTTCTTCTCGGTTCACCGCATGGACAGGACGCGGGACTCGGGGAAGTCAAGGGGAGGCGGCGTGTGCTTAATGGTGAACAACAGCTGGTGCAACAGCGCGAGCGTTGTTCCTCTTACACGCTCCTGCACACCAAACCTGGAACTACTGTCCATCATGTGTCGTCCATTTTATCTTCCACGGGAGTTCACATCGGTCATAATCAGTGCCGTTTACATTCCTCCACAAGCAGACACCGAAACTGCCTTATGCGAGCTGCATGAGGCGCTCACACAGCACCAGACACAACACCGGGACGCTGCGCTCATTGTGGCGGGGGATTTTAATAGTGCCAACCTCAAACGCGCAGCGCCGAACTTTTATCAGCACATCACCTGCCCCACCAGGGGCGAAAGGACACTGGACCATTGTTATACCACGGTCAAAGACGGTTACAAGGCACAATCTCGTCCAGCGTTTGGTAAATCCGACCACGCCGCCATCTTCCTCATGCCAAAATATAAACAAAGGCTGAAACAGGAAGTTCCGGTCCAGAGGGAGGTCGCGCGCTGGACGGACCAATCGGTGGCCGCGTTACAGGACGCACTCGATGAGGCAGACTGGGACATGTTCAGAAACAGCTCCGATGATGACGTCAGCGTGTTTACGGAAGCGGTTGTGGGATTTATTGAAAAGCTGGCAGACGATACGGTAGAGAAAAAGACTATCAGAACGTTTCCCAACCAGAAGCCGTGGGTGGATAAAACCATCCGCGACGCTCTGAGATCTCGCACAGCTGCCTACAACACGGGACTTGCGTCGGGGGACATGGAACCGTACAAGGCTGCGTCATATAACGTCCAGAAGGCGGTGAAAGAGGCGAAGCAGCGCTACGGGAGAAAACTAGAGTCACAGCTTCAACAGAGTGACTCTAGGAGCCTGTGGCAGGGACTGAGAACAATAACGGACTATAAAGCACCAGCATCCGGTATGACGAACGCGGACGCGACTCTGGCAGATGAGCTCAACACCTTCTATGCTCGCTTCGAGGCTGCAGCTAAAGACGCTAGCGATGCTAATGCTAACGGCGCTAATGCTAACGGTGCTAATGCTAGCGGCGCTAACGGCTGCAGACAGGAAGACACGGCCAGCACCGGGAACGCGCTCATCATCTCCGAGCACGACGTGAGGAGAGCCTTCAAGAGAGTGAACACCAGGAAAGCAGCAGGACCAGACAGCATCTCAGCTCGTATTCTCAGAGCCTGCGCAGACCAGCTAGCACCTGTGTTCACTGAGATATTCAACATCTCTTTATCTCAGTCGGTGATCCCCACATGCTTCAAAGAGTCCATAATTGTTCCTGTCCCGAAGAAACCACATCCTGCTTCCCTCAATGACTATCGCCCTGTAGCCCTCACCTCAGTAGTGATGAAGTGCTTTGAACGCCTTATCAGAGACTTCATCATTTCTTCACTACCCGACACACTGGACCCACTACAGTTTGCATACCGTCAGAACCGCTCCACAGACGATGCAATCTCTCATCTCCTCCAATCATCACTCAATCACCTGGACACTAGGAAAGGGAATTATGTTAAAATGCTCTTCATCGACTACAGCTCTGCTTTTAACACCATAATTCCATCCACACTCACCACCAAGCTGGAGCACCTGGGACTGAGCTCATCTATATGTCAGTGGATCTCCAATTTTCTGACTGGCAGACCACAGGCAGTAAGGATGGGCGGGCATGTCTCAGCCACACTCACTCTCAGCACTGAAGCCCCCCGGGGTTGTGTTCTGAGCCCCCTGCTGTACTCTTTGTACACCCACGACTGCGTGGCCACTACCAACTCCACCTCCATCATCAAGTTTGCTGACGACACCGTCGTGGTCGGACTGATCACCAACAATGATGAGTCGGACTACCTAGAGGAGATTGGAAATCTGGAGAACTGGTGCCAGAGGAACAATCTCCTCCTGAACGTCAGTAAGACAAAGGAGCTGATAGTGGACTTTAGTACAAAGCAGGAGAGGAACTACCAGACCCCCGTCATCAACAGGAGCCCAGTGGAGAGAGTGGACAGCTTCAGATACCTCGGTGTTCACATCACACAGGACCTGTCATGGTCCTGTCACATCAACACCGTGGTGAAAAAAGCCCGGCAGCGTCTCTACCACCTCAGACGCTTGAGAGACTTTAGACTGCCCTCCAAGGTGCTCAGGAACTTCTATTCCTGCACCATAGAGAGCATCCTGACGGGAAACATCACGACCTGGTTCGGGAACAGCACCATGCAGGACAGACGAGCTCTACAGAGGGTGGTGCGATCAGCCGAGCGCATCATCCGCACTGAGCTCCCTGACCTGCACTCCATCTACAGCAAGCGGTGCTGGACTAAGGCCAGGAAGATCATGAAGGACCTCAGTCACCCCAGTAATGGAATGTTCTCTTTGTTGCGGTCTGGGAAGAGATTCCGCTCCCTAAAGGCCAACACAGAGAGGCTGAGGAGGAGCTTCTTCCCGCAGGCGATAAGGTCCTTCAATCACACCTCCACACAGGACTAATAACATCTTTTAAGCTCACAACACTGACTGGACAATCATGGACACATTCATCCACACTTGCACTAAATACTCATACATCTGGACAATTGCACATGTCACCTTTCATGCATATTTGCACAACCACTGACACTTTAATTCTATATACATATATACTCTATCTACCCTATGTTTCTATATTTTTGCAATATTTTATTATGCCCTTATTGTACAGTTAATTTTACTAGTTAAAATTATTTCTTTAGTATTTCCTTTTTATTGATTATTTATTTCACGTATAAGCTTTTATTTTATTTTTTTAAGGTCACTGGCGGTCGTATAAGCATTTCACTGCATATTATACTGTGTATGACTGTGTATGTGACTAATAAAATTTGAATTATTTTTTTTTTTGAACTCCAAAACTGCAGCTGAGCTGGACAACCAGGGGTCACTGATGCACATGGGGAGTGAAGGCTGGCCCATGTAGTCTGATTTAATAGAAGAGCTACTGTAGATCAAACTGAGGAGAAGGTTAATGCTGGTTCTGATAGAAAGGAGTCAGAGCACACAGTGCATCACTTATATGGTTGTAGAAGGGGGGACCTACTCAGTATTAGGCATAGGGCTAACTGACATAAAATACATAAATGCATTAACATAAACTGTTTATAAATTATTCTCTCAGAAACTGTCTGCTTGGTTTAGTTACCTACAGGGGCAAGAGGAAGGATGTGAACCTTTCATGGAATATCATGGTTTTCTGCATTAATTCATCAAACGGTGATCTGATCTTCATCCAAGTCAAGAGTATTGACAAATATAATATGTCTAAAATAATAACACATTATAACAAAATCTGATCTTTCATGTCTTTATTGAGACCAACAATAAAAACCTTATAGTGGAAAAAGTATGTGAATCTTTGAGTTAATGACCGCATAAAAGCTAAATTGACTCTGGAGGTGTGGACTAGGAAACATCATGATTTGGACCTGCTTTGCACCATCAGGGCGTGGCCAGCTTACAGTCATAGAGGGGAAGATGAATTCACAAGTGTATCAGAGACTTCTTCAGTATAATGTGAGAAGGTCTGAACATCAGCTGTATTCCACTGGTTTGAAATGGTGATTATTTATATTCAGGTTAAAGCCTTACATGACTTCTGTAGTAACATGTGGAAGAGTTCTGTCACTAGGAGATGTTAAATTATCCATTTTATATATCAGGGAAATCATTTCACTCTGCTGTGGCATTACATCACATTTCACTGAGGAAATAACATTTATAATTGTAACAGTATTTAAATAAACACATTATAACTTACTTATGGGAGGTGGAGTTATACTCATCCTTTTCCTTTTGCTTCTCCTCAGCCTCCGGTTTGATGGATCTGTGTATAAACACACTGTAACTTACTAAACACACAAAATACACTACAGGAACAATGTTTATTCTTTAAATTACTCGTTTATACATTTAATTTATCTCCATATGGATTATATCTGCGGTCCCTAATGTTATATCTAATCATCATTTACTCTTAATAATCATATCCAAGGAAACACACAGTTATAAAGTGCTGATTAATAATAATATCCTACAGATAAGAGTGTGTTCAGGTCATTAAAAAAATATATATATAAGTTATGATCTTCAGCACTCTTAGACATCTGGACAGAAACATCCCTCAGTTACAGCAGGTGAATGTAATAAAGTATTAATACTGCTTTCATTAATAATTAGATAAACATATTCATGGTGTCTGTTTATTTGTAGTTTTCCTCTTATTGTGTGACTGAAGTCATGATTTTAGACTAAACAAGTGTAAAGAAGTGAAACTATAATATAATAGATGACACATGGCGTCCTGATCCTCTGACAGGAAACATACATGCTATGTTCCATTCACAGGGTCTACTCCCTACTCCCTACTGCCTACTCCCTACAGCTCATATAGAAGCCATTGCTTGTGTGTGTTAATGGGGAGGCGTTAGACATCAACATGTGTAGTTGTGTTTTTGGATATGTAAGGTAGTATACTTTTATTACCGCTACTGGAATATGGGAATGGCATCGCAAATATGTAGGACTGTAAAAATGAGCATATTATTATTATTATTATTATTATTATTATTATTATGCTCCGATTGATCGGCCACCGATCACGAACCCCAAAAGCGCAGATCAAAAAAGGTGATCACTTGACGGAAATTACTGGCGCGACTTTTCCACACATGCATGCACGGCGCACAGGTAAACAACAGCAGAACGGAGCTTACCAGTGGCAACATGAGTGCTCCCGTCGGGAAGTTTATCAAAGTGTCCGATAAAGACGTAAAGTTAGCCGTTTGCAATGTATGTCGTGATGAAATCCCTTGAGGTGGAAGCAAGCAACAGCATTTTAACACCACTAACATGGTTAGGCATCTTAGAACACACCATACCACTGAATATGCATAGTATGAGAAACTAAACAAGCAGAAGCCAACAACATCCCCATCCCTGAACCATCCGACTGTGAGTGATGCATTTAAACAACATGAACCATACAGCAGACGTTCATAATAATAACAGAAAAAACAACAACACTTGCCATAGTTTTGTCCTTTGTGGCAGTAGCCAGTTTTGGTGTAACAAGTTTTACATTTTGCTGCCAATTATTAAATGTAATCAGTGTATTAAGAGGCTGCATCCCATTAAGCTGATCTGATGTGTGTTGGTCTGCCGGACTCCTCATTGTTTGGAATAATTTTAAGTTACTCTGCCTTATTTGGGAAAGATGGCCTACAGTAGCCTTAAGTTCTCATTTTCGAAAAAAATAAACACTTGGTGGTTCTTCAAGAACTTGACTGTAGCCTATTTGTACAGTTCTTTTCATCAATATAGTTAATTTAGAGTTAGTTTCATTCCTTCAAATGGTGCAAACTCTGCTAGATTATAGATAAAAGATTCCCATTCCCTGTGCCCTTCTGTGATTGGCAGTGATTGACAATCGGCAGATCATGATCTTGGTGATCGGTAATCGGCCCCAAAAATGCTGATCGGAGCATCTCAAATTATTATTATTATTATTTGTCATAGAAACAATCAAAAAGAACCATAAAAACATTTGATCGTGTTTACCTTCGCTATTTCTTTGTCGTGTGTGTATAGTTGGTTAAAAATAACTGAAATTCACGTTATCATATGCTCATTCATACTTCGTGCTATAAAAAAGATATGGCACTCCATACTGCACAATCCTGAGCCCTATAAATGTTTATTAAAAGACAGCTACTGAGGGCTATTGAGTACGTCCCACTTCTGGCACCAAAACAGTGATGTACTGTGTGCTCTGACACCTTTGTCTTGGAACCAGCATTAACATTTTTAGCAGTTTGAGCTGGAGAAGCGCGTCTATTGGATCAGACTACACAGGCCAGCCTTCACTCTCCATGGGCTTCAGCCTTGGCCACCCTCAACCCTGTTGCAGGTTCTCTGGTTTTCCTTCCTTGCTCCCTTCATCCACTTTTAGTACAGTATGTCGTGGCCACTGTAGATCAGGAAAATTTCACAAGAGCTGCAGGTTTGGACTTGCTCTTATCTATTCGTCTAGTCATCACAGTCTGGCCCTTGTCAAAGCCACAAGTCAAGTTACAATTTTGTACCATTTCAAACACATCAACTTCAAGACAAAGTGTTCACTTGCTGCCTAATATATCCTACCCACTTCCAGGTTCTGTTGTAATGAGATTTTGTAACTGCAGCTACTGTGAGACGGCCCAAATTGTGATGTCTAGAGAACTGATGTCAGAGCAACTCCTAGAGGTTCCTAGATGGCGCCGGTGAGGTCGGCTGCCGTCACGACTGCTCCGACCACCTTTTCTTTGTTTTTGTTCTTTAAGTTAGTTTTCAGTGTTTTAAAATCGGCAAAATCACCACCATTGAGTACATTAGGTATGATAGAGACACTCTTGTTTCTATTGGTATACAATGTACTCACAATTCGACGTTTTTAACTCCGGATCCGAGCTGGCCGTGTGAGATCCTGAGGGAGAACAATGGACGCCACGCGAAGCGACGGACCCGAGGGAGACGAGCTGGCGTGAGGAACCGGCTGAGAACCCGTGCACACCGCACACCTCTGCCTAGTATCCTGCTCGCCAACGTCCAGTCACTGGAGAACAAACTCGATGACCTCAGGGCCAGGATAAAGTTCCAGAGAGACATTCGGGACTGCAATCTCCTCTGCTTCACCGAGACATGGCTGAAACCAGCGGTGCCAGACCACGCCATACAACCAGCCGAGTTCTTCTCGGTTCACCGCATGGACAGGACGCGGGACACGGGGAAGTCAAGGGGAGGCGGCGTGTGCTTAATGGTGAACAACAGCTGGTGCAACAGCGCGAGCGTTGTTCCTCTTACACGCTCCTGCACACCAAACCTGGAACTACTGTCCATCATGTGTCGTCCATTTTATCTTCCACGGGAGTTCACATCGGTCATAATCAGTGCCGTTTACATTCCTCCACAAGCAGACACCGAAACTGCCTTATGCGAGCTGCATGAGGCGCTCACACAGCACCAGACACAACACCGGGACGCTGCGCTCATTGTGGCGGTGTCATGCACACTCAGCCGCGACCGGCACTAGGACCCGGAAGTAAGGCGGTCGCGAAGCTGAAAGCATAAAAGGAAACAAGATGGCGGCGCACATCGCTCTGTCATTGAGTTAAGCCCATGTCTGTTCGGAATCGTTCCAGTATATGTGAGTACTCACTTTCTTGGTTATCTTTTCAGACTGAGTGTGTATTTATAGGACTAGGGTTAGATTGTGTCTTTCCTGTGCTCATTGTGTGTGAGAGTCCTTATAATAAATCGCGTGATTATCCTGCCTGCTCGTGTTTATCCGCGTTTGGGTTTACCATTCACGCTACAGGGCTAACTGCTAAGGCTATCTGTTCATCCTGGTTAGTTCGTGACAGATAGCACGATCATCATTCTGGTCATCCCGGTTAGTTCGTGACAGAATGACAGAGCCAGCAGTAAACCCAGCGGATTACGCCCGCCTTCGCGGTGTGGTTGACCAGCATGCTTTGCTCATTAATGCGCTAACCGCGGAGCTCGATTCTCTGCGCCGGAGTGTCCGAGACACCGCGGCCTTGCGCCGCGAGGTCGCGGAGCTTAGGCAGGAGAACGCGGGCCTTCGGGCGGCGGTTCGTGGGCTGGCTAGCGGTCCGCCCGCCGCGTCGGTCGCGGCACCGCACCATCCCCCCCCCCCTTCTGACGTTTTTCTAGCTCTTCCAGATAAATGGGATGGCACGGATGGGAAATGCAGTGTGTTTTTAACATCGCTGGAACTGGTGTTTGAGTTCAATGCCACCAAGTACTCCACCGACCGGCTGCGCATTGCACTCCTCGTCTCGTTGCTATCAGGGCAGGCAGCAGAGTGGGCCACGGCAGTCTTGCGCGCTGACACAGACACTGCGCACTCATATAATGAATTCACCCGTCAGCTCAAGCTAACATTTGAACATCCCGCGGGCGAGGTGGAGACCGACACAAAGCTCTACCACCTGCAACAGGGAGGACTGTCCGTGAGTAGATATACCGCCGAGTTCCGGACCCTCGCTATCCAGACCTCCTGGGGAGACGCAGCTCTCCGGACGTCCTACTTCGAGGGGCTGGCTAATCGTATCAAAGATGAGCTAGCCGGACGAGAGCTACCAGCCACACTGGAAGGGCTAATCCAGCTAGTCCTCCGGGTCGATCAGCGCCTCCTCTCTCGTCCGAAGCCAGCACCTCGAACCCTGTCGCCACCATCCACTTATACCCACACTGCACCAAGACCACCACCCACCGTCACCACAGCTTTTCCTGGACGTGTCGGATCTCCACCCCCTGCCGTGGTTGACACCGGAGCCGGGGAACCCATGCAACTAGGGCGCGCCTCCCTGACCGTGGCGGAACGCCAGAGACGTTACCGCGAGGGACTGTGCGCCTATTGCGGCTCAGCAGCGCACCACCGAGCCACCTGCCCGTCTCGCCCGGGAAACGCCCAGACCCGGTGAGAGATAGGAGAGACTCCCCGGGTACCATACATCTCTCCGCCACCACCGATCACACCGCCACTCGACTCACGGTTCAGGTAACCCTCCACCTTGGCCACAAACGGGTCAGAAGTGCCGCGTTCATCGATTCCGGTGCCGCGGGTAACTTCATTGACTCAACATACGCCAGAGGATTGGGGGTAAAGATTGAGGCGTTATCCCAGCCAATGAGAATCATCTCAGTCGACGGGCGGCCCCTCTCATCCAGCCCCATCACCCAGCAGACTCTACCCATCACTCTCGTCCTCGGCCAACATCAGGAGTCCATACAATTTCACCTCACACCCATATCATCTCCACCCATCATCCTCGGCTATCCCTGGCTCTTACAGCACGACCCACTCATCTCCTGGTCTCAGAACCGGATCCTTCAATGGGGGCCGACCTGTACCGACTTATGCCTACAGGCCCAGGCTGGGACGTGTTCCAGGGAGTCCGAGGCCCCCGACGTCGACATCCACGCCATTCCTCCATCATATCGAGACCTGGCTGAAGTGTTCTGTAAACGCCGGGCCAGCCACCTTCCACCTCACCGACCCTACGACCTAGCCATTGAGCTCCAGCCAGGCTCCAGCCCCCCCCGCGGCCATCTCTACTCTCTCTCTACCAACGAGACGCAGGCTATGGAGGAGTATGTCACCAACGCCCTGCGAAATGGCACCATCAGGCCCTCCTCCTCGCCGGCTGCCGCGGGGTTCTTCTTCGTAAAGAAGAAAGGGGGCGAACTTCGTCCATGTGTCGACTATCGGGGGCTAAATAAGATCACCATTCGGAATCGTCACCCGCTGCCTCTCACCAACTCAGCCCTGGACGCCCTCTCTGGTGCCACCATGTTCACTAAGTTGGACCTCCGGAGCGCCTACAACTTGGTGCGCATCAGAGAGGGTGATGAGTGGAAGACAGCCTTCATCACCCCTACCGGACACTATGAGAGCCTGGTCATCCCATTTGGTCTCTGTAACGCACCCTCGGCCTTCCAAGCTTTCATCAACGATGTCCTCAGGGACATGCTAGGCCGATGGGTGTTTGTCTATCTGGATGACATTTTAATTTATTCACGCAACCCCACTGAACACACCAAACACGTTCGAGCTGTCCTTAAGAGATTGCTCGCCCACCAGCTGTACTGTAAGCTGGAGAAGTGTGCTTTTCACGAGCACTCCACCACGTTCCTGGGTTTTGTCATCTCGCCCCAGGGTGTGGCCATGGACCCGCAGAAGCTGGAGGTTGTACGTCACTGGCCCCTACCCAGGACACTCAAACAGCTCCAACGCTTTCTCGGGTTTGCGAACTTTTATCGTCGCTTTATCCGGGGCTACAGTACAGTTGCAGCACCGCTCACTGCACTTACCAGGCTCTCCAACAGTTCCTTTCGACTCAACCCTACCGCCATCTCAGCTTTTCATCGACTCTGTCATCTGTTCACCACCGCACCCATCCTGCTTCATCCAGATGCCAGCCAACCGTTCGTTGTGGAGGTGGACGCGTCGGAGGTGGGCGCCGGCGCTGTTCTCTCCCAACGAGGTCCAGACCAGAAGCTGCACCCATGTGGCTTCTACTCCAAAAAGTTTAACCCCACTCAGCAGCGATACGGTGTGGGGGACCGCGAACTGCTGGGCATAAAGTGGGCCTTGGAGGAGTGGCGTCACTGGCTCCAGGGCGCCAGTGAGCCATTCATCGTCTGGACGGACCACCAAAACCTGATCACCATCCGCAGTTTGAAGCAGTTGAACCCACGACAGGCACGGTGGGCACTGTTCTTCGAACAATTCAACTTCCACCTCTCGTACCGCCCGGGGTCGAAGAACACCAAGGCTGACGCCCTCTCCCGGCAACACGAGCGAGAGACGCCCCGGGCGGACCCCGTACCTGTCCTTCCACCTACCCGCATCATCGCACCCCTGCAGTGGAACCTGGAGACGAGGGTCCGCCAGGCACTGACCAGGGACCCAGCACCGGCAGGTGTGCCGCCCGGACGGCTCTTCGTCCCCGAACGACTCCGAACTGAGGTCCTCCAGTGGGGCCATTCGTCACCCGTCGCAGGACACCAGGGAAGCCGGAGAACCACCACCTTCATCGGCCGGGCCTTCTGGTGGCCCTCCATGAGGAGGGAAATCACGGAGTTCGTTCGGGCGTGCCCAATGTGTGCCAGGGCGAAGGACATTAACCAACCAACTCCAGGGGAACTCCAACCACTCCCAGTTCCCCGTCGACCCTGGTCCCACATTGCCGTGGATTTCATCACGGGCCTGCCGGATTCAGATGGAAGAGACGTCATCCTGACCATTGTGGATCGCTTCTCCAAGGCAGTGCACCTGGTGGCCCTCACCGGACTCCCGTCAGCGAAGGAGACAGCCGAGCTGATTCTGGAACACGTAGTCCGATTGCATGGGTTCCCAAAGGACATCGTCTCGGACAGAGGTCCCCAGTTCACCGCCCGGTTCTGGAAGGCCTTCTGCCGTCTGATCGATTCGTCCTGCAGTTTGTCTTCCGGCTACCACCCTCAGACGAACGGTCAGACGGAGCGAACCAACCAACAGCTGGAGCGCTACCTGAGATGTTTTGTGTCGGACCGCCAGCGCTCCTGGGCCCGCTACCTCAAGTGGGCCGAGTTATCCCATAACCTCCATGTCTCCTCAGCCACCAACCTGAGTCCATTTGAGGTGTGCTATGGTTTCCAGCCTCCAATGTTCACCCACCAGGAACCGGAGGTTGACGTACCATCGGCCCAACAGTTGGTTCGCCGGTGCCGGCGGCTATGGCACCAAGCCAACCTCGCCATCCGACGCACCAACGCCAACTATGTGGCCCAACACCGCCGCCGGCACCCCCCGGGACGATTGTACCACGTAGGTGACAAAGTGTGGCTATCAACCAAGAACCTCCACCTGCACACCGAATCCAAAAAATTATCACCAAGATTCATCGGGCCATACCGCATAACACTCAGGATCAACCCTGTCACCTACCGGCTCCAGCTGCCTGCGGCGCTCCGGATCCACCCTGTCTTCCATACCTCACAGTTGAAACCATTCACCACCTCACCCATGGTTCCACCCACCCCCCCTGCTCCTCCTCCCCGAATCATTGACGGCGGTCCCGCCTACACCGTGCGACGGATCCTCGACTCGCGCCCTCGGGGCAGGGGCACCCAGTATCTGGTCGACTGGGAAGGCTACGGCCCCGAGGAGCGGTCCTGGATTCCGGCTCGCTTCATCCTCGACTCCGGGCTCATTAGGGACTACCGTCACCGGGTATCCTCCACCCCTGGACCGTCCGGAGTCGGTCCTGGACGGGGGGGTACTGTCATGCACACTCAGCCGCGACCGGCACTAGGACCCGGAAGTAAGGCGGTCGCGAAGCTGAAAGCATAAAAGGAAACAAGATGGCGGCGCACATCGCTCTGTCATTGAGTTAAGCCCATGTCTGTTCGGAATCGTTCCAGTATATGTGAGTACTCACTTTCTTGGTTATCTTTTCAGACTGAGTGTGTATTTATAGGACTAGGGTTAGATTGTGTCTTTCCTGTGCTCATTGTGTGTGAGAGTCCTTATAATAAATCGCGTGATTATCCTGCCTGCTCGTGTTTATCCGCGTTTGGGTTTACCATTCACGCTACAGGGCTAACTGCTAAGGCTATCTGTTCATCCTGGTTAGTTCGTGACAGATAGCACGATCATCATTCTGGTCATCCCGGTTAGTTCGTGACAGGCGGGGGATTTTAATAGTGCCAACCTCAAACGCGCAGCGCCGAACTTTTATCAGCACATCACCTGCCCCACCAGGGGCGAAAGGACACTGGACCACTGTTATACCACGGTCAAAGACGGTTACAAGGCACAATCTCGTCCAGCGTTTGGTAAATCCGACCACGCCGCCATCTTCCTCATGCCAAAATATAAACAAAGGCTGAAACAGGAAGTTCCGGTCCAGAGGGAGGTCGCGCGCTGGACGGACCAATCGGTGGCCGCGTTACAGGACGCACTCGATGAGGCAGACTGGGACATGTTCAGAAACAGCTCCGATGATGACGTCAGCGTGTTTACGGAAGCGGTTGTGGGATTTATTGAAAAGCTGGCAGACGATACGGTAGAGAAAAAGACTATCAGAACGTTTCCCAACCAGAAGCCGTGGGTGGATAAAACCATCCGCGACGCTCTGAGATCTCGCACAGCTGCCTACAACACGGGACTTGCGTCGGGGGACATGGAACCGTACAAGGCTGCGTCATATAACGTCCAGAAGGCGGTGAAAGAGGCGAAGCAGCGCTACGGGAGAAAACTAGAGTCACAGCTTCAACAGAGTGACTCTAGGAGCCTGTGGCAGGGACTGAGAACAATAACGGACTATAAAGCACCAGCATCCGGTATGACGAACGCGGACGCGACTCTGGCAGACGAGCTCAACACCTTCTATGCTCGCTTCGAGGCTGCAGCTAAAGACGCTAGCGATGCTAATGCTAACGGCGCTAATGCTAACGGTGCTAATGCTAGCGGCGCTAACGGCTGCAGACAGGAAGACACTGCCAGCACCGGGAACGCACTCATCATCTCCAGGAAAGCGGCAGGACCAGACGGCATCTCAGGTCGTATCCTCAGAGCCTGCGCAGACCAGCTAGCACCTGTGTTCACTGAGATATTCAACATCTCTCTATCTCAGTCGGTGATCCCCACATGCTTCAAAGAGTCCATCATTGTTCCTGTCCTGAAGAAACCACATCCTGCTTCCCTCAATGACTGTAGCCCTGTAGCCCTCACCTCAGTAGTGATGAAGTGCTTTGAACGCCTTATCAGAGACTTCATCATTTCTTCACTACCCGACACACTGGACCCACTACAGTTTGCATACCGTCAGAACCGCTCCACAGACGATGCAATCTCTCATCTCCTCCAATCATCACTCAATCACCTGGACACTAGGAAAGGGAATTATGTTAAAATGCTCTTCATCGACTACAGCTCTGCTTTTAACACCATAATTCCCTCCACACTCACCACCAAGCTGGAGCACCTGGGACTGAGCTCATCTATATGTCAGTGGATCTCCAATTTTCTGACTGGCAGACCACAGGCAGTAAGGATGGGCGGGCATGTCTCAGCCACACTCACTCTCAGCACTGAAGCCCCCCGGGGTTGTGTTCTGAGCCCCCTGCTGTACTCTTTGTACACCCACGACTGCGTGGCCACTACCAACTCCACCTCCATCATCAAGTTTGCTGACGACACCGTCGTGGTCGGACTGATCACCAACAATGATGAGTCGGACTACCTAGAGGAGATTGGAAATCTGGAGAACTGGTGCCAGAGGAACAATCTCCTCCTGAACGTCAGTAAGACAAAGGAGCTGATAGTGGACTTTAGTACAAAGCAGGAGAGGAACTACCAGACCCCCGTCATCAACAGGAGCCCAGTGGAGAGAGTGGACAGCTTCAGATACCTCGGTGTTCACATCACGCAGGACCTGTCATGGTCCTGTCACATCAACACCGTGGTGAAAAAAGCCCGGCAGCGTCTCTACCACCTCAGACGCTTGAGAGACTTTAGACTGCCCTCCAAGGTGCTCAGGAACTTCTACTCCTGCACCATAGAGAGCATCCTGACGGGAAACATCACGACCTGGTTCGGGAACAGCACCATGCAGGACAGACGAGCTCTACAGAGGGTGGTGCGATCAGCTGAGCGCATCATCCGCACTGAGCTCCCTGACCTGCACTCCATCTACAGCAAGCGGTGCTGGACTAAGGCCAGGAAGATCATGAAGGACCTCAGTCACCCCAGTAATGGACTGTTCTCTTTGTTGCGGTCTGGGAAGAGATTCCGCTCCCTAAAGGCCAACACTGAGAGGCTGAGGAGGAGCTTCTTCCCGCAGGCGATAAGGTCCCTCAATCACACCTCCACACAGGACTAATAACATCTTTTAAGCTCACAACACTGACTGGACAATCATGGACACATTCATCCACACTTGCACTAAATACTCATACATCTGGACAATTGCACATGTCACCTTTCATGCATATTTGCACAACCACTGACACTTTAATTCTATATACATATATACTCTATCTACCCTATGTTTCTATATTTTTGCAATATTTTATTATGCCCTTATTGTACAGTTAATTTTACTAGTTAAAATTATTTCTTTAGTATTTCCTTTTTATTGATTATTTATTTTACGTACAAGCTTTTATTTTCTTTTTTTAAGGTCACTGGCGGTCGTATAAGCATTTCACTGCATATTATACTGTGTATGACTGTGTATGTGACTAATAAAATTTGAATTTTTTTTTTTTTGAACTCCAAAACTGCAGCTGAGCTGGACAATCAGGGGTCACTGATGCACATGGGGAGTGAAGGCTGGCCCATGTAGTCTGATTTAATAGAAGAGCTACTGTAGATCAAACTGAGGAGAAGGTTAATGCTGGTTCTGATAGAAAGGAGTCAGAGCACAGAGTGCATCACTTATATGGTTGTAGAAGGGGGGACCTACTCAGTATTAGGCATAGGGCTAACTGACATAAAATACATAAATGCATTAACATAAACTGTTTATAAGTTATTCTCTCAGAAACTGTCTGCTTGGTTTAGTTATCTACAGGGGCAAGAGGAAGGATGTGAACCTTTCATGGAATATCATGGTTTTCTGCATTAATTCATCAAACGGTGATCTGATCTTCATCCAAGTCAAGAGTATTGACAAATATAATATGTCTAAAATAATAACACATTATAACAAAATCTGATCTTTCATGTCTTTATTGAGACCAACAATAAAAACCTTATAGTGGAAAAAGTATGTGAATCTTTGAGTTAATGACCTCATAAAAGCTAAATTGACTCTGGAGGTGTGGACTAGGAAACATCATGATTTGGACCTGCTTTGCACCATCAGGGCGTGGCCAGCTTACAGTCATAGAGGGGAAGATGAATTCACAAGTGTATCAGAGACTTCTTCAGTATAATGTGAGAAGGTCTGAACATCAGCTGTATTCCACTGGTTTGAAATGGTGATTATTTATATTCAGGTTAAAGCCTTACATGACTTCTGTAGTAACATGTGGAAGAGTTCTGTCACTAGGAGGTGTTAAATTATACATTTTATATATCAGGGACATCATTTCACTCTGCTGTGGCATTACATCACATTTCACTGAGGAAATAACATTTATAATTGTAACAGTATTTAAATAAACACATTATAACTTACTTATGGAAGGTGGAGTTATACTCATCCTTTTCCTTTTGCTTCTCCTCAGCCTCCGGTTTGATGGATCTGTGTATAAACACACTGTAACTTACTAAACACAAAAAATACACTACAGGAACAATGTTTATTCTTTAAATTACTCGTTTATACATTTAATTTATGTCCATATGGATTATATCTGCGGTCCCTAATGTTATATATAATCATCATTTACTCTTAATAATCATATCCAAGGAAACACACAGTTATAAAGTGCTGATTAATAATAATATCCTACAGATAAGAGTGTGTTCAGGTCATTAAAAAATATATATATAAGTTATGATCTTCAGCACTCTTAGACATCTGGACAGAAACATCCCTCAGTTACAGCAGGTGAATGTAATAAAGTATTAATACTGCTTTCATTAATAATTAGATAAACATATTCATGGTGTCTGTTTATTTGTAGTTTTCCTCTTATTGTGTGACTGAAGTCATGATTTTAGACTAAACAAGTGTAAAGAAGTGACACTATAATATAATAGATGACACATGGCGTCCTGATCCTCTGACAGGAAACATACATGCTATGTTCCATTCACAGGGTCAACTCCCTACTCCCTACAGCTCATATAGAAGCAAATGAATGAAAACTGCTCATATACTGTAGAAGCCATTGCTTGTGTGTGTTAATGGGGAGGCGTTAGACATCAACATGTGTAGTTGTGTTTTTGGATATGTAAGGTAGTATACTTTTATTACCGCTACTGGAATATGAGAATGGCATCGCAAATATGTAGGACTGTAAAAATGAGCATATTATTATTATTATTATTATTATTATTATTATTATTATGCTCCGATTGATCGGCCACCGATCACGAACCCCAAAAGCGCAGATCAAAAAAGGTGATCACTTGACGGAAATTACTGGCGCGACTTTTCCACACATGCATGCATGGCGCACAGGTAAACAACAGCAGAACGGAGCTTACCAGTGGCAACATGTGTTCTCCCGTCGGGAAGTTTATCAAAGTGTCCGATAAAGACGTAAAGTTAGCCGTTTGCAATGTATGTCGTGATGAAATCCCTCAAGATGGAAGCAAGCAACAGCATTTTAACACCACTAACATGGTTAGGCATCTTAGAACACACCATACCACTGAATATGCAGAGTATGAGAAACTAAACCAGCAGAAGCCAACAACATCCCCATCCCTGAACCATACGACTGTGAGTGATGCATTTAAACAACATGCACCATACAGCAGACGTTCATAATAATAACAGAAAAAACAACAACACTTGCCATAGTTTTGTCCTTTGTGGCAGTAGCCAGTTTTGGTGTAACAAGTTTTACATTTTGCTGCCAATTATTAAATGTAATCAGTGTATTAAGAGGCTGCATCCCATTAAGCTGATCTGATGTGTGTTGGTCTGCCGGACTCCTCTTTGTTTGGAATAATTTTAAGTTACTCTGCCTTATTTGGGAAAGATGGCCTACAGTAGCCTTAAGTTCTCATTTTCGAAAATAAACACTTGATGGTTCTTCAAGAACTTGACTGTTGCCTATTTCTACAGTTCTTTTCTTCAATATAGTTAATTTAGAGTTAGTTTCATTTCTACAAATGGTGCAAACTCTGCTAGATTATAGATAAAAGATTCCCATTCCCTGCCCTTCTGTGATTGGCAGTGATTGACAATCGGCAGATCATGATCTTGGTGATCGGTATTCGGCCCCAAAAATGCTGATCGGAGCATCTCAAATTATTATTATTATTATTTGTCATAGAAACAATCGAAAAGAACCATAAAAACATTTGATCGTGTTTACCTTTGCTATTTCTTTGTCGTGTGTGCATAGTTGGTTAAAATTAACTGAAATTCACGTTATCATATGCTCATTCATACTTCGTGCTAAAAAAATGATATGGCACTCCATACTGCACAATCCTGAGCCCTATAAATGTTTATTAAAAGACAGCTACTGAGGGGTATTGAGTACTGTCGTGGTGGGCCTGATCACGAACAACGATGAGTCGGCCTACCTGGAGGAGATTGGGAATCTGGTGCCAGAGGAACAATCTCCTCCTGAACGTCAGTAAGACAAAGGAGCTGATAGTGGACTTTTGTACAAAGCGGGAGAGGAACTACCAGACCCCCGTCATCAACAAGAGCCCAGTGGAGAGAGTGGACAGCTTCAGATACCTCGGTGTTCACATCACGCAGGACCTGTCATGATCCTGTTACATCAACACCGTGGTGAAAAAGGCCCGGCAGTGTCTGTACCACCTCAGACGTTTGAGAGACTTCAGACTGCCCTCCAAGGTGCTCAGGAATTTCTACTACTGCACCATAGAGAGCATCCTGATGGGAAACATCTCGACCTGGTTTGGAAACAGCACCATGCAGGACAGACGAGCTCTACAGGGGGTGGTGCGTTCAGCTGAGCGCATCATCCGCACCAAGCTCCCTGACTTGCACTCAATCTACACCAAGCGGTGCTGGACTAAGGCCAGGAAGATCGTGAAGTACCTCAGCCATCCCAACAATGGACTGTTCTCTCTGTTGCGGTCAGGAAAGCGCTTCCGCTCCCTGAAGGCCAACACAGAGTGACTGAGGAGGAGCTTCTTCCCGCAGGCAATAAGGTCTCTCAACCATACCACATTCACACCACAAACACAGAACTAATACAACCTGTTAACGTCAACGGACACTATGGACACTTTCATGCACATCTACCCTGACATTGGAACTCATATTTATGTTTACATTCTGGACCCCTGCACAAAGTCACTTTAATAAGGCACCTTAACACATGTTTCCATGCAAATTACTTGCACACCATACATCCTCCACCAAATTTCAATTTTAAAAGAAAATCTCTATTCTACAGTATATCTCTATTTTTATTTCTATTTTATGTACAGTATACTTTATTTTTTATTTCCATTTTTATTCTAGTTAAGTTAAAATTTTCCTATTTCTTTATTCATATTTATTCCTTACTGTAAGATTTAATTCTCTTTTTAAGGTCACTGGCGGTCGTGTAAGCATTTCACTGCATATCGTACTGTGTATGACTGTGTATGTGACGAATAAAATTTGAATTTGAATTTGACACCCATCAGGGCGTGGCCAGCTTACAGTCATAGAGGGGAAGATGAATTCACAAGTGTATCAGAGACTTCTTCAGTATAATGTGAGAAGGTCTGAACATCAGCTGTATTCCACTGGTTTGAAATGGTGATTATTTATATTCAGGTTAATGCCTTACAGTGGGCGCCACGCCAAATAGCCGCGACAGTGTGGCTGAAGTGTGAATGGCGTGTGAATGGCCTTTGCACGCCATAATCCCCCCTCCCTTTTCTGGCTGAAAGGCGTGTCAAGATTTCACAGTAAACACGCCCATTCAAGCCCTATTTATTCATTTACCTGGTGCCACCACTAGATGGCGCTTCGTTCTCAAGAACACGTTAAAACAAGCCAGCTGCACTGAGTTGCAATCACGTGATTTTAACAACCCGCCTCCACCCCTGCTGAACTGACGCTACCAAACTACAGAGATGAAGATGGCGGCTTAACGGACTATTCGTGGTAAGTGATGTTTTATTTTATAAAATGTGTTTGGGGTAGTTTACAGTTTATTTCCCAGTTTAGTTTTTTATTGGCTGTTTTAAATATCACTGGCAGCACCAGCAGCGGTCAGATGTGACTTTAGATAACTTAATGATCTGTTTACCAAGTCTGGAGTTAATATTACAGCTTACTGTCAGTGTCACACACTCACAATGTCACTCCACTTTAACTCAAAAACATGCTCAAGCTTCGACAATACTACTAATGTCTCTATTACAGAAGCTGCACTACCCGATGAAGAGTGTTTGTGTTCTCTGTAAATACTGAGAGAATCTCACCGCGTGTTGTCTGGATAAATTCAGCGCTTATTTATTCTCTGGTTAAGAGTTAATCTGCAGGTTATTTCTGTGACTGTAATATAATGTGATGCAGTTGATGAGGGACACAGACTGAGGGGAGCTGTACAGGAGCTAGTAACGCTCATAACCCGGTTTATATTTTACACACTTTGTCCGGGAATTTCCGCGGTAGCGCGAGCGCTTAGTTAACGAGCTGGATAACAACACTCAAGTGTTTATCAGTTAGGAGGAGGAGGGGGAGGTGTGTGGGGGGGGGGGAGGTGAGGGACTTCAGTAAGTTATAGTTTGGCTTCAGGGATGTACTAATGCTCATATACGAGTGTTATATGGCTTAACTTATTTGTATGAGAGGCGCATTAAGTAAATTCTCGCTTAATTTAATGCAGACGATAATGCAGACAGTCACTGGTTAACACTAACACTGTTCACTGGTTAACACTAACACTGTTCACTGGTTAACATTAGCACAGAAAGTTTATTTACATTCCAGAATCCCCAAAACAGTATTTTACACACTCTGTGGTAAATAGGTTTATTAATATATATTATTTTTATTAGAACTATATGTTCTGTGAAGTTTATTTATCTTTGTCTTGACTAAATTCTCCTGTTGTCTTTAAGCAGAGCTCCGCTGTGGAGGATTGGGGGGTCAGACGGCTGACGGCTGGACTTTTGGAGCTACAGGACTGGAGGAGCCTGAACAAGCTGTTGAGGGAGCTGTAGGAGGGATGACGTCACAGTCCGACAGCTTTAGAATGATGTTTGATCAGGTCTACTGTATATTCTGAACATAGAACTGCAAAATGTCTGATACAGTATTTTGGGGGAAACAAAGACTTAAACTGTTCCATGTTTAATAGTTTTGATATTTGAAAAATTTATATTTTAATGTAAAAGGACTATAGATAGAGACTTATAAGCAGCTGGTGTATCCGGGTAGTTTAATGAACTTTAAGCAAAAAGACAACATGTATTCATCTGTTTTATATAAATTACTGTTTTAACTTTGACTAGTTTTGGAAGAATAAATTGAATTGTTAAAGTCATGTTTTGCGTGTTTTAATTTTGGGGGATTGTTTGGGTATTTAAAAATTGTTTAGTTGAACCAACAACTTCAATGGGCAAAAAATGGGACACAACTTTGTTTTAAATAGTCAAAGAGTTGGGCTGAAAATAATAATAATTATTATTGATCATAGAAACAAATTAAACCAGTTAAACACTTGATTATATGTATTTGTGATTGTGACCCATAATAATTTTTTCTCAGTATAAATAAATGTTTTGGGTTTTAAGAACTCCAAAAGAGCAACGACAAACTTGGTATTCTCCATTGAGGTTTCTCACCTTCCACTCCTGAGTAGGACATCGTGTTAATTGGGGGGATGGGTGTGTGTGTGTGTTTTCGGCTGTTCAGCAGTTCTAAACACAAGCACAGTTTTTGTCCTTAACTAAAATACTTCAATACGTTAATAATGAATTTATTTTCTTGAATAAGGTAATAAGCGATGTTTAAACCAAACCAGTAATTTAAGTAAGTGTTCCATACATTAAAGTACTGTGTATAACCAAGTGCCCTAGCAAACACAGTTACAGTACAGTTTACAGTACAAACAGAGTGTGTGCGCTGGGGGGATTAGAAGGTGAGTGAGAATACTCATTTACAAGACAAAAGACGGTCAGAGGCAGCGCCGTTCTAGACCAGACAACACGGGGTGGGGGGAGGGGGGCATCATGTTCGAGCACTGTTTTTACCTGGCCTTACTGTATAGTAACAGTATTGTATTTGCTGAATTGTGTTGAGGCACGCAAACCCCCTGACCACAATAAGGTGGCAATCCCTCAGGGGGAAACTAAAAAATAAATATATATATATAATTATATAATATCCTTAATCCAGATTTTATCAATCAATGACATAACATTTATCTAAGCTGGATGGTCAAATTCTCAAAAACGTTTAACCTAAAGTGAGACTTAACACACTATAACTAAAATATTTACAAAACTGAAAGGTTGTCTCATGAATAATAAAAAATACAAACTAAATTAAAACAGATGGGCTGTTGAACAGATCATAATATGTTTTATGTTTTCTGATTATAAATGATATATGGGTTGATTTTAGAAAGGCTAAATTAAATAGCTAGTTTTGGTCATGTCAGTCCAGTAACTATACTATGTAAAAGTAATTATAATATGAATGAATTAAGGGCAGGACCTAACCTAATGTTAATAATTTACACCATGATAACATTAGTATTCATGTTTTTGTATATATTTTTAAATGTTCAAATGAACGTTTCAGAGTATATAATTTGTCGTGTCATCTGTGATTGAGACCCATGAGTTAAATTGAAATATTTTTTATAGGTAGTAAGCCAGGTTTTAGTAACCTTGGATAAATCAGCATGAAAGCCCTCTCTCGCGCACGCGCTCTCACGCTATCTCTCGCACTCACACACACACACACACACACACACACACACACACACACACACACACAGTACACATACAGACACACACAAATAATACATGAAATTGCGTAAAACCAAATGAAACTAGGGTAAAAAATATGAGCAGTAAAATACAGTAGTATCCTGTAGGTGATTCCTGTCCTGTGATAACAGACACTAACCCTCTAGTGCCTCATTTCCACTACACTGGTGCTGGTGCCCGGTGCCGGTGCCGGTGCCCGGCCGGTGCTGAACTGGGAACCACCCGAGAACCGGCCCGCATTTACACTAGACAGGAGCTCAGCGGGAGCTGCATGATAATACGTCACAGGCCACGCCCACTATACAGAAACCAACATGGCCGAAGTCAGTGTTCTGGTTATTCTCCAAACGATTAAAATGTATTTGACTATCCAAAGGCAGCTTATTCGACGTGTTATGACCGCTGAAACAGAGCGACATAGACAACGATTACGTGCAAGACGACTGGTAAGTTCTAACACCCCGTTAACTTACAATGAGTTTTTTTTTTTTACCCAGACTAGCATTAGCTCAAATGCTAATGGTAATGCTATCTAACTATACTGTTGTTGTTTTTCTTTTTCAACACGTAATTTATGCAGTAAATAACATTTAACATTAAAATTTTCAGATCGCCTCAAAACTTCGTGTGCGCCGTAAATCGCCCGTGATGTGGATGTTGCCACGAGCACAGCAGTGGTGGGATACCATTGTTCCCGATTTCAGCCCGGCGCAGTTCATGGAAAATTTCCGAGTCTCTCAGGAGTCATTTGAGTACATTTGTTGTCAGCTGAGTACAATGGGGAAAAGAAACACAACCTATCGCCTGTGTGTACCCCTAAAAAAACGAGTTGCTATTGCCATTTGGAAGCTGGCAACCGGCGGCGAGTACAGAACAGTGAGCCACCTTTTTGGAGTCGGCATATCCACTGTATATAATTGTGTGCAGGACTTTTGTGATGCTGTGATTAGAGTACTTCTTGCTCAACACATTAAATTTCCAGATCCAGCCAAGTTGGTGGAAATGGCAAATTTTTTTGAAAGTCGCTGGGGAGTGCCACAGTGTGTTGGGGCAATAGATGGAAGTCACATACCAATAATTGCACCGGAAGAGTACCCAGGTGATTACTTTAACCGCAAAGGATGGCATTCAGTTGTTTTACAAGCTGTTGTGAATGGAAAAGGACAATTTTGGGACATTTGTGTTGGATTTCCTGGTAGTGTTCATGATGCAAGGGTGTTAAAACAGTCATATGTATGGGAAAGGCTGAGTGATGGTGACCTGCTAAGCCAAAACAAAATTAACATCTGTGGCTGTGATGTCGGTCATTACTTAATCGGTGACCCTGCCTACCCTCTGCAAAACTGGCTGATGAAGCCATTTTCAGACACTGGCAGATTATCAGTTCAACAACAGAAGTATAATTATAGAATAAGCAGTGCAAGGTCAGTCGTGGAAATGAGCTTCGGGAGGTTAAAAGGACGTTGGCGATGTCTGATGAAAAGGAATGATTGTCAACTTGACCTTACAAAGAAGATGGTGTTGGCCTGCTGTGTTCTGCACAATATATGTGAAGAGCATGGGGACAACTTTAGTGAGGATCTTCGTGCCATGCATGTCAATCTACAGCCTCCTCTTCAGGCAGTACCTGAACATGGACATCCAGAAGGAGCTGATGTAAGAGCGGCATTAATGGACTACTTCACCAGACAGGACCAATAAATCTGTAGTGTTTTATTGAAATGCAACAGTAAACAATTGAACATTTAGCCAAAAGGCAACAAAGTAAAAAAAAATAAAAAAGTGCCAACGAGTAAAGTGCAAACATCTTTTTGAAATTAATCTGTGTTTAGAATATCAATAATAAATAAAAATAATTGAAATAAAAAAAAAAAAAAAAAAACATTAACTGTGTGTTGTCTGGTTTTTCTCCATCACATTAACCATTCTTTCCAAAAGGCCCAGCATAGCACCTGAGGTCTCATCCATTTTATTAAGAATGGCCTCATTCATCTCTCTACTGTGCTGGAGAAACTGCTCATCGGATCTCTCCAAATAAGAAAGTAGTTCCTCATTGTCCCGTTCTCTCGTCTTTCTCTTAGCTGTGTAATGACACACAAATACTACAATAAGCAAATTGCCTGATTATATAATACACAATAGTTATATTGAATTTATAATACATTTTGTCTTTACTGAGCAACTGGTGACAAAACAATTCTTACCTTTCCTCCGTGGTTCTGTAGAAGCTTCGCTTAAAGCTGAAGATGCACTGCATTCTCCATGATCTTCATGGCTTCCCACACATGATGTATTTGAATCTAAATAACAGTAGTGAAAACATCAGTTTCATATTTTCTGCTTTTAAATTTTGTACACAGTAACCACGTATTAATGCCTTCCTTTCAAGGTTTTACATCTTGCATAGCTTTTCTTTCAACAGAATGTAAGTAAACCCATCCATACTGTACACATACAAGAATGAATAATTGAGCAACAAGTTAAAGCATCATATTAATAATAACAGTATGGCTGCACACACACGTAAACGTATGTAGCAACTGAGATTTTTTTTTTACACTAACAAAAGTAAGAACTTAGCTTACCGAGATCCGATGTGGAAGGGGTGACGATTTCCTGGAGCATTGCTGTTGCTGAATTTAATGCCCCAGTAAGTTGGTTTGAGGGTCTATGTCCCAGCACCGAATCCATCACATCATAAAAATAATCTTTTGTACCTCCACCGCTGCCACTTTTACACAGCCCCTTCTTTTTGTCCCTGTAGTCTTTCTTCATTTTTTTTAGTTTATTAACTATTTGCTCCGTTGTTCTTGTGAAGCCTGCGACTATCAGTTCTTCTCGTATTTCCTCATACACCTTTTTTTTCCTCAAAGTACTTTGCAATTTCTCCTGTATCTCTGCAGATGTCCAAATTGCTAAAAGCGCTTTAGCTTCCTCCGCACTCCACGTTTGGGTCGCCGCCATTTTATTTTTAGAAAAATCTCCGTATAACTCCGCCCACTGTTCGTGACGTCACGGGTTCTCGGTTCTAGACCAGCAGAGTTTAGGGGCCGGTTCGGTGCTTATTTTAGGGCACCGGCACCAATTTTTATTCTGTGGAAAAGCGCGGCACCGGTTCCAAAATTGGGAACCGGCACGGAACCGGCACGGGAACCAGAGCAGTGGAAAAGGCCTATAGAACTGTTTAGTTCTGTTAGTTTTGTTTTCAAGTGTGAATGTTTATGGGGATTAAATCTGTCTCTGCTGCCGCATCTATACACCATTGTGATAAGTGATTTATGCCCCATCAGATCTTTGATGTTGGACGTTATGCTGGTTAAATGACTAAAGACACACTGATCCGTATGGACAGATATTTGTTCCAGTTATTATGCGCCATTAATCAATTTGTTATGCCAATTTGACTTTCAGCGAAAACATCAAAAATATAACGAAAACAAACCCAAGCAGAAGTAAAATTTTAAGTTTTACTTTCAAATTAAAATTTAATTTTTCACATACACAGCGCGATATGCAGTAAAATGCTTTGGGTGCTTTAGGTGAGGCTCGAACTCGGCATTGCTTCACCTGAACTGCTTTATAAGTGTCACGCGCTAACCGATTGCGCCACGGGAGCCACATGGAAGTTGGTCTTGTCAGAGTATCCTCTCTCTCGTGCACACACACACACACACACACATGAAATTGCGTAAAACCCAACGAAATATAAGCAGTAAAAAAAAAATCTGTAAAAATACATTAGTATAACAGGCGCTAACCCTCTGGAACTTTTTTACTATTGTTTCCAAGTGTTTATGGGGATTTAATGTGTCTCTGCTGCCGCATCCATTCACAGTTGTGATAAGTGATTAATGCCCCATCAGATCTTTTGACGGGTGTCATGCACACTCGGTCCGTGGCCGGCACTAGGACCCGGAAGTGATGCAGTCATGAACCAGGAAGTATAAAAGGAGTAAACAAACGATAGTACAACGCTCAGTCATTGAGTTTTTCTGATGCCCTGTCGGAATCGTTCACCAAACCGTGAGTACTCACCCTTTTTGGTCTGCTTCCTGATTGAGTGTGTATTTCTAGGACGCGGGTTAGATTGTGTCTTTCCCTTACTCCTCTATCGTGAGAGTCCTTAGATTAAAGAGCGTGATTATCCTGCCTATTCGTGTTTTCTCCGCGTTTGGGTTTACCATTCATGCAACAAAGGGCAGCTCGCTACTCTGCGTCAGAGCGTCCAAGACGTCGCGGCCTTGCGCCGCGAGGTGGCGGAGCTCAGGCGGGAGAACGCGGATCTGCGGGCGGCTGTTGATGTCACGGCTAGCCGGCCCCCCGTCGCGGCGGCCACGGCGCCGCACCAACCCCCCCCCCTTCTTCTGATGTTTTTCTTGCTCTTCCAGAGAAATGGGATGGCACGGACGGGAAGTGTAGTGTGTTTTTGACAGCGCTGAATCTTGTGTTTGAGTTCAACTCCACCAAATACTCCACTGATCGGCTACGCATCGCTCTCCTGGTCTCGTTGCTATCCGGGCAGGCAGCTGAGTGGGCCACGGCAGTCATTAGATCGGATTCTGACATCGCCCATTCTTACCACGAATTCACCCGCCAACTTCAGCTCACTTTCGAACACCCAGCGGGCGAGGTGGAGACCGACACTAAACTATATCACCTGCGGCAGGGAGGATCGTCCGTGAGCCGGTACACTGCAGAATTCCGAACCCTCGCAGTACAGACCAACTGGGGAGAAGCTGCGCTCCGGACATCCTTCTACGAGGGACTGGCTGCACGCATTAAAGATGAGCTCGCCGGGCGAGAACTCCCAGCCACACTCGAAGGGCTGATCCAACTGGCTCTTCGTATTGATCAGTGCCTCCTTTCTCGCCCGAAGCCAGCCCCGAGGACCCTGCCGTCCGCACCAGCCTTCTCCTACACCAACCCACGACCACCTACAGCCTTCACCAACACTAGTACTGGACCAGTCGGATCTCCACCTCCTGCCGTGGTTGACACGGGAGCCGGGGAACCCATGCAATTAGGACGCGCCTCCCTGACCATGGCAGAACGCGAACGCCGGTTCCGAGAAGGGCTGTGTGCCTATTGTGGGTCAGCAGCACACCATCGGGCGATCTGCCCACTGCGTCCGGGAAACGCACAATCCCGGTGAACAGGAGGAGAGACTCACCGGGCCCTCTCCAGATCTCCTCTACCACCAATACCACCATCTCACGACTCACGGTTCAGGTAACCCTCCAGATTGGCCACAAACGGGTCCGAAGTACTGCGTTTATCGATTCCGGTGCCGCAGGTAACTTCATTGACTCCACTTATGCCAAAGAAATGGGGGTAAAGATCGAGGCGTTATCCCAGCCGGTTCGTATTACATCTGTCGACGGCCGCCCACTGTCATCCAGCCCCATCACTCATCAGACCCAGCCTATCACCCTCAAAATAGACCAACATCAAGAACAGCTCCAGTTGCACCTCACCCCCATCGCCTCACCTCCCATCATCCTCGGTTATCCATGGCTACTCAGGCACGACCCCCTCATCTCATGGACACAGAACCGGATCCTCCAGTGGGGCCCGACTTGCAACGAACTTTGCCTACGGGCACCGGCTGGGACGTGTTCCAAGGAGTCCGAGGCCCCCGACGTCGACACCAACGCCATCCCCGTCGACTATCGGGATCTGGCTGAAGTTTTTTGCAAGATACGGGCCACCCACCTTCCACCTCATCGCCCATATGACCTGGCCATTGAACTTCAGCCGGGCTCCGTCCCTCCCCGCGGCCATCTCTACTCATTATCCCCTTCGGAGACGCAGGTGATGGAAGAATACGTCACTAATGCCCTGCGTCATGGAACCATCCGGCCTTCCACATCGCCTGCCGCCGCGGGGTTTTTCTTCGTTAAGAAAAAAGGGGGTGAACTTCGCCCATGTGTCGACTATTGGGGGCTAAATAACATCACCATTAAAAACCGACACCCATTACCACTCACCAACTCAGCCCTGGACGCCCTCTCTGGTGCCACCGTGTTCACGAAGTTGGACCTCCGGAGCGCCTACAACTTGGTGCGCATCAGAGAGGGTGATGAGTGGAAGATGGCTTTTATCACACCCACGGGACACTATGAGAGCCTGGTCATTCCATTCGGACTCTGCAATGCACCCTCGGCCCTCCAGCAATTTATAAACGACGTCCTCAGGGACATGCTGGGCCGTTGGGTGTTCGTCTACCTGGACGACATCTTAATCTACTCACACAATGTCGAAGAACACACCCAACATGTACGTGCTGTTTTAAAGAGATTGCTCGCTCACCAACTGTACTGCAAGCTGGAAAAATGTGCTTTTCACAAGCACTCCACCACGTTCCTGGGTTTTGTCATCTCGCCCCAGGGTGTGGCCATGGACCCGCAGAAGCTCGAGGTTGTACGTCACTGGCCCCTACCCAGGACACTCAAACAGCTTCAACGGTTTCTCGGGTTTGCGAATTTCTATCGTCGCTTTATCCGGGGCTACAGTACAGTTGCAGCTCCACTAACCACATTGACCAGGCCCTCCCCTCACCAATTTCGACTCACTCCAGCTGCCATTTCTGCATTCGAAGAACTCTGCCACCGATTCACCACCGCCCCATCCTTCTACACCCTGATGCCAACAAACCCTTCGTTGTGGAGGTGGACGCGTCGGATGTGGGCGCCGGCGCTGTTCTCTCTCAGCGAGGTCCAGACCAGAAACTGCACCCCTGCAGTTTCTTCTCCAAAAAAATTGATCCCACTCAGCAGCGATACGGGGTAGGGGACCGCGAGCTGTTGGGCATAAAGTGGGCTTTGGAGGAATGGCGTCACTGGCTCCAGGGCGCCAGTGAGCCGTTCATCGTCTGGACCGATCACCAGAATCTGATCACCATCAAGACTCTCAAGCAACTTAACCCACGACAGGCACGGTGGGCTCTCTTTTTTGAACAATATAACTTCCATCTGTCGTATCGCCCGGGGTTAAAGAACACCAAGGCCGGCGCCCTATCACGACAACATGAGGACGACCTCCCCCCGGGCGGACCCCATGCCTGTCATTTCTCCATCCCGCATCATCGCACCCATCCACTGGGACTTAGAAACTAGGGTCCGCCAGGCACAGGCTACCGAGACCGAACCGGCAGGCGTGCCACCTGGACGACTCTATGTGCCTCAACGCCTAAGAACGGAGGTTCTCCAGTGGGGTCATTCATCCACCATCGCCGGAAATCCCGGAGCCCGACGGACTCTCACGTTCATCGGACGGGCGTTCTGGTGGCCCTCCATGCGGAAAGACACCGTCGAGTTCATCCAGGCGTGCCCGGTGTGCGCCAGGGCCAAGGACACCAACCAACCTACACCCGGAGAACTCCAACCACTCCCAGTTCCCCGTCGGCCCTGGACGCACATCGCCCTGGACTTCATCACGGGCCTGCCGGCATCAGAGGGGAAAAACACCATCCTAACCATCGTTGATCGGTTCTCCAAGGCCGTGCACCTGGTGGCCCTGACCGGACTCCCATCAGCAAAAAGCACCGTGGAGCTGATATTGGAACACGTAGTCCGACTGCATGGGTTCCCAAAGGACATCGTCTCGGACAGAGGGCCCCAGTTCACCGCCCGGTTCTGGAAGGCCTTCTGCCGTCTGATCAATTCCACCTGTAGTCTCTCATCAGGGTACCATCCCCAGACTAATGGTCAGACGGAACGGACCAACCAACAGCTGGAGCGCTACCTGAGGTGCTTTGTTTCGGATCGTCAGCGCTCCTGGGCCCGCTACCTCAAATGGGCCGAACTCTCCCACAACCTCCACGTCTCCTCAGCCACCAACCTAAGCCCATTTGAGGTTTGTCATGGCTTCCAACCCCTGATGTTCAATCATCAAGAACCAGAGGTTGATGTGCCATCGGCCCAACAGTTGGTCCGTAGGTGTCGACGGCTGTGGCACCAGGCCAACCTCGCCATCCAACGTGCCAACATCAGCTACGCCACCCAACATCGCCGTCGACACCCCCCGGGACGATTGTACCACGTAGGTGACAAGGTATGGCTATCTACTAAAAACCTTCATCTGCACACCGAGTCAAAGAAGTTATCCCCAAGATTCATCGGACCATACCATCACTTTACGGATTAACCCGGTCACCTACCGGCTCCAGCTGCCTGCGGCGCTCCGGATCCACCCAGTTTTCCATACATCACAGCTAAAACCCTTCATCACTTCACCTATGGTTCCACCCACCCCCCCTGCTCCTCCTCCCCGAATCATTGACGGCGGTCCCACCTACACCGTGCGAAGGATTCTCGATTCACGAACAACGAGGAGCGGTCTTGGGTCCCAGCACGTTTCATCCTCGACCCCGAGCTCATTCGGGACTACCGTCACAGGGTATCCTCCGTCCCAGGACCGTCTGGAGCCGGTCCTGGACAGGGGGGTACTGTCATGCACACTCGGTCCGTGGCCGGCACTAGGACCCGGAAGTGATGCGGTCATGAACCAGGAAGTATAAAAGGAGTAAACAAACGATAGTGCAATGCTCAGTCATTGAGTTTTTCTGATGCCCTGTCGGAATCGTTCACCAAACCGTGAGTACTCACCCTTTTTGGTCTGCTTCCTGATTGAGTGTGTATTTCTAGGACGCGGGTTAGATTGTGTCTTTCCCTTACTCCTCTATCGTGAGAGTCCTTAGATTAAAGAGCGTGATTATCCTGCCTATTCGTGTTTTCTCCGCGTTTGGGTTTACCATTCACGCAACAAAGGGCTAACCGCTAAAGCTACGTCTTCTGGTCATCCGAGGTTAGTTCTGACAACGGGGGAGCATTATGCATGATTAAATGACTAAAGAAATACTGATCCATATGGGCAGATATTTATTCCAGGTTGCATGCGCAATTAATTTCCTTTCTTATGCCACTTGTAGACTATCAGTGAAAAAATCAGCGAAAACATCATCAAAAATATAACGAAAACAAACCCAAGCAGACGTTACATTTTGAGCTTTACTTTGCAGCAAAATATTATCTATCAGTATATTAAATGGAACTAGGTAAAATACACAGTAATGTAAAATACTGTACATAGCCTGCGTTTTTATTCCGTACCTACAATGATCGGTATAGACGAATTACAGCTGCTACCGTGTCTTTAAGGATCATTTCAGGATGTCTTAAAAAATATTTCACTAACTAATTTTATTAATTCATTATTAAATAATAAATAGCATAATCATCATGGGTTGTGTATTGACTGATTTAACAAATCTCTTTTATTAATCGGTTTGTTGTTGTTGATTTTTCATCTATTTATGAAACTATGTTGACAATGCAAGAACTGTCTGTATATTAAAGATACGGTATTGGGCTTCCTGGACACTGCAGTTAACTGTGCCAGTCAATGCTCCATCTGGCGGAATTATACGGCATTGCAACCATCTTTTTAGAAAGCGCATGGGGGCGTTGATGGGGCGAGGCATCGTTAACTGCGTCATCGCGGGGGATCACATTCCATGCACGAAGCCTGCATTAACCCTTCATGGACCTGCCACGGAGCCGTCATGCTCCAGGCGGCTGTTTGACGTGGCTCCCACTGTACATGACTTCTGTAGTAACATGTGGAAGAGTTCTGTCACTAGGAGATGTTAAATTATCCATTTTATATATCAGGGAAATCATTTCACTCTGCTGTGGCATTACATCACATTTCACTGAGGAAATAACATTTATAATTGTAACAGTATTTAAATAAACACATTATAACTTACTTATGGGAGGTGGAGTTATACTCATCCTTTTCCTTTTGCTTCTCCTCAGCCTCCGGTTTGATGGATCTGTGTATAAACACACTGTAACTTACTAAACACACAAAATACACTACAGGAACAATGTTTATTCTTTAAATTACTCGTTTATACATTTAATTTATCTCCATATGGATTATATCTGCGGTCCCTAATGTTATATCTAATCATCATTTACTCTTAATAATCATATCCAAGGAAACACACAGTTATAAAGTGCTGATTAATAATAATATCCTACAGATAAGAGTGTGTTCAGGTCATTAAAAAAATATATATATAAGTTATGATCTTCAGCACTCTTAGACATCTGGACAGAAACATCCCTCAGTTACAGCAGGTGAATGTAATAAAGTATTAATACTGCTTTCATTAATAATTAGATAAACATATTCATGGTGTCTGTTTATTTGTAGTTTTCCTCTTATTGTGTGACTGAAGTCATGATTTTAGACTAAACAAGTGTAAAGAAGTGAAACTATAATATAATAGATGACAGATGGCATCCTGATCCTCTGACAGGAAACATACATGCTATGTTCCATTCACAGGGTCTACTCCCTACTCCCTACTGCCTACTCCCTACAGCTCATATAGAAGCAAATGAATGAAAACTGCTCACATAGAAGCCATTGCTTGTGTGTGTTAATGGGGAGGCGTTAGACATCAACATGTGTAGTTGTGTTTTTGGATATGTAAGGTAGTATACTTTTATTACCGCTACTGGAATATGGGAATGGCATCGCAAATATGTAGGACTGTAAAAATGAGCATATTATTATTATTATTATTATTATTATTATTATTATTATTATTATGCTCCGATTGATCGGCCACCGATCACGAACCCCAAAAGCGCAGATCAAAAAAGGTGATCACTTGATGGAAATTACTCGCGCGACTTTTCCACACATGCATGCACGGCGCACAGGTAAACAACAGCAGAACGGAGCTTACCAGTGGCAACATGAGTGCTCCCGTCGGGAAGTTTATCAAAGTGTCTGATAAAGACGTAAAGTTAGCCGTTTGCAATGTATGTCGTGATGAAATCCCTTGAGGTGGAAGCAAGCAACAACATTTTAACACCACTAACATGGTTAGGCATCTTAGAACACACCATACAACTGAATATGCAGAGTATGAGAAACTAAACCAGCAGAAGCCAACAACATCCCCATCCCTGAACCATCCGACTGTGAGTGATGCATTTAAACAACGTGAACCATACAGCAGACGTTCATAATAATAACAGAAAAAACAACAACACTTGCCATAGTTTTGTCCTTTGTGGCAGTAGCCAGTTTTGGTTTAACAAGTTTTACATTTTGCTGCCAATTATTAAATGTAATCAGTGTATTAAGAGGCTGCATCCCATTAAGCTGATCTGATGTGTGTTGGTCTGCCGGACTCCTCTTTGTTTGGAATAATTTTAAGTTACTCTGCCTTATTTGGGAAAGATGGCCTACAGTAGCCTTAAGTTCTCATTTTCGAAAATAAACACTTGGTGGTTCTTCAAGAACTTGACTGTAGCCTATTTCTACAGTTCTTTTCTTCAATATAGTTCATTTAGAGTTAGTTTCATTTCTACAAATGGTGCAAACTCTGCTAGATTATAGATAAAAGATTCCCATTCCCTGCCCTTCTGTGATTGGCAGTGATTGACAATCGGCAGATCATGATCTTGGTGATCGGTAATCGGCCCCAAAAATGCTGATCGGAGCATCTCAAATTATTATTATTATTATTTGTCATAGAAACAATCGAAAAGAACCATAAAAACATTTGATCGTGTTTACCTTTGCTATTTCTTTGTCGTGTGTTTATAGTTGGTTAAAATTAACTGAAATTCACGTTATCATGTGCTCATTCATACTTCGTGCTAAAAAAAAGATACGGCACTCCATACTGCACAATCCTGAGCCCTATAAATGTTTATTAAAAGACAGCTACTGAGGGCTATTGAGTACGTCCCACTTCTGGCACCAAAACAGTGATGTACTGTGTGCTCTGACACCTTTGGGTTGGAACCAGCATTAACATTTTTAGCAGTTTGAGCTGGAGAAGCGCGTCTATTGGATCAGACTACACAGGCCAGCCTTCACTCTCCATGGGCTTCAGCCTTGGCCACCCTCAACCCTGTTGCAGGTTCTCTGGTTTTCCTTCCTTGCTCCCTTCATCCACTTTTAGTACAGTATGTCCTGGCCACATCAGGAAAATTTCACAAGAGCTGCAGGTTTGGACTTGCTCTTATCTATTCGTCTAGACATCACAGTCTGGCCCTTGTCAAAGCCACAAGTCAAGTTACAATTTTGTACCATTTCAAACACATCAACTTCAAGACAAAGTGCTCACTTGCTGCCTAATATATCCTGCCCACTTCCAGGTTCTGTTGTAATGAGATTTTGTAACTGCTGCTACTGTGAGACGGCCCAAATTGTGATGTCTAGAGGACTGATGTCAGAGCAACTCCAAAACTGCAGCTGAGCTGGACAACCAGGGGTCACTGATGCACATGGGGAGTGAAGGCTGGCCCATGTAGTCTGATTTAATAGAAGAGCTACAGAAGATCAAACTGCGGAGAAGGTTAATGCTGGTTCTGATAGAAAGGAGTCAGAGCACACAGTGCATCACTTATACGGTTGTAGAAGGTGGGACCTACTCAGTATTAGGCATAGGCCTAACTGACATAAAATACATAAATGCATTAACATAAACTGTTTATGAATTATTCTCTCAGAAACTGTCTGCTTGGTTTAGTTATCTACAGGGGCAAGAGGAAGGATGTGAACCTTTCATGGAATATGCAGCAGGACCAGACGGCATCTCAGGTCGTATCCTCAGAGCCTGCGCAGACCAGCTAGCACCTGTGTTCACTGAGATATTCAACATCTCTTTATCTCAGTCGGTGATCCCCACATGCTTCAAAGAGTCCATCATTGTTCCTGTTCCAAAGAAACTCATCCTGCTTCCCTCAATGACTATCGCCCTGTAGCCCTCACCTCAGTAGTGATGAAGTGCTTTGAACGCCTGGTCAGAGACTTCATCATCTCTTCACTACCGGACACACTCGACCCACTACAGTTCGCTTATCGTCCGAACCGTTCCACAGACGATGCAATCTCAAATCTCCTCCACACATCTCTCACCCACCTGGACACTAAGAGGGGAAATTATGTGAAAATGCTCTTCATCGACTACAGCTCTGCATTTAATACCATAATTCCCTCCACACTCACCACCAAGCTGGAGCACCTGGGACTCAGCTCACCCATGTGTCAGTGGATCTCCAACTTCCTAACTGGCAGACCACAGGCAGTAAAGATGGGCGGTCATGTCGCAGCCTCCCTCACACTCAGCACTGGAGAGCCCCAGGGTTGTGTTCTGAGCCCCCTGCTGTACTCTTTATACACCTACGAGTGCGTGGCCACTACCAACTCCACCGCCGTCATCAAGTTTGCTGACGACACTGTCGTGGTGGGCCTGATCACGAACAACGATGAGTCGGCCTACCTGGAGGAGATTGGGAATCTGGAGAACTGGTGCCAGAGGAACAATCTCCTCCTGAACGTCAGTAAGACAAAGGAGCTGATAGTGGACTTTTGTACAAAGCAGGAGAGGAACTACCAGACCCCCGTCATCAACAAGACCCCAGTGGAGAGAGTGGACAGCTTCAGATATCTCGGTGTTCACATCACGCAGGACCTGTCATGATCCTGTTACATCAAAACCGTGGTGAAAAAGGCCCGGCAGCGTCTGTACCACCTCAGACGTTTGAGAGACTTCAGACTGCCCTCCAAGGTGCTCAGGAATTTCTACTCCTGCACCATAGAGAGCATCCTGACGGGAAACATCTCGACCTGGTTTGGAAACAGCACCATGCAGGACAGACGAGCTCTACAGAGGGTGGTGCGTTCAGCTGAGCGCATCATCCGCACCAAGCTCCCTGACTTGCACTCAATCTACACCATGCGGTGCTGGACTAAGGCCAGGAAGATCGTGAAGGACCTCAGCCATCCCAACAATGGACTGTTCTCTCTGTTGCGGTCAGGAAAGCGCTTCCGCTCCCTGAAGGCCAACACAGAGAGACTGAGGAGGAGCTTCTTCCCGCAGGCAATAAGGTCTCTCAACCATACCACATTCACACCACAAACACAGAACTAATACAACCTGTTAACGTCAACGGACACTATGGACACTTTCATGCACATCTACCCTGACATTGGAACTCATATTTATGTTTACATTCTGGACCCCTGCACAAAGTCACTTTAATAAGGCACCTTAACACATGTTTCCATGCAAATTACTTGCACACCATACATCCTCCACCAAATTTCAATTTTAAAAGAAAATCTCTATTGTACAGTATATCTCTATTTTTATTTCTATTTTATGTACAGTATACTTTATTTTTTATTTCCATTTTTATTCTAGTGAAGTTAAAAATTTCCTATTTCTTTATTCATATTTATTCCTTACTGTAAGATTTAATTCTCTTTTTAAGGTCACTGGCGGTCGTGTAAGCATTTCACTGCATATCGTACTGTGTATGACTGTGTATGTGACGAATAAAATTTGAATTTGATTCATGGTTTTCTGCATTAATCCGTCAAACGGTGATCTGATCTTCATCCATTGACAAATATAATATGTCTAAAATAATAACACATTATAACAAATTCTGATCCTTCATGTCTTTATTGAGACCAACAATAAAAACCTTATAGTGGAAAAAGTATGTGAATCTTTGAGTTAATGACCTCATAAAAGCTAAAGTGCCTCTGGAGGTGTGGACTAGGAAACATCATGATTTGGACCTGCTTTGCACCATCAGGGCGTGGCCAGCTTACAGTCATAGAGGGGAAGCTGAATTCACAAGTGTATCAGAGACTTCTTCAGTATAATGTGAGAAGGTCTGAACATCAGCTGTATTCCACTGGTTTGAAATGGTGATTATTTATATTCAGCTTAAAGCCTTACATGACTTCTGTAGTAACATGTGGAACAGTTCTGTCAGTAGGAGATATTAAATTATCCATTTTATATATCAGGGACATCATTTCACTCTGCTGTGGCATTACATCACATTTCACTGAGGAAATAACATTTATAATTGTAACAGTATTTAAATAAACACATTATAACTTACTTATGGGAGGTGGAGTTATACTCATCCTTTTCCTTTTGCTTCTCCTCAACCTCCGGTTTGATGGATCTGTGTATAAACACACTGTAACTTACTAAACACACAAAATACACTACAGGAATAATGTTTATTCTTTAAATTACTCGTTTATACATTTAATTTATCTTCATATGGATTATATCTGCGGTCCCTAATGTTATATCTAATCATCATTTACTCTTAATAATCATATCCAAGGAAACACACAGTTATAAAGTGCTGAATAATAATAATATCCTACAGATAAGTGTGTGTTCAGGTCATTAGCTAAATATATAAGTTATGATCTTCAGCACTCTTAGACATCTGGACAGAAACATCCCTCAGTTACAGCAGGTGAATGTAGTAAAGTATTAATACTGCTTTCATTAATAATTAGATAAACATATTCATGGTGTATGTTTATTTGTAGTTTTCCTCTTATTGTGTGACTGAAGTCATGATTTTAGACTAAACAAGTGTAAAGAAGTGAAACTATAATATAATAGATGACACATGGCGTACTGATCCTCTGACAGGAAACATTCATGCTGTGTTCCATTCACAGGGTCTACTCCCTACTCCCTACTGCCTACTCCCTACAGCTCATTTAGAAGCAAATTAATAACAACTGCTCATATAGAAGCCATTGCTTGTCTGTGTTAATGGGGAGGCGTTAGACATCAACATCTGTAGTTGTGTTTTTGGATATGTAAGGTAGTACACTTTTATTACCGCTCCTGGAATATGGGAATGCCATCGCAAAAATGTAGGACTCTAAAAATGAGCATATTATTATTATTATTATTATTATTATTATTATGCTCCGATTGATCGGCCACCAATCACGAACCCCAAAAGCGCAGATCAAAAAAGCCGATCACTTGACGGAAATTACTCGCGCGACTTTTCCACACATGCATGCATGGCGCACAGGTAAACAACAGCAGAACGGAGCTTACCAGTGGCAACATGTGTTCTCCCGTCGGGAAGTTTATCAAAGTGTCCGATAAAGACGTAAAGTTAGCCGTTTGCAATGTATGTCGTGATGAAATCCCTCGAGGTGGAAGCAAGCAACAGCATTTTAACACCACTAACATGATTAGGCATCTTAGAACACGCCATACAACTGAATATGCAGAGTATGAGAAACTAAACCAGCAGAAGCCAACAACATCCCCATCCCTGAACCATCCGACTGTGAGTGATGCATTTAAACAACGTGAACCATACAGCAGACGTTCATAATAATAACAGAAAAAACAACAACACTTGCCATAGTTTTGTCCTTTGTGGCAGTAGCCAGTTTTGGTGTAACAAGTTTTACATTTTGCTGCCAATTATTAAATGTAATCAGTGTATTAAGAGGCTGCATCCCATTAAGCTGATCTGATGTGTGTTGGTCTGCCGGACTCCTCTTTGTTTGGAATAATTTTAAGTTACTCTGCCTTATTTGGGAAAGATGGCCTACAGTAGCCTTAAGTTCTCATTTTCGAAAATAAACACTTGGTGGTTCTTCAAGATCTTGACTGTAGCCTATTTCTACAGTTCTTTTCTTCAATATAGTTAATTTAGAGTTAGTTTCATTTCTACAAATGGTGCAAACTCTGCTAGATTATACAGTGAAGAATTATTTGCCCCCCTCCTGATTTCTTATTCTTTTGCATGTTTGTCACACAAAATGTTTCTGATCATCAAACACATTTAACTATTAGTCAAAGATAACACAAGTAAACACAAAATGCAGTTTTTAAATGAGGGGTTTTATTATTTAGGGAGAAAAAAATCCAAACCTACATGGCCCCGTGTGAAAAAGTAATTGCCCCCTGAACCCAATAACTGGTTGGGCCACCCTTAGCAGCAATAACTGCAATAAAGTGTTTGCGATAACTTGCAACGAGTCTTTTACAGCGCTCTGGAGGAATTTTGGCCCACTCATCTTTGCAGAATTGTTGTAATTCAGCTTTATTTGAGGGTTTTCTAGCATGAACCGCCTTTTTAAGGTCATGCCACAACATCTCAATAGGATTCAGGTCAGGGCTTTGACTAGGCCACTCCAAAGTCTTCATTTAGTTTTATTTCAGCCATTCAGAGGTGGAGTTGCTGATGTGTTTTGGGTCATTGTCCTGCTGCAGCACCCAAGATCGCTTCAGCTTGAGTTGACGAACAGATGGCCGGACATTCTCCTTCAGGATTTTTTGGTACATAGCAGAATTCATGGATCCATCTATCACAGCAAGCCTTCCAGCTCCTGAAGCAGCAAAACAACCCCAGACCATCACACTACCACCACCAAATTTTACTGTTGGTATGATGTTATTTTTCTGAAATGCTGTGTTACTTTTACGCCAGATGTAACGGGACACGCACCTTCCAAAAAGTTCAACTTTTGTCTCGTCGGTCCACAAGGTATTTTCCCAAAAGTCTTGGCACTCATTGAGATGTTTTTTTAGCAAAATTGAGATGAGCCTTAATGTTCTTTTTGCTTAAAAGTGGTTTGTGCCTTGGAAATCTGCCATGCAGGCCGTTTTTGCCCAGTCTCTTTCTTATGGTGGAGTCGTGAACACTGACCTTAATTGAAGCAAGTGAGGCCTGCACTAGATGTTGTCCTGGGGTCTTTTGTGTCCTCTCGGATGAGTTGTCTCTGCGCTCTTGGGGTATTTTTGATCTGCCGGCCACTCCTGGGAAGGTTCACCACTGTTCCATGTTTTTGCCATTTGTGGATAATGGCTCTCACTGTGGCTTGCTGGAGTCCCAAAGCTTTAGAAATGGCTTTATAACCTTTACCAGACTGATAGATCTCAATTACTTTTGTTCTCATTTGTTCCTGAATTTCTTTGGATCTTGGCATGATGTCTAGCTTTTGAGGTGCTTTTGGTCTACTTCTCTGTGTGAGGTAGCTCCTATTTAAGTGATTTCTTGATTGAAACAGGTGTGGCAGTAATCAGGCCTGGGGGTGACTACAGAAATTTAATTCAGGTGTGATAAACCAGAGTTATTTTTTAACAAGGGGGGCAATCACTTTTTCACACAGGGCCATGTAGATTTGGAGTTTTTTTTTCTCCCTTAATAATGTAAGCCTTAATTAAAAAAAATCCATTTTGTGTTCACTTATGTTATCTTTGACTAATAGTTAACGGGTTTTGATGAGCAGAAACATTTAAGTGTGACAAACATGCAAAAGAATAAGAAATCAGGAAGGGGGCAAATAGTTTTTCACACCACTGTAGATAAAAGATTCCCATTCCCCTGACCTTCTGTGATTGGCAGTGATTGACAATCGGCAGATCATGATCTTGGTGGTCGGTAATCGGCCCCAAAAATGCTGATCGGAGCATCTCAAACTATTATTATTATTATTTTGGTCATAGAAACAACCGAAAAGAACCATAAAAACATTTGATCGTGTTTACCTTTGCTATTTCTTTGTCGTGTGTGTATAGTTGGTTAAAATTAACTGGAATTCAGGTTATCATGTGCTCATTCATACTTCGTGCTAAAAAAAAGATACGGCACTCCATACTGCACAATCCTGAGCCCTATAAATGTTTATTAAAAGACAGCTACTGAGGGCTATTGAGTAGGCCCCACTTCTGGCACCAAAACAGTGATGTACTGTGTGCTCTGACACCTTTGTGTTGGAACCAGCATTAACATTTTTAGCAGTTTGAGCTGGAGAAGCGGGTCTATTGGATCAGACTACACAGGCCAGCCTTCACTCTCCATGGGCTTCAGCCTTGGCCAGAGTCAACCCTGTTGCAGGTTCTCTGGTTTTCCTTCCTTGCTCCCTTCCTCCACTTTTAGTACAGTATGTCGTGGCCACTGTAGATCAGGAAAATTTCACAAGAGCTGCAGGTTTGGACTTGCTCTTATCTATTCGTCTAGACATCACAGTCTGGCCCTTGTCAAAGCCACAAGTCAAGTTACAATTTTGTACCATTTCAAACACATCAACTTCAAGACAAAGTGCTCACTTGCTAATATATCCTACCCACTTCCAGGTTCTGTTGTAATGAGATTTTGTAACTGCAGCTACTGTGAGACGGCCCAAATTGTGATGTCTAGAGGACTGATGTCATAGCAACTCCAAAACTGCAGCTGAGCTGGACAACCAGGGGTCACTGATGCACATGGGGAGTGAAGGCTGGCCCGTGTAGTCTGATCTAATAGAAGAGCTACTGTAGATCAAAGTGAGGATAAGGTTAATGCTGGTTCTGATAGAAAGGAGTCAGAGCACAAAGTGCATCACTTATATGGTTGTAGAAGGGGGGACCTACTCAGTATTAGGCATAGGGCTACCTGACATAAAATACATAAATGCATTAACATAAACTGTTTATAAATTATTCTCTCAGAAACTGTCTGCTTGGTTTAGTTATCTACAGGGGCAAGAGGAAGGATGTGAACCTTTCATGGAATATCATGGTTTTCTGCATTAATTCGTCAAACGGTGATCTGATCTTCATCCTAGTCAAGAGTATTGACAAATATAATATGTCTAAAATAATAACACATTATAACAAAATCTGATCTTTCATGTCTTTATTGAGACCAACAATAAAAACCTTATAGTGGAAAAAGTATGTGAATCTTTGAGTTAATGACCTCATAATAGCTAAATTGACTCGGAAACTTGACTTGGACTAGGAAACATCATGATTTGGACCTGCTTTGCACCATCAGGGCGTGGCCAGCTTACAGTCATAGAGGGGAAGATGAATTCACAAGTGTATCAGAGACTTCTTCAGTATAATGTGAGAAGGTCTGAACATCAGCTGTATTCCACTGGTTTTTAATGGTGATTATTTATATTCAGGTTAAAGCCTTACATGACTTCTGTAGTAACATGTGGAAGAGTTCTGTCACTAGGAGGTGTTAAATTATACATTTTATATATCAGGGACATCATTTCACTCTGCTGTGGCATTACATCACATTTCACTGAGGAAATAACATTTATAATTGTAACAGTATTTAAATAAACACATTATAACTTACTTATGGAAGGTGGAGTTATACTCATCCTTTTCCTTTTGCTTCTCCTCAGCCTCCGGTTTGATGGATCTGTGTATAAACACACTGTAACTTACTAAACACACAAAATACACTACAGGAATAATGTTTATTCTTTAAATTACTCGTTTATACATTTAATTTATCTCCATATGGATTATATCTGCGGTCCCTAATGTTATATATAATCATCATTTACTCTTAATAATCATATCCAAGGAAACACACAGTTATAAAGTGCTGATTAATAATAATATCCTAGAGATAAGTGTGTGTTCAGGTCATTAAATAAATATATAAATTATGATCTTCAGCACTCTTAGACATCTGGACAGAAACATCCCTCAGTTACAGCAGGTGAATGTAATAAAATATTAATACTGCTTTCATTAATAATTAGATGAACATATTCATGGTGTCTGTTTATTTGTAGTTTTCCTCTTATTGTGTAACTGAAGTCACGATTTTGGACTAAACAAGTGTAAAGAAGTGAAACTATAATATAATAGATGACACATGGCATCCTGATCCTCTGACAGGAAACATACACGCTGTGTTCCATTCACAGGGTCTACTCCCTACTCCCTACTGCATTCACACCTACTGTGGAGGGAAGCTGACTCTGTGTAGTGTAGTGTAGTGTACTTCTCAGGGTACTTTAGGTGGATTGGAACACACACCTACACTGTGTATTAACTTCCGCCTTCTTCAAGTGTCGCGTGTTTAAACATTAACACAAACATTACCACAGTAACACTCAGTATAAATCTCACTAATATAATGTAGAGTGTGTGTTTATGATTATTATTAATCCCTGGATCTCTCCTTCACATCAGTTTAAGATGATATTTAATGATATTTAATTCCTACCTTCAGCCGCCGCCGCCATTTCGGGTCTCCGATGAACAAACCGAAAGTAATATTGTTACTGCGCGCGCACTGCGACACACACACACACACACACACACACACACACACACACACACCTCTACATCCATGATGATACATAAAGTTTTACCCACATGTGTATATGGGGCATCACTGTATATTTATTAACTGAAATAAAAATTAAATAAATTACATTTAAATATTATCTAATGTCTCAGAGGCTTTTGAGGAACAACTCATGTTGTAATCCGTCTCTCTTACGCATGCATTACTGAGACACACACTCAACACAATCTAATAACACTGACAATGTTGAAAAAATTGACAATTGACAATTGACACTCAACACAATCTAATAACATTACCTGCTGCCAATGTCCTGGAGCCAGACCTCACAAAAAAAATTTAAGTCAGCTCATGTAGGAATGGTTGTGGGCTCTATTAATTATAATTCTCTAGGGCTGACTTCACCCTACTTCTCATCTACTCAGAAAGGTAAGTTGTCTCCCATTAATGTAGTTTGTTAAAGTGATTGTTTTTCTTTAAAAACAGGTTGGCCCAACAATACTCTAATGACAATTAAAACACACACACACATTACTTAAAAAAACTTTATTCTTCTAAAACCAGTCAAAGTTAAAACAGTTATCAAATTCATTCATTCATTCATTCATTCATTCATTCATCTTCTATACCGCTTTATCCTCTATTCAGGGTCAAGGGGACCTGGAGCCTATCCCAGGAGGCTTAGGGCACAAGGCGTGGTACACCCTGGACAGGGTGCCAATCCAGTTGTAGATGCGGTCATATTATTTCACCAGTTTTGACGCGTAGCTTTGTCTTAAAGTTTCACTCACACGACAGAAGTCCGATCTCTTTGTCTCTTGTAGTTTATTTTGTCAGCATCAAAGAATCAACACTTCATACAGTCGTCTTGAGTGAATCCACTGTGATTACAGACACCAGTTGCTGCATCTTGCAAATCTCTGACTTTTACAACAACCTATTTGCTGTATCTTGTAAATTACAGTCTTGGCTTAGGTATATAACAACACTCTTGTTGTATCTTACATTCCCAGCTTAAAAAGCTTGTGTTTCCGTAGCCTTCCTCATCTAGACTGAACTCTCTAACATATGACAGTCACACAAATGCATGTAATAGTAGAATGACATCACAGACCAACTTACGATTGTCAAAAATGGATGCATAACTTAGAAATTTAAAGCTTATGGCTTATGTAACAAACTTAATGCTTAATGCTTTACTAATGAATAGAACAAGGTAGAATAAATGAAATTACAACAAATAAAATAAAATAAAATAAACACAACAAGGCGGCGCGGTGGTGTAGTGGTTAGCACTGTCGCCTTGCACCTCCAGGGTCTGGGTTCGATTCCCCGGCCAGGCTCGATTCCCGTCTCTGTGTGCATGGAGTTTGCATGTTCTCCCCGTGCTTGGTGGGTTTCCTCCGGGTACTCCGGTTTCCTCCCACAGTCCAAAGATATGCAGGTTAGGCTAATTGGCGTTCCCAAATTGCCCGTAGCGTGTGATTGGGTGAGTGTGTGTATGTGTGTGTGCCCTGCGATGGATTGGCACCCTGTCCAGGGTGTACCCCGCCTAGTGCCCGAAGTCTCCTGGGATAGGCTCCAGGTCCCCCGCGACCCTGAACACAGGATTAAGCGGTATAGAAGATGAATAAACACAACAACAAATTCATAACAAGTACGATATGGCACTTACATTCCAGCCCCTAATTGACAGGCATGGAGACTGACAATTACAATTTTGTGTTTTTTTTTTTTTGTTTTTTTTTATAAAGCCATGAAATCAAACATTCTTAACCTTCTAAAACGTTTTAAATCTATTAAGTGTGTAATATTTTCCCTCTTGGCTCTTGACGAAGGCGGTCGCATCTGCTTTCCCTCCCTTATCTCTCCCCGCTTGCTTCTCTTGTCTGTCTTGTGAAATACTATTCAGAGACTCTCCTCGTCTTGCTCTTGAAATAAAAGGAATGGATTTGATCAAGTGGTCTCTGAATGCAATTGACACGATCTTCTCGACGAGAAGTGTGGGTTCTGGGGAACCTACTTGTCCTGATGGGACGTTTGCTGCTGGATACACGATGGACGGTTGGGAGAAGTGGCGCATTGTGTGCCTGGCCGCACTGTCTCTGGAGGACGTTGAAGATATTTACCTATTCGGAACTCTGATAACTGGGATTCTGCTGATTGGATTAGGTGGATTACTTGGATATCGAAAAATCTTAAAAGCAGTCAGTCTCAACCCCAAGAGACTGGCTGGCTGGGAAATAATGGTGACGAGAGCTGTCAGTAATCAGACTGTGGTTATGGACCGCAAATTGGATACCATCTTGGGGAGACTGGCAGCTATACAACGGAATTTGGACGGACCTGGAGACCAGTGATGGACATTAAATATCTGTGAAATTGGCAGGTATTGATCGAAATTTGGACATTTTTTTTTTTTTTCTCTGCCCTTCTTTCCAGCTACTGCATTTCAAGGCAGTGGCTGGAGACATAACAATTCCCCGAAGACCAAGATAACGAGACGCTCTGGAATCTACCCCCCTCCCCCTTCAAGGTCACCTGGCGCAGACTATTACGGGATGTTACAGGCTTACAAACTGACACGCACGCACACACTCACAGAACAGCTACAGATAGACACTCTACCTTCCCCATTTCCAACGCCTTCGTGTGCTTATTCCCCTCGGTGTGGGCAGACGGAATCGGGACCAGCGCTCTTTAGCTGCAGGGACTGGAGCTGTTTGCCTACATTGGACATTCTTATCCCTGTACCCTTAATGTTGCAATGTTGATGTCTTGTTACATGTTTTTCTGTGCTTGCTGCTGAGGTAGTTTTTTGTACCCCTGATCCCACACTGCCCTCTCCGAAGGACAGTCTGGGAGGGGATTTTTTTACCCTCGTTATCCTAATGTATCTGATTCCTTGTTTTCTATGATGGCGCCTGGGAAATGGCTGCCGTCGCGACCCTGTGGTCGCAAAAAGCATTTCACTGCATTTCATACTGTATGACTGTGTATGTGACAAATAAATTTGATTTGATTTGATTTTTTGATTTATCTCAGATGTTTATATTTGCATATCAAATTTCATAACATATTACCACACATTTAACAGTCCATTTCACATATGAGGGACAGCTTATTGATGGGTCTTTCCAGAGTGTTGGTCTCAGGGATTAAAGTGAAAAAAAATCTTCTGACTGAACTTTTTTCAGGCCAAACTATACAGGCCAAGATATAAGCGGGTATAAACATAGTAAGGGCCCATCTGACACAAATGCTTGGCAAATAAAGTATTTATCGCAACTCCTTGCGATATGGTTATCGCGCATTCCATTATCGCGATAACGATATTTTTTCGATATATCGTGCAGCCCTAAATGACATCATATGAGATATGCTCCCCTATTGCATGATTTATGCTTATGACAGCAAGGCCAGTGAGCCGTTCCTGAGACATGGTTGACCTCAGGTATGTCTTGATTAACCTGAGTTTGGAAAAGCTCCTCTCTGCTTGAGCTACAGTCACTGGCAATGTAAGTGCAATCCTGAGAGCAGTCCAAAAGTTGGGGTAGATCTCAGATAGATCCTTATCGTGCAGAAAAGTGATAAGCTCAAAGAGGCTCATGGTTTTTGATGGCAGTCATTAGATACTTTATTAATCTAATATAATCTAATCTAAGGGAGGAACAATTAGCTCCTTGGTTAATTTACTGCCTCAAATTATATGCTTTGTCACGTAACAGAGTTATAGCAAATGGAAAATGTCTTTTAAACTATCTACACATATGTAAATTAAACTGGCTATTTACAGTATACTGTAAATATATCGTAAATATATTGGTTATAGCCAGCATTAACATAATAAACAATGGAAATAAATAAATGTACTTGCTGCAGTCTTGCTGCAAAGCATCATTTTGTGGTGCTAAAACCATTAGAATTTCTGTGATGGTTTGTAAATTAGGTTTTTATTGTGTGTGTGTGTTTTTAACAAGGTAAGCATAGCAAGCATCATAAGCAAGAAGGCTAACAAACCTAAGAGTTAACATTATACCACTAATTAACATGATGACATGAATAACTTAATCATACAGAGAGAACATTTTTATATATCTTTATCTTTTATACGTTTCTCCTCATCTTCTTTTCTTTTGTTTCTAAAGTGGGCCCCTGACAGCTTTGGCCTTTTTCTCTCCATCGCTGTGTTTATACTTTATAATCGACGATTCGACAATCAGCAGATTTCCCCCAACGCTGTCACTCACGACCAGAAGTCAAGACTAAACCAATTCACCTCCACATCATCATCGCTTTTATTATCTATTTTTATTTGCCATTTCACACAATTAAATACATGAAAAAAGGGCAAATTACTGGTGTGTGTTTATAATATTTTGAATGAAATGTGCGGTATTTGTAAGAAAGTCAGGTAGACATTATTTAGCCCCCTACTTGTCCGCTTCATTTGGGAGAGGTGAACTGTACTCTGCGACCACCCCCCCCCCCGCTCTCCTCTCCGCTCAAATACCCCCCCACCCTCTCTCCGCTTCTCAGTCCTCTGTGCGGCTCATTCAGTGGCGGCGTGAGCGCAGGTATCACAGATAATAGAAAACCGCTTATCGGCACAGTTTATTATTTTTTACTCCAGGTTCGTGTGCAGCCCCCCACGTGACATAAAAAATGCCGCCCTGGCGGCTGCCCACTTCGCCCTACCCTAAAACCGCCACTGACTGTGAGCGACAGGTCATGCTCCGCTATGAAAGAACATACGCGCACTTTTACATCGCGCACATGGTCGGCCACAGATGTGTGAATCTCCGTTGTGGTTCTTATCACAGCAGACAGGGAGCATGTGTACTGTTAGAGCACGAACCGCAGCATTGTGACGAGCTGCTGACTGATGGCGAACTCGCACTTTGTTTTGCCATTATTGCCATATTGAAGTTTCCTGTGAGACACCTACCTGGATGTTTGATTTTTTTAGTCCACGAACTAAAAGGCTTGCCATTCTCCCCAATTTCACTAAGCCAAGCCCATCTCCATTTATTTATTTATTTATTATTTTTACACTTTTATCAATCTCCGAAACATCGGAGCCTTCCTGCATTAAGTGTGTCCATGCTATCTTAAATATAGTTATACCTCAGCCTGACACGTAGTTCTTCAAAACTAAACCAAAACCCGGAGTGGATCCATACCGGAGTGATAACAAAACGCTTAGAGTGGAGAGAGGAACGTGCAGTCGCTCCACTCCAGGCTTTGATCACATCCTCCTCAGCAGGCTGAATACACTGTCTTTCCTTAATTTAAGACCCATGTAAGCCTATATATACACAGCATTAAAATTATGAAAAGTGAATTTTAAACATTAAGGACAGGCGGAACAGTGTGATTGACGGAAATCCGTCGTAACGACGGAGAACTTTAATCCCTGTGGTCTTAGTTTTAACTAACACACGTCTCACCAGTCCCCCTTTGTCGGGGAACACTTTCGTGATTCTTCCCATGACCCATGAATTTCTTGGAGAAGACTCATCAATTATTAAAACTATGTCTCCAATCGAAAGGTTTTTTTCTCTCTTGAAACCATTTTTGCCGTTCCTGGAGCAAGGGCAAGTATTCACGCACCCATCACTTCCAGAATAGGTCTGATAGGTACTGAACCTGCGACGTGCATAGATGTCTTCCTTTTTGAAAAGTCCATGGGGCAGGTTTGGCTGTTTTTTCATTAGCAGCAGGTGGTTAGGTGTCAGAGGTTCCAGATCTGTGGGATCCTCCGAGACAGTAGTGAGGGGTCGGTTATTCATTATCGCTTCTACCTCACACATGAATGTATGCAGGCTCTCGTCAGTTAATGTTTGTTCTTTCAATACTGATCTCAAGATCTTTCTAACTGACCTGATCTGTCTTTCCCATATTCCACCAAAGTGAGATCCAGAGGGTGGGTTAAATGTCCACTGTATGTTCCTTTGAGTGAGGAAGCTTTCAATTTGTGACTGATTCCATTGCTGAATAGCCTCGCGCAGTTCAGTCTCAGCGCCTATGAAGTTTGTTCCATTGTCACTTTGCATCACTGACACCTGACCTCTCCTGCTTATAAAGCGTCGCATGGCATTCACACAAGAGTCTGTGTCCAGCGAATGAGCAATTTCAATGTGCACGGCTCTTGTTGTCAGACAAGTGAAAAGTACACCATATCTTTTAATGTTACTTCTGCCACGTTTGACCTCGAAGGGTCCGAAGTAGTCTACTCCCACATTGGTGAAGGGTGGGTGGTCTGGTATTATTCTGTCGATTGGCAATTCTGACATCTTTTGCTCACATGCTTTAGCTCTAGACTTCCTGCATATCACACACCTGGAGAGAAACTGTCTTACGAGTGAGTTAGCAGTCGGAATCCAGTATTTCTGCCGCAATTCTGAAAGCATGTAATTTCTGCCACTGTGTCCTATCTTGTCATGAACGTCTCTTAATATTAATGTTGTGATATGTGAGTCTTTAGGTACAATGACTGGGTGTTTAACGTGCTCTGGCATTGCGGACCTGCCGAGACGTCCTCCGACTCTCAGCAATCCATCCTGTAGCACTGGGTCCAGTTTGGAGAAGCAACTGTTTCTTTTTACAGATGCCTTGCGTTTTTGCTGTGTGTGAATTCCCTGTTTGAGTTCTGCTGCTGCTTTACTCTTTTGCAACGTGAGAATTTCTTCCTTAAAATTTTGTCTTTGAGTAAATTTAATGAGTTTTTCTGCTCTAGTTAGTTCTTGAGCTGTTAGAGACTTGTGATTTTCTGTCTTTGGGTAATCTACTTGTGTTTTGACCCTTTCTGTTTTTTGTTTGAGCATGTCTCTAATGTGAAGGATCCAAGCAACGGATCTTTTTAACTTGTGCCAATCAGAGTGATGATTAATCAGTTTACTCACTGCGTCTGCGCATTTTGTAACGCTCACAGTATTCACTAAAGCTGAGAGTTTAATTTCATCATCATTTTGTGTTATTGATGTGTCATGAATATTTTCAGGCCATTTGCACTCTGCTTCTTTGAGAAAGGAGGGACCATGGATCCAGTTAACATTTTTCATGAACCTTTCACAGGATACCCCCCTGGAGGCAGAATCAGCTGGGTTTTCTGAGGTTGACTCTCTTATAATGGCGATTCTGTTGGCCACAAAGGTTTTAAAACCTTAATCAAAAATTAAAATTTGATTTAAATATGATGTGCAGTGAACTGCTTATACAACCGCCTGTGACTTTAACAATAAAGCTTATAGATAAAAAATAAATATTAATAAAAAAGAAATACAATAGAAAATAAAATTTACCTAGAATAAAATTAAAATATTCTGTACAAATAAAAGCATACCTGTATAGCAAAATAGCAAATAGAATATAGCAAAATATAGGAACAATAGAAAAAAATAGAAATTTAGTGTAAATAACAATGACCGGAGGGGGGGGGTTGCAAATATGCATGAAAAGTGTCTTATTAAAGTGACTTGTGTGCAATGATCCAGAAATGAAAAATATAAATGTGTGAGTGTAATTCAATTCAATTCAGTTTTATTTGTATAGCGCTTTTAACAATTGACATTGACGTCTCAAAACAGCTTTACACAATCAAAAGAATTATTTAAGTTTATATGGAATGTGAATGTGTATGAATCAAAATGTTCAGATAGTCCCTGGTGAGCAAGCCGTGACAAGGAAAATCCACTGGCAAGGAAAAACTCCCTGAGATGGTAATAGGAAGAAACCTTGAGAGGAACCAGACTAGCAGATAGCAGGACATTATCTGGATTTATAGTTAAGTGTTAGGTTCAGCTATAATAGTTGATGTTAATTGATGTTAAAATGGAGTCCAGTAGTTATTGGAGACTCAGATAGACTTGTAGAAAGTTCCAGTCCTGAACTATCGAATTGTCAAGTCCTTAGAGAAACAGCTGACAAGACCAGTCGAGGCCAGAACCATCTTCTAAGTAGATAGAATCATCACCAGACGCATCCCAAAGAGACACACGGGGCATCCATGCGATGAGACCTCCAACCAGAAACGGGGCACCAGGATGAAACAGACAGGTCCAGAGGGCAGAGGGAGTCTGGATCACTGGCAGCTCAGGCATGACATGTGTAGCTCGACAGAGAGAGAAAGAGAGAGAGAGAGAAAGAGTGAAAGGGGGAGAAAGGGGGAGAGAGGAAAAGTGTAAGTGTGCATGAATGTGTCCATAAGTGTCCATGAATGTCCAGGAGTGCAAAAGACAGTTTGTCATGTTTGTGGATGTTTAATAAAAGATAGTGTTAGTCCTGTGTGGTGTTATGGTTGAGAGACCTTATTGCCGGCAGGAAGAAGCTCCTCCTCAGTCTCTCTTCTGAGTTGATCTTGTTGGTCTTCAGGGAGTGGAATCACTTTCCATTTACATTTAAGGCATTTGGCAGACGCTCTTATCCAGAGTGACGTACATTTTTATCTCATTACACATCTGAGCAGTTGAGGGTTAAGGGCCTTGCTCAAGGGCCCAACAGTAGCAACTTGGTGGTTGTGGGGTTTGAACCTGGGATCTTCTGAACCGTAGTCCAATGCCTTAACCACTCAGCTACCCCTGGCCCCCCCTATAAGATGCCCCTTCTGAAATCAGGCCGTTTTCAAAAGCCTGTCGGTGTGACGTCACAAAGGCGAAACAAAGTTGATCTCCCAAGTAAAAAAAAAAAAAAAAAAAGAGGGGAAAAAAAAACAGGAAAAAATATACAATAACCAATAAGGACAGAAACAGGTCTTCAACAGTCCCATTGTTCATTCATGCAAACACAGTCCTCATGGAAGGAAGAGTCACTTCCACATTTTTCTTTTTTTTTTCCACCACCAGAATGAGAAATAAAAATATCAACAGATACATAGTCCTTGGGCCCGGAGGCGAGGCTAGGGCTGGATGTCAGGCTGGATGACAACTACAACTCCGACACAGAGGTATGTTATAATGTCTACCATTCAGCTCGTTCAGTGTGTAGAGTGCAGGATGTTTAGACATTCTTCCTCCGTCATTAGTGATAATTTTATTTGTGATAGGTGTGTGTTAGTGAGCACTCTGACGGAGAAGATATCAGCGTTAGAGGAGCGCATCCAGACTTTAGAGAGGGTTAGAGAATGTGAGAGCAGCGTTATTCCCATAGCGGACAGTCTGGGTGCCACAGGCGGAGATAATCAGCCCCTGACTCCGGCATTAGAGCCCTCACAGCGGGGCAAGTATGTGACGACTCGGCGGCATACTCGTTCAGCCAAAGCTAACGCTAAGGCTAGCCCACCGGAGCACACCTCCTCTGCGCCTCACGTGTCCAACAGGTTTGCTCTCCTCAGTGATGCACCCGCTGAGAAACCTGAAAGAGCTCTGGTTATAGGAGACTCTATACTGAGGCACGTGACATTAGCTAGACCTTTAGGGGTGCCAGCGGCAGTGGTTAGGTGTATCCCGGGAGCCAGAGCACCGGACATAGCAGGTAATCTTAGGGCTCTAGGACAGCACAGGTTCTCTAAAATAGTGGTACATGCTGGAGCTAATGATATACGCCTTCGTCAGTCAGAGGTTAGTAAGAGTAACTTTACAGAGGTGTTTAAATTAGCGAAGGCGATGTCCGATGAAGTAATATGCTCTGGTCCCATCCCAATGAGACGTGGTTATGGTCGCTGAACCGCTGGATGTCCAGGTGGTGCCCCGAAAATAATGTGGGCTACATAGATAATTGGAAGACCTTTGAGGGCAAAGCTGGCCTGTTAGGGCGGGATGGTGTCCATCCCACTCGGGAAGGTGCTGCTCTCATTTCCTGTAGTATAGCTCATAGTCTCAGAAGAGGTCTAGTTAATCGGTGACAATCCAGAGCCCAGGACAGGGAGCAGACAGACAGGCTAAACCAACCGTCTGCTAGCTGCATAGAGTCGTCACTCAGGGTTCACCATATTGAGACTGTGTCTGTTCCCCGATCTAAGCAAAAATGTAGAAAGACTCAGAAATTCTGTTTCAATAATCTAATTAACATAAAGTTCACAAACTCCGATCATACTGAATGCGCAGCCGGCACCTATGATCTGAAGCTAGGATTGTTAAATATTAGATCTCTCGCATCAAAAGCAGTTATTGTTAATGAAATTATCACAGATCAGGCATTTGATATACTCCATTTAACTGAAACATGGGTTAAACAGGATGAGTATGTAGCTCTGAATGAAGCTAGTCCTCCTGGATACAGCTACATACACCAGCCTCGGTTAACTGGTAGAGGAGGAGGTGTCGCAGTTATTCATAATGATAATCTGTCTATCGTACAAAAACACGGACACAAATTTAACTCATTTGAAATTCTTTATAGTAACATAAGTGTACTTAAGTATATTAAGTCAGCTCAGTCGATTCCACTAATTATAATTACAGACCTCCAGGGCCGTATTCTGAATTTCTTAGTGAATTTGCAGATTTCATCTCAGACCTGGTCGTTTCTGTAGACAAAGTGTTAATTGCCGGAGATTTTAACATTCATTTTGAGAATACAGAAGACCCTCTGAGAACAGCATTTATGTCCATACTGGAGTCCGTAGGCGTAAATCAGTGTGTAGTAGGACCCACTCATAAAGCAGGTCACACTTTAGACTTAATAATATTTTTGGGATTAAGTATAAGAAATGTATTCACAATTCCACTGTCTTAAATTATCTCAGATCACTATCTTGTCTCCATTCAAGTGTGTCACAGTGATAATGTACGCGGTAATGTAGTGACACAGCACCGCGCTACCGTATTAAACGTACTTTCACATCAAGTACCGCACAGAGTTTTATCTCCCAGAGTTACCAACTTCGATTAGGTCACCGTCTGACCCCACAGAACTCGATCAGGCGACTGAATATTTAGAGTCTACATTTCGTTGTACCTTAGATAATGTAGCTCCAGCTAAAAGAAAATTTATTAGAGATAAGAAACTCGCTCCCTGGTATAACAATCACACGTGCACTTTAAAACAGACCGCTCAGAAATTAGAGCGTAGATGGCGTCAAACTAAATTGTTAGTATTTCAAATAGCATGGAAAGAGAGCATCCTGAACTATAGGAAAGCTCTTAGTGTAGCTACAGATGTCGCCTTTAAGACTGCGCTTGTTTTCCCGCGGGATGCCGCAATTTAGTGCGCGGCGTGCCGCGACTTGCCGGAGGCAACATTCAGGAATTTAAAATAAATGTGTTGTGCTTCACTGAATATCCGCCAGATGGTGCATGGAAGGACTTTATCTAAAAGCCGGACCAAGTACAACAATGAATGTAACGACGCGGATGAACAGTGCTGAAGCAAACATCTATTTTATTTTGTTTTATAATAGATCTTTCATGATGAATGAGTGTATATGTGCTTCATATTATCAAACACAGGCAAAGGAGACAGAGACAGAGGGACAGGTCACTGAAAAAAGTAAACCTAGCTATCGTTCGTTTAATGTGTTTTTTTCTCATTCCATTAGTTTAAAAAAATTATTTGCTCTTTTAAACTAAAGTGTCTAATTTATGCTTATGGGTGAATCTTTTTTTTACTTTAGTTGAATGCTATTTACAGCAGGGAACCAAAGTGAAATATTTCATTTTGATCAAGGTACTCTTATTAGGTTGAGTGTGATTTGCGCATGCGCAGTCTTTAAACCATAGTTTTGCCAGTATAATTTTAGTTCCTATTATTAGATCCTATTTGACCGATCGTTATCAGTATGTAGACTTAAATGGTGATTATTCTGCATGTTCTCTAGTGGAGTTTGGCGTTCCGCAGGGTTCAGTTTTAGGCCCACTGCTTTTTTCCCTTTACATGCTTCCTCTGGGCAACATAATCCGTAAGCATGGTATTAGTTTTCATTGTTATGCTGACGACACACAGCTATACGTCTCAACAAAACCTGATGAGAAAAACCATCTTACTAAAGTTGAGCAATGTGTTCAGGACATAAGAAATTGGATGCTAATTAACTTCCTTCTGCTTAATCCGGATAAGACAGAAGTTCTAGTCATAGGACCGCATACAGCTAGAATTAAAATCTTAGATCACACCGTAACTTTAGATGGCCTTTCTGTTCCGTCAAGTGCAACAGTAAAAGACCTCGGCGTGATTATAGATTCCAGCCTTTCATTTGAAGCTCATGTAGATAATATCACCAGGATAGCATTCTTTCACCTTAGTAATATCGCCAAAATAAGAAATATATTGTCGCTAAATGATGCAGAAGAACTAGTTCATGCTTTTATCACTTCTAGGTTGGACTATTGTAATGCCTTACTGTCTGGTTGTTCAGTTAGGTGCATAAACAAGCTTCAGCTAGTCCAAAATGCAGCAGCGAGAGTCCTCACTAGAACCAGAAGATATGAGCACATCACCCCTATCCTATCTTCACTGCATTGGCTCCCTGTGAAATTTCGCATTGATTTTAAAATACTACTCTTGACATATAAGGCATTAAATGGTCTCGCGCCGCAGTATCTGAGCGAACTGCTAGTGTCTTACGATCCGCCACGCCTACTTCGGTCAAAGGATGCAGGCTGCTTATCAGTACCGCGTATTATGAAAACTACAGCTGGGGGCAGAGCTTTTTCTTACAAAGCCCCAAAATTATGGAATAGTCTTCCAAATAGTGTTCGGGACTCAGACACAGTCTCAGTGTTTAAGTCTAGGCTAAAAACCTATTTATTTAACCAAGCATTTTATAAATAGATTTGCCATAAGGTAAAGGAGCAGATCTGGGGGACTCATGGACGTAGAGTATTATGGTGAACTGGTATGTTTAGATGCTGTCTTCCTCAGTCTCATTTGATCACTCAGGTTTGTTGACGGTGAGGTGATTGTTTGCTTTACATCTCAGGGAGCCCTCATGTTTGTGTTTCCTTCTGGCTCTCCCTTTTAGTTATGCTGTCATAGTTAGTCCTGCCGGAGTCCCTGCTTGCACTCTACAGTAAATATACATTCACATTAGACATTGTGACTGTGACCATACCTAATTGCAATCTCTCCTCCTCTTCTCTTCCTCCCCCTCTTTCTCTTTCCTCTCTCCCCCTGTCTCCCCCTTTCACTCTTTCTCTCTCTCTCTCTCTGTCGAGCTACACATGTGGTTCCTGAGCTGCCAGTGATTCAGACTCCCTCTGCCCTCCGGACCTGTCTGATCCATCCTGGTGCCCGGTTTCTGGTTGGAGGTCTCATCGCATGGATGCCCCGTGTGTCTCTTTAGGATGCGTCTGGTGTCTGGGGATGATTCTCTATACTTAGAAGATGGTTCTGGCCTCGACTGGTGTGGTCAGCTGTTTCTCTGAGGACTTGACAATTCGATAGTTCAGGACTGGAACTTTCTACAAGTCTATCTGAGTCTCGAATAACTACTGGACTCCATTTTAACATCAAGTATTATAACATCAATTAACATCAACTATTATAGCTGAACCTAACACTTAACACTGTATAAATGCAGATCATTTCCTGCTATCTGTTTCACCCAGATGAGGATGGGTTCCCTGTCGAGTCTGGTTCCTCTCAAGGTTTCTTCCTATTACCGTCTCAGGGAGTTTTTCCTTGCCACTGTCGCCCTCGGGCTTGCTCGCCAGGGAATATCTGAACATTTTGATTCATACACATTCACATTCCATACAAACTTAAATAATTCTTTTGATTGTGTAAAGCTGTTTTGAGACAATGTCAATTGTTAAAAGCGCTATACAAATAAAACTGAATTGAAATTGAATTGAATTGAATTTCCGCCTCAAACCGGAGCATGACGTTGAAACAAGTAAGGAAGGATATCAGAACCTGTATTTCAGTTACTGTTAGTTAAAGCCCCTGATTAAACTTAAATCTAATCCATTCACTCAAAGGACATTTCTGCTTCAAACCAAAGTTCACCGTGTCACATGACTGCATGACGCAGCATTATCACGGACTGAATCACGTTCTGCTGGCGGCCCTAGTTTTTCAAAGAAAACTCCTTTAAACCAGGTAAGAAAGCAAACTCATGTCCTTTCTATGTTAAATGTTTCTCTTCTATGAGCAAATTCATGGTTTATGTCAGGAACAACTACTTTCAGATTGAGTTTTGTGTCCGTGTTTGCTACTGTAGCTAAAAACACCTATATTACCTACATTAGCATTAGCTAACTAACGCGGTGATTTTCAAAAACACCGGAGTTTCTACAGTAAGTCAGCGGCGCCGAATAACATGAAAATAATTATATTTAAGTACCATTGGTTAACGATGTAAAAATTAATAGGAAAGTGACGTAAACATAGAACAAGCTAATTTGGAGTGAGTGCTGTTTGTAGTGTATTTATAGTTATTCTTAAAGTGGACATACAGTCTCAATTTTTGCATAAGTTAATATGATTCTTTAGGGTCCTAATGAAAAGTTTGTAATATACTTTAATTAAAAATTCTTAATTGTTGTGTAAAAAAAACATGACTTTTACCTGGTAAAAAGTAGCTCTGTTCTCAGCAACCTGTTTCAGTACATGCTCCTTTAAATGTTAATGACCTCTACTGAACCCGCCCCCCAGTTCTGTGGGGCGTGTCTTCACAATACAAGTGGGGTATAGCTTTGACAACAGTTAAAAATATTTAAAAAACAGTTAAAAATAATTTTACATGATGTTAGAATTATTTTATATATAAAGGAGTTATTTCTACTCTCTTGCTCTCTTCCTCATAGATCTGATATTAACGTGTTAAATCTTCCCTGCTGCTTATCTTCCTGTCTCCTCTTGCATCTGTTCATTCATGCTCACCTTCCCATACTCTGTCTCTCTCTCCCTCTCTCTCTCTCTCTCTGTCTCTCTTCCTCTCCTTTGATTCAAATTCTAATTTTATTTGTCACATACACAGTCATACACAGTATGATATGCAGTGAAATGCTTATACGACAGTCAGTGACCTTAAAAATTAAATAAATGAGTAAGGAATAAATATCAATAAAAAGAAATACTAAAGAAAATAAATTTAACTAGTAAAATAGTTGTACAAATATACAATGTACAAATGAGGGCATAATAAAAATCTTACAAAATGTAGGGGATATATAAATATTATTATTATTATATATATATATATTGTAAGATTTTTATTATGCACTCATATTTTTATATATATATATATATATATATATATATATATATATATATATATATATATATATATATAGTTATATATGTATATAAAATTTTACATGTGAATGTGGTTGTAAAACTTTTTTGACTTCCCAGACCGGGAATCTGTCACGTTTTGCTCTATGTCTGTGTCGGATGCGGTTGCGAGGCATGATCGCAGAGGCAAGCTGACGGTTAACAAAGTTCTTTATTTCTTTTTTAAATCAAACAAAACATAAACATAAAACACTCCAACACAAACTAAACTTTCTGTAACGGTTGCTAGACGCCTGACTGGAGTCCAGCCAGGCTATTTAAAGAACTAAACATAACACATTGATCAAATTAACTTCCCTCGGTTCAGGTGAGCTTCTACGTCACCTGACCGAGGTGCAAACTGGGAAATGAAGTCTAACTGAACGGAAAACAAAACTACAACACAAAAAGACAACATAAATATAAATGGCGCTCTGGCGCCATCTAGAGGTTAACCGTTACATTACCCCCCCTCCCAAAAATGCTCCTCCGGAGCATCACCGGAGGCCCCGGACACCCAACCCAATGTTCTACCTCTGGCCTCCTATCCAGGAGGCTGGGTGACGGGGCTGGAGGTATGCTCTGCGGCTGCTGGGCTGGAAGCGTGCTCGGCGGCTGCAGAGCTGGAAGCGTGCTCGGCTGCAGAGCTGGAGAAGCGCTCGGCGGCGGCAGGGCTGGAGAAGCGCTCGGTTGCTGCTGAGCTGGAAGCGTGCTCGGCTGCGGCAGGGCTGGAGAAGCGCTCGGCTGCGGCAGGGCTGGAGAAGCGCTCGGCTGCGGCAGGGCTGGAGAAGCGCTCGGCGGCGGCAAGGCTGGAGAAGCGCTCGGCGGCGGCAGGGCTGGAGAAGCGCTCGGCGGCAGGGCTGGAGAAGCGCTCGGCGGCTGCAGAGCTGGAGAAGTGCTCGTAGACGGCGTGGGAGCGGTCACTGCGCTCGTAGACGGCGTGGGAGCGGTCACTGCGCTCGTAGACGGCGTGGGAGCGGTCACTGCGCTCGTAGACGGCGTGGGAGCAGTCACTGCGCTCGTAGACGGCGTGGGAGCGGTCACTGCGCTCGACGCAGGCGTGGGAGCGGTCACTGCGCTCGTAGACGGCGTGGGAGCGGTCACTGCGCTCGTAGACGGCGTGGGAGCGGTCACTGCGCTCGTAGACGGCGTGGGAGCGGTCACTGCGCTCGTAGACGGCGTGGGAGCGGTCACTGCGCTCGACGCAGGCGTGGGAGCGGTCACTGCGCTCGACGCAGGCGTGGGAGCGGTCACTGCGCTCGTAGACGGCGTGGGAGCAGTCACTGCGCTCGTAGACGGCGTGGGAGCAGTCACTGCGCTCGTAGACGGCGTGGGAGCGGTCACTGCGCTCGTAGACGGCGTGGGAGCGGTCACTGCGCTCGTAGACGGCGTGGGAGCGGTCACTGCGCTCGTAGACGGCGTGGGAGCGGTCACTGCGCTCGACGCAGGCGTTGGAGCGTGCAGTGCGCTCGACGACGGCCCTGGAGCGTCCTCAAAGCCGGGAGGCGGCGGCAGAACATGTGCGTGGGACAGCGGCTGCTGACATGCTAGCTCGCTGTCCTCGAAGCCGAAAGGCGGCGGCAGAACAGGTGCGTCGTACAGCGGCTGCTCACACGCTGGCTCGCTGTCCTCGAAGCCGAAAGGCGGCGGCAGAACCGGTGCGTCGTACAGCGGCTGCTCACACGCTGGCTCGCTGTCCTCGAAGCCGAAAGGCGGCGGTAAAACGGGTGCGTCGGACAGCAGCTGCTGACATGCTGGCTCGCTGTCCTCGAAGCTGGAAGGCGGCGGTGAAACGGGTGCGTCGGACAGCAGCTGTAGACACGCTGGCTCGCTGTCCTTGAAGCTGGAAGGCGGCGGTGCGTCGGTCAGCGGCTGCTGACACGCTAGCTCGCTGCTGAGTGTCTGCGAGAGAGGAGAAAGCTCCGAGCCCGCCTCGCGGTCATCCCGGAAGTGGAGGATCATCTGCTGGAGCTCCTTAATATGCTCCAGCATTTCACTCACCCGCTCCGGCTCCGGAATCCACCACATGAGCTCCTCCTCTCTCTGCTGCTGCTCTGCCTGGGGTTTTCTTTCCCCCTCGGCACCGCCGTACTTGGGCTTCCTCGCCCTTCTCTTCCGGCCGGTGCGGGGAACCACGTGACCCCGTGCCGCGTCGCCCCTGAATGGCGTCCGCCGAATGGCGAGCCTGCAGCCCTCCCAGCTTTGTGGTGTCTCTCTCTCTCTCTCCTCGCTGCTCTCTCGCAGGTGCTCCTGCTTCTCCAGCAATCTGTACTCGCAGCTGCGGTACATCTCCTCCTCGTCCTCTACCAGCCCGATGTTATAGTCCCAGCCGTAGTACTCCTCATCGCTGTCCCGCCAGTTCGTCAGCTCGGGCACGATGGCCACTGCGCCCCCCCCAAAAAACTTCAGGAGGGGATCCTCCGCCATGCCTCTTTGTTGGTCTAGCAATCTGTCACGTTTTGCTCTATGTCTGTGTCGGATGCGGTTGCGAGGCATGATCGCAGAGGCAAGCTGACGGTTAACAAAGTTCTTTATTTCTTTTTTAAATCAAACAAAACATAAACATAAAACACTCCAACACAAACTAAACTTTCTGTAACGGTTGCTAGACGCCTGACTGGAGTCCAGCCAGGCTATTTAAAGAACTAAACATAACACATTGATCAAATTAACTTCCCTCGGTTCAGGTGAGCTTCTACGTCACCTGACCGAGGTGCAAACTGGGAAATGAAGTCTAACTGAACGGAAAACAAAACTACAACACAAAAAGACAACATAAATATAAATGGCGCTCTGGCGCCATCTAGAGGTTAACCGTTACAGAATCGAACTCGAGTTGCTGCGCTGAGAGCGCTACATGGACGCCGTGCGGCTGCTTCTTTCGGCAAATCACGTCTCTCGCCTTCCAAAATTCAAAGCCAATCATCTTTGCCCTTTTCCAAAATTCTCCATTATTCTCCATAATTCACAGCCAATCACCTGTCCTTCCTTCCAAAATTCAGCTCGACCAATCCGCGTCGAGTCTCTCTGTCGAATCACGTCCTTGCGTTTCCAAAATTCACACTCCGTTTGCAAAATTCAAAGCCAATCAGCTTCCTCCGTTTCCAAAATTCAAAGCCAATCAGCTTCCTCAGTTTCCAAAATATCTGCCTTGGTCCCGCCTTCGAAACATTCAAAGCCAATCAGCTTCCTCCGTTTCCAAAATATCGGCCTTGGTCCCGCCTTCAGCTTCCTCAAACATTCAAAGCCAATCAGCTTCCTCCGTTTCCAAAATTCAAAGCCAATCAGCTTTCTCCGTTTCCAAAATATCGGCCTTGGTCCCGCCTCCAGTGCGGATGCAACTTAGTCAAACCTTTAAACTGTTCGGAATATGAATATTCTTTCAACATAACACGGTAAGTATCAAGTATTGATTTCAGAGATAAATAGACTTTATTTAAGCGGTTTGTGTTATATAACGTTATTGTAAATTTGCCGATGCTGTATTAACATTACCGTTTCCTAAAGAGACATGCCTCCACTAAGTTTTACAGTTATACATTAGCGGTGTATTTGAGTGTTTTCCAGTAATGACACCTTTTCTGTATTTATTAACACACAGTGGTCGCGGTGATGTTAGTCCTGGGGGAGTTCAGCCCTGCTTATGATCAGAAGATTAACAAAACCATTGCGTGTAAAATACACGTGAACACACGTTTCCCTTGTACATGTACAAACTAAGTGCAGGCTGCTAAATTATCGGCATTCAAATATGTAACACACACACACACACACACACACGGCATAACAGCGTTATAACGGACATGTGGTGCATATTTAACTAATATGAGATTATAATCTGATGATTTAAAATGAATCACTGTGCACTCGACAAAACAATGAATAATCAACTGTAACTGTAGCCGGACTACAGTAACACCGTAATGTTAGTAGACCAGTAGATTATATCCTCATACAGATTTAAATCACAATATGAATGAGGTTTTTGTTATAACTTGAGTCATTTAGTGCATCTGTTGTGGCACAAATCCACCTTGAGTAAGTTTAGACTCTAATACAGGTAATATGACTGAACTGAATCTAACTGTGTATTACAGATATCCGCCATCCTCCTGTATTATATACACTGATATAAAATCCATCCATCCAAAGGTAATCCATGTTTAAAGGAAATGCATTCTTATCGTTTGCCATTAAACAATTTTACAGATTAAGAAATGTAAATATTGATTATGTAATAGAGGTGTGTGTGATTTAATTATTTAAAATAAAGACATCACTTAAGCATCCTGTTTTTGGTTGCAGATCACAAAGCCACGGTTCGGAGGGGCTCATGGCTCTGCTTTAAAGCCAAACTTAAGACTCTGATGCATGCAAGCAAGGTAATGTTAGTATAATTTCACAGCTTAAATTTGGTTTTAAAATATGTCTATTGTTATTAATTTTCTGTCCTTTCTTACTGCTTTCTTACTTTCTCAGTTCCTCCCCAGCTCTTCTGCACTGTCCAGAGCTGAAACAAATGCCATGGCAAGAAGGACATTGTCACCTTCTCATAGTCGTATATTCGGACAGTTTCTCCTCTGTCACTTTCTCCATCTTCTGTGTCAGCAACTGCCACTACCTCCTTAACGTTTCTCCACCAAACTGTTAGCCACTGTGTCAACAGCCATGACTGCTGATCCCCCAAGACCACCAGGGTGATACCCCCCAGCACCTGAGCAACAGCTGCTGGGTCTTTAGGTGAGAGTTTGTAGATTGTCATGCGTATTGTTTTCTTGCTTGTGGTTGTATAGTTATTGATTTTTATTGTATGTGCTATATTTACCAGGCTGTGGATAAGCACTGTCCCACGGATGGACAGAGTGGACCATCTGGACAAGAACTGAAACTGGGTTAACACTCAGCAACCAGCAGGTCTGCACCATCGTAGCTCTCTGTCAAAACTTTCTGCCATATGACAAGCAGCGTGAGGCATCTTCTGCTCGGCATCATGTGCGGCTGAGCACTGGACAGCTCAGGCATCCCAAAACAAAGGGTGAATTTACACCAGGTGTGGGGACCATGGCTTGTCGTGTCTTGTGTCTTAGGATCCACCGGATCACCTGGCCAGTGGACAGACTGTTGTCGCCTAGCAGAGGCCATCTTTGTCAGACTCTGTGACATCTATAAGAGCCCTCAACACACAAATTCATTATGCATTGACAAAATGGACAATGATTAAAGGGCTGATAAAAAAAATAGACTAATAATTTGTGAAAACTTGTGATTTAATTGGTGGTGTGTAAATAGTGTCTAAGTTGCAGATTTGATCTCTATATACAGTACATAGATACACGTCTTCTGTTCTTTTTTATTGTTGTTTTATCACCGATTTTACCAGAAAGACAGTCATTTTTAAGTTTTTCTTTGTATGTATTTCCTCCTAGCATTTAATTTGAGATAATTTTTAAAGAACTGGAAGAAGGTGGAGAGATAATGAGTGAGTGCAATATATAACTGTATAATGATACCATAATTTGCTAATAAACTTGCATTATATTTTTAAAGAAACTTTATGATTTATTTCTATCACAAATATCTGTACAAACAGGAGTCAATTAGAGTTTGGCTTTTTTTATAGACTAAAAATGAAAAAATAACAGAATATGATTCTCTTTAAAGTACATCACCAGATTAATATTTCATTTGCAATGAATTTGCCTTCATTCCAGCAGGACACAGTCATGTAGAGAAGGAAAATACACTGTTACATTGCTTTTCATGTTGATTCTATTAATTATTAATTTTAATACAAATTGACTTTTTGTGTGACACAACATGAAGCATTTAACAACAATCTCTAATACTTTTACAAGAACCTAACCTCACGTTATGATTAATTAAATTTTTGTGACACTTGTCAGATTTTTATGTTTAAAAAAAAAACGTCATATGCGGGAATCGAACCTGGGACCTTTGGATCCACAACCTCCCCCTGCAGAATGCATAAAAATTGACATTTTTTATGCAAATCTTAAAATTACAATCACATTAGCAGTCTACAACTAGAGGGAAACATCAAAGATGGTAATAACTCTCATTTCACTTCATTTTTTCCTAAATTTTTCTTTTTTTCTCTTCATTTTTTCTCCTTTTTCCCTTTTCCCCCTTCTTCCCCTTCTTTTCGCCCTCTTCCCCCCCTCAAGCAGACTATTGTTCCCCAGCTTAAGCGCTGAATCCTAACCACTAGACCACCACACTACTGCAAGGCTGCTGCAACAAACAGCACACCACACTCATGTAGGTGCCATTTTGCTCCCGTGTAGAATACCAATGGCCGACGGCTCTTTTTTTCACTCGGGGCGGGTCTTTGCTAAAACACCAGTGTCAATCAACTGTAGTAGGAGCGGCCTCTGTCGGTGTGACTTCACACCGACAGGCTTTTGAAAACGGCCTGATTTCAGAAGGGGCATCTTATATTATTAAATTAAAAGAAAATCGCTGGGCGGCTCTTTATCACTGTAGAGTGGTTGTGTACACACTCTCTTAACACACAATGCAGTCCAAACAGCTTGAAAAAGTCCATGCAGCACTGTAGGTGCCCTTTAAAACCTTCTGGACTTGCTAATGTGTAAGTAATGTAATATCACTAAAACTATATTCCCTCGTATGAAACGGGGCTTTAGCACATGTTCCTGACATACTGCTGACACTTTATGACACGTTTTTAACCGTATCAGTATATACAGTGGTGTGAAAAACTATTTGCCCCCTTCCTGATTTCTTATTCTTTTGCATGTTTGTCACACTTAAATGTTTCTGCTCATCAAAAACTGTTAACTATTAGTCAAAGATAACATAATTGAACACAAAATGCAGTTTTTAAATGAAGGTTTACGTTATTAAGGGAGAAAAAAAACTCCAAATCTACATGGCCCTGTGTGAAAAAGTGATTGCCCCCCTTGTTAAAAAATAACTTAACTGTGGTTTATCACACCTGAGTTCAATTTCTGTAGTCACCCCCAGGCCTGATTACTGCCACACCTGTTTCAATCAAGAAATCACTTTAATAGGAACTACCTGCCACAGAGAAGTAGACCAAAAGCACCTCAAAAGCTAGACATCATGCCAAGATCCAAAGAAATTCAGGAACAAATGAGAACAAAAGTAATTGAGATCTATCAGTCTGGTAAAGGTTATAAAGCCATTTCTAAGACTTTGGGACTCCAGAGAACCACAGTGAGAGCCATTATCCACAAATGGCAAAAACATGGAACAGTGGTGAACCTTCCCAGGAGTGGCCGGCCGACCAAAATTACCCCAATAGGCGCAGAGACAACTCATCCGAGAGGCCACAAAAGACCCCAGGACAACATCTAAAGAACTGCAGGCCTCACTTGCCTCAATTAAGGTCAGTGTTCACAACTCCACCATAAGAAAGAGACTGGGCAAAAATGGCCTGCATGGCAGATTTCCAAGGCGAAACCACTTTTAAGCAAAAAGAACATTAAGGCTCGTCTCAATCCTGCTAAAAAACATCTCAATGATTGCCAAGACTTTTGGGAAAATACCTTGTGGACCGACGAGACAAAAGTTTAACTATTTGGAAGGTGTGTGTCCCGTTACATCTGGCATAAAAGTAACACAGCATTTCAGAAAAAGAACATCATACCAACAGTAAAATATGGTGGTGGTAGTGTGATGGTCTGGGGTTGTTTTGCTGCTTCAGGACCTGGGAAGCTTGCTGTGATAGATGGAACCATGAATTCTACTGTCCACCAAAAAATCCTGAAGGAGAATGTCCAGCCATCTGTTCGTCAACTCAAGCTGAAGCGATCTTGGGTGCTGCAGCAGGACAATGACCCAAAACACACCAGCAAATCCACCTCTGAATGGCTGAAGAAAAACAAAATGAAGACTTTGGAGTGGCCTAGTCAAAGTCCTGACCTGAATCCTATTGAGATGTTGTGGCATGACCTTAAAAAGGCGGTTCATGCTAGAAAACCCTCAAATAAAGCTGAATTACAACAATTCTGCAAAGATGAGTGGGCCAAAATTCCTCCAGAGCGCTGTAAAAGACTCGTTGCAAGTTATCGCAAACGCTTGATTGCAGTTATTGCTGCTAAGGGTGGCCCAACCAGTTATTAGGTTCAGGGGGCAATTACTTTTTCACACAGGGCCATGTAGGTTTGGATTTTTTTTCTCCCTAAATAATAAAACCCCTCATTTAAAAACTGCATTTTGTGTTTACTTGTGTTATCTTTGACTAATAGTTAAATGTGTTTGATGATCAGAAACATTTTGTGTGACAAACATGCAAAAGAATAAGAAATCAGGAGGGGGGCAAATAGTTTTTCACACCACTGTAAATATCGGCATAAGTTTGACATGTTGATTTAACGTTACTTCAAGTACATTTTAGCCATTACGATGTCATGAAATAACTTTAAAAGTAAGCATAATCTTTATGCACTTTTGTGTTTACAGGTCTGTTAGCTTTTCTGAAATGTCGCTGTCGACGTCACCCTTGGCTTGCTCATCAGAGAAATTTCATTCATTCGTCTCATTATTATTATCTGCACATTTTTCTCACACATACACACTTCCAATTATTTTCTTTTCTATAATTATTATTATTTTTATTTTATTTTATTTTATTATTATTTTTTTTTATTATTATTTATTTTTTAATTTTTTTATTTTTATTATTATTTTTTTTTTTTGCTAAATTTCTTTCATTTTTGTGAAGCTGCTTTGAGACAATGACCATTGTTAAAAGCGCTATATAAATAAAATTGAATTGAATTGAAATGGCATTATTTTACTCATACTCCTTTCTGTACTTTATACATACTGTAATTAAGATTTGCTAACATAAGAACTTGAGCGAGTCCAATTTTTGTTTTTACCTTTTTTTTTTTAAAGATCAGTAATGAGTTTCTGAGAATTATATCTGCTCCACTTCAAGCAAGATTACTGGTTTCCTTGGACAAGCAACACTACAAACTAATTGAGATCATCAGAAACTAGGGAGGAACCCGTCAGAGAGAAGACCAGAGATATAATCTTCATCTTCAAGTTTTTGATCTGGTATGTACGCGCTCAAAAAAGCAGAAATTAGCTTGGTGTCAAATGTAATATTGTGAATGGAAGCCACAGGACCTGAGCAAGGCATCCACATCAAGTTGGCTGTGATGCACTAAATTAAAACATAACTAGCAGAATAAAACTCTTTCGTTTAACTTGTTCACAGGTTAGTGTATGCTGTCTGAATACAGGTTTCAATATCTGCCACGTTCATTTTATCACGCTTTTCAAGCCTAACATAACCAACAATACTATGTTTGTTTTTATATCCCTAGAGCCTGGAGGTGATTATCTCCTGAAATGTCTTATGGTGTATTTGAGTGGCAGATGTGGACCAGCTGATTAAGCACTGGTAAGCATTTGTTCATGAAGCATTTCATCCTTAGGTCTGAAAAATGTTACTGAATTGATAACTTAGCCTTGTTTAAAGGTCCAGGTGGCAGCTTGGTGGTGCTGGGGTTTGATCCTGTGAGCTTCCAATCAGTATACCAACATCCAAAAACCATACAACTACCTCTGCCCCTTCATATTGACAGATATGAGGTCATTGGCCTTATCAGCTGCAGCCTACAACCTTTTTTTTTTTTTTTTTTATTCAGTATATATTAACATTAGTTACATACATTCTCCTAAACCTTGTGGAAAGAATTCACAGAAGAGCAGAAGCTGTTATAGCTGCAAAAGCCCAACATCATATTAAACCCTATGAATTAAGAAGTGGATGTTACTCAAGTTTATATTGTGTTCTGAGCCCCCTGCTGTACTCTTTGTACACCCACGACTGCGTGGCCACTACCAACTCCACCTCCATCATCAAGTTTGCTGACAACACCGTCGTGGTCGGACTGATCACCAACAATGATGAGTCGGAATACCTAGAGGAGATTGGAAATCTGGAGAACTGGTGCCAGAGGAAAAATCTCCTCCTGAATGTCAGTAAGACAAAGGAGCTGAGAGGAACTACCAGACCCCCGTCATCAACAGGAGCCCAGTGGAGAGAGTGGACAGCTTCAGATACCTCGGTGTTCACATCACGCAGGACCTGTCATGGTCCTGTCACATCAACACCGTGGTGAAAAAAGCCCGGCAGCGTCTCTACCACCTCAGACGCTTGAGAGACTTCAGACTGCCCTCCAGGGTGCTCAGGAACTTCTACTCCTGCACCATAGAGAGCATCCTGACGGGAAACATCACGACCTGGTTCGGGAACAGCACCATGCAGGACAGACAGAGGGTGGTGCGATCAGCCGAGCGCATCACCGCACTGAGCTCCCTGACCTGCACTCGATCTACAGCAAGCGGTGCTGGACTAAGGCCAGGAAGATCATGAAGGATCTCAGTCACCCCAGTAATGGACTGTTCTCTTTGTTCCGGTCTGGGAAGCGATTCCGCTCCCTAAAGGCCAATACAGAGAGGCTGAGGAGGAGCTTCTTCCCGCAGGCGATAAGGTCTCTCAATCACACCTCCACACAGGACTAATAACATCTTTTTAAGCTCACAACACTGACTGGACAATCATGGACACATTCATACACACTTGCACTAAATATTTATACATCTGGACAATTGCACATGTCACTTTCATTAGTCACCTTTCATGCATATTTGCACAACCACTGACACTTTAAATTCTATATACATATACCCTATATTTCTATATTTTGCAATATTTTATTATGCCCTTATTGTACAGTTAATTTTACTAGTTAAATTTATTTCTTTAGTATTTCCTTGTTATTGATTATTTATTTTACGTACAAGCTTTTATTTTCTTTTTAAGGTCACTCGTGGTCGTGTAAGCATTTCACTGCATATTATACTGTGTATGACTGTGTATGTGACAAATAAAATTTGAATTTGAATTTGAAAATATAAACCTAATATTATCTGTTACTTAATATATTTTCTTTAAAAACAGTGTTTTTTATATCATAAATATAATAATCCATAATTATGTGGATATCCATATTAGATGGCTTTTAGTGAAATAAAACTGTAACTTACTTTAAAACTAAACATGGTCCCTAAAACGGAGCTCTGGACACAGAGCTACAGACCCACCTGTAACCCCCTTACCCAGTTACCTAGCAGTTAATGACCACCACTTGTGCTGTTCATAAAAGGACAGGTAATGTTTGTCGTGCTGTTGCACAAACAGCACCCTCATTTATTTCAATTCATTTGTTGTTATAGACTATAGTGTGCGCTGTACACCCTATTTACTGTTTTGTTACAGTCTGCACCTTCCAGTTAATTTGCCTGCTACTCCTCCAGCTCCGCACCGCCCAGCCTGAAGAAAATGCGCGTGCACTTTGCGTGCTCGTACCCGGCTCGTAACGAGCGCACTCTGCCCTCAAGGGCGAGCATTGGTTAATGGCAGGCATGTGACTGATGCAAGCCCGATCCTTTTATTTAGCAAAATTGAGATTAATAGTTAAATTTTATTGTTGAGGGGCAAAGACAGGGCTCCATACGCACATACACAGAAAAAAGGGCACTTGAGGCATCCTGGAGGAAAGGGGCGTGGGTGACCACGGCTGGGAATAAGAGCTGGAATGTGATTGTGAATTTATATATATATATATATATATATATATATATATATATATATATATATATATATATATATATATATATATATATATAGAGAGAGAGAGAGAGAGAGAGAGAGAGAGAGGTGTTTTGCTGGCGAAAAACATTTTAGGCAGAGACGTCTACTCGGCCTTGTTAATTGTTTTTAAAACCCCCAATTCTACGAATTCCCCCATCAGCGAAATCATGAATGAAAGGTGAGAAGAGGCATTATTATACAGTGGGGGTTCTGTGGGTCTCCAAACTCAGAAGACTACGTGTCAGCCGATAACTGCTCCTTTGATCTGCTGGTTACAGCGGGGCGCTGACTGCTGATGAGTAGCCTGTACAAGCCAAGCTCTTCCCCCAAAAATAATGTGAATGTCTGCAACAATCACTAACCATTAAAATGTTTTTTTTTTTATTAAACACGAATATATAAATTATATTTTCTTTAGACATAATATTTTCATTATATACAGTATACACGGGCATCGCTTGGCCATTTTTAAGGGGGCTTTAGCCCATCATCCCCTTTATATTTATTTAAAGTATTTTTCATGTCTGCCAGATTCCAACAAAAAGCAGCAGTATTGTCAAAGTATCAACAGATAAATATTTAATATTATTGGCACCCACACAGTTTATTCCATTGTCCAGCCTCATAGGTGTGTTGTTTATATTGCTAATCAATGTAAGTTTAAAGTTATATGCTATTTTCTGGTTACATTTGTCTGATTGTACCTGTACATAGAAAAAAGTTTATACGGTAAACACACACATATATATATATATATATATATATATATATATATATATATATATATATATATATATATATATATATATATATATATATATGCTTAATTAAATTCTTAAATCATCGTGTTCACCCATGCACTGAAAAAAAGCACTTGTAAGATTTACTTGATAAAATCCTCTTAACAATTTGCACACATAGATTTTAAGTAAATTTTATTGCTCCAATATTAAGTAAAACTCACCTGTAATTGTCAGGTAAAATCTACTTAATTAAATTAACAATCAAAGAAATCAAGTAAAAGTTACATAATTATATTTAATGCACAAATTAGATTTATTTAAAATAATCAAGTAAAGGTAATTCATTCCCAGATAGCACACACACGTCGCAGAGATAATGCTCCCTAATGCATGTTACAATGACCAAATATGATAATAAATAAATAAACCACACTCTCAGCTAATAATAAAACAGATTTGTTTATTTTTTATGAAAAATACATTTAATAACAAGCAAACATGATTAATTTATACAAAAACGAGAAAACGAGAATACAGTAACTTACAAATGAGGTCTCAATTTGAAAAGATGTACAAAACATAAAACACCACAAATAAGTATTAATCATAGAAACAGAATTAAACACCAATAGAAACGTTTTGTACTTCATGATTTTTAAATATGACCGTTAGATACGTTGGTCAGGAAACTCCTGAAGTCAGATGCAGACACACTTTCAGTCACAAACTGCTGTGAAAAAATACAGAGATAGATATTCAATTAAAATTCATGACACTTAATTTAGCAAATGAACAATATTTATACTTTGTTCCTCTCGCTTCACAACTCATGAGAACAGACCGAAACCAGAACCGAACCGCAGATTAAGGAAAAAGTGAGAAGCAAGAATCATGTGTGGAAAGATTAAGCATGCAAGGTCACAGGATGACTCTACTTCTTTTTCTTGTCTGCAATGCGATTTAGACAAATTAGAGCTGCTGTCAATACTGTATGAACATATGTACAGGTTCTTTACAGTTGAAATTTAACTTGTAACTTATTAATAAAATTCGGATTCAGATAAAAACGTTTATTGCTAGTGCTCTTGTACCATTTAATGCTTTAACACACACGACTCAGTTTGTTCAGAAATGGCATCTCACTGGCGAGCCTTTGTCTGAACACAACATTTTCACGAGGGGTGGGGGTAAGAAACACACATCTCGGTTTATTAATCCGCGCGCTCGGTACGTTATTATTATTTTTATTTATTTATTTACCACAGGACCCCGTAGGTTCAGGTTTTTACGCGAAAACGGTGTTTTGTGAATCTCCACACCATTAAAAACTGAAATATTGCTGATTGTACATCCTGAGATTAAGATGAACATTAATTGGGAGTCATGAAAGTGAGAATCACATCCAAAAAAGAAAGCTAAACTTACCTCGAACACGACAAACTCCAGCTCCAGCCATGCCGTGTTGTACCTCCGTGATGATTCCCAACTGACTGATCCACAGCGCGGGCACAGCGTCTCCAAACATGCATGCGCGGTTTAATTTGGACACATTTTCGGCTTCAGTAGACACACAATACTTCAGACTGAAACACGACTGCCCCCTACAGGTAATGAAGGGCATGTTCACAGCTTCCCGCACGCAGCTGCTCAAAGCCGCAGCAAGTCACGGGATCCCTTTTCTCGAAACGTGCATTTTTAATGGCGACATCTGGAGATCAACGTATCTCTCCACTCTTATAGAAGAAAATAAAAATAATCCTAGATTTTTATTTAATACCGTAGCCAAATTAACCAGAAATAAGACCACTACAGAAATCTCCACAACAACATCATGCAATAGTGAGGACTTCATGAATTTTTTTAATGAAAAAAAAATTTAAATATCAGGCATAAAATTGAGGCTTCGAAACCGAACAATGTAATTGATACAGATGTTAACCTAGACATGTCAGATTCAAACCTAGAATACTTTACTCCTCTTGAAGAGAATGAACTAATTTCACTCATCTCTTCTGCAAATTCATCAACCTGTATATTAGATCCTATACCGACACATTTTCTTAAACAGATAGTACCAGTAATAACAGAACCGCTGTTGAGAATAATTAATTCCTCACTCAGCATTGGTTATGTTCCAAAATCTTTTAAATTAGCAGTTATCAAACCAATAATTAAGAAACCTGACCTCGACCCCTGTCAGCTGTCCAATTACAGGCCAATTTCAAACCTCCCCTTTATCTCCAAGATTCTGGAAAAGATAGTAGCAGAGCAGCTATGCTCATATCTACATAGAAATGGCATACATGAACTGTATCAGTCAGGATTTAGGCCTCATCACAGCACAGAAACAGCACTCGTTAAAGTAGTAAATGACCTCCTATTGGCCTCTGATCAGGGTTGTGTAACTATGCTTGTATTACTCTACCTCAGCGCAGCTTTTGACACTATTGATCATGCTATTCTTCTTCACAGATTAGAAAATGTAGTAGGAATTAAGGGTACAGCCCTCTCCTGGCTCCGATCCTATTTGACCGATCGTTATCAGTATGTAGACTTAAATGGTGATTATTCTGCATGTTCTCTAGTGGAGTTTGGCGTTCCGCAGGGTTCAGTTTTAGGCCCACTGCTTTTTTCCCTTTACATGCTTCCTCTGGGCAACATAATCCGTAAGCATGGTATTAGTTTTCATTGTTATGCTGACGACACACAGCTATACGTCTCAACAAAACCTGATGAGAAAAACCAGCTTACTAAAGTTGAGCAATGTGTGCAGGACATAAGAAATTGGATGCTAATTAACTTCCTTCTGCTTAATCCGGATAAGACAGAAGTTCTAGTCATAGGACCGCATACAGCTAGAAGTAAAATCTTAGATCACACCGTAACTTTAGATGGCCTTTCTGTTCCATCAAGTGCAACAGTAAAAGACCTCGGCGTGATTATAGATTCCAGCCTTTCATTTGAAGCTCATGTCGATAATATCACCAGGATAGCATTCTTTCACCTCAGAAATATTGCCAAGATAAGAAATATATTGTCGCTAAACGATGCAGAAAAACTAGTTCATGCCTTTATCACTTCTAGGTTGGACTATTGTAATGCCTTACTGTCTGGTTGTTCAGTTAGGTGCATAAACAAGCTTCAGCTAGTCCAGAATGCAGCAGCGAGAGCCCTCACTAGAACCAGAAGATATGAGCACATCACCCCTATCCTATCTTCACTACATTGGCTCCCTGTGAAATTTCGCATTGATTTTAAAATACTACTCTTGACATATAAAGCATTAAATGCAACCATTCTCTTGTAAATGAAACCTGGTCTGTGGTTTGTTTTGTGTGAGAGGCCGAGTCACTTCCATGAAATCACATGACACAGAAAAACTTGTTTCATGTTTCAACAATACATGTGAATTTACTGACAGTTCAACATCAGTCTCTCTCTCTCTCTCTCTCTCTCTCTCTCAGAATTATTATGGTTCTTAAGAATGTATTATCAAAAACTAGTTCTTACTGACCATAAAAGAAACACTTTTAATACTTTAAACTTAAACTCTTGTAGTGTCCTTAGTCAGTCTTGAGACATTTTGTTTCCACATTGCAATCCACTGTCTTCTTGTGCCAGTCCCAAGTCTGGATAAATCCAGAGGGTTGTGTCAGGAAGGTCATCCGACGTAAAACATTTGCCAAATCAATGATGCGAATCAGTAATATCATTTCCATACCGGATCGGTCGCGGCCCGGGTTAACAACGACCGCCACTGGCGCTGTTGACTTACAGGGTGCCGGTGGAAATTGCGCTACTGTTGGTCGAAGAAGGAGAGGAGGAAGGCGTGTTCGAAAGCAGAGAGAGAAGAGGAAAGGCAAGAGTTTAGGAGTGAAAGTAGGGACCTTGAATGTTGGGACCATGACAGGGAAGGGAACAGAGTTGGTTGATATGATGCAGAGGAGGAAGGTAGATATACTGTGTGTCCAGGAGACCAGGTGGAAAGGTAGCAAAGCTAGAAGCTTAGGATCAGGGTTCAAGTTGTTTTACCATGGTGTGGATAGGAAAATAAATGGAGTAGGAGTTATTCTGAAAGAGGAGTTTGTAAGGAATGTCCTAGATGTGAAGAGAGTATCAGATAGGGTGATGCGTCTGAAGCTGGAAATTGATGGTGTGATGTTCAATGTTGTTAGTGGTTATGCTCCACAGGTAGGATGTGTGTTAGAAGAGAAGGAGAAATTCTGGAGTTAGTTAGATGAAGTGATGCAGAGCATCCCCAGAGGTGAGAGAGTTGTGATTGCTGCAGACTTCAATGGACATGTTGGGGAAGGGAACAGAGGTGATGAAAATGTGATGGGCAGGTTTGGTCTTCAGGACAGGAATGTAGAAGGACAGATGATGGTGGACTTTGCAAAGAGGATGGAAATGGCAGTAGTAAATACTTTCTTCCAGAAGAGGCAGGAACATAGGGTGACATATAAGAGCGGAGGCAGAAGCACTCAGGTGGACTACATCTTGTGTCGACGTTGTAATCTGAAAGAGATTAGTGACTGCAAAGGGTTGATAGGGGAGAGTGTAGCCAGACAACACAGAATGGTGGTGTGTGAAATAACCCTGGTGTTGAGGAAGGTGAAGAGGACAAAGGCAGAGCAGAGGACAAAGTGGTGGAAGCTGAGAAAGGAAGAATGTTGTGTAGTCTTTAGGGAGGAGTTGAGACAAGCTATGGGTGGTCAGGAGGTGCTTTCAGTTGACTGGACAAATACAGCCAATGTGGTCAGGGAGACAGGTAAGAGGATACTTGGTGTATCATCAGGTAAGGGAAAAGGAGACAAGGAGACTTGGTGGTGGAATGAGGAAGTCCAGGAGTGTATACAGGGAAAGGGGCTAGCTAGGAAGAAGTGGGACTCTGAGAGGACTGAAGAGAGTAGACAGGAGTACAGGGAGATGCACAGTAAGGTGAAGGTAGAAGTGGCAAAGGCCAAACAAAGAGCATATGAGGACTTGTATGCTAGGCTGGACAGTAAGGAGGGAGAGGTGGATCTGTACAGGTTGGCGAGGCAAAGAGATAGAGATGGGAAGGATGTGCAGCAGCTTAGAGTGATTAAAGACAGAGGTGGAGGTACGCTCTGGAAAGCAGAGGAACGAAGGTTAGCCGCAGAAAGACGGAATACATGTGTGTGAATGAGAGGGACCCAAGAGGAACAGTGAGGCTACAGGGAGCAGAGGTAAAGAAGGTGCAGGATTTTAAGTACTTAGGGTCAACGGTCGAGAGCAACGGAGAGTGTTCAAAGGAGGTGAAGAGACGAGTACAGGCAGGTTGGAATGGGTGGAGAAAAGTGTCAGGTGTGTTGTGCGATAAAAGAGCATCAGCGAGAATGAAAGGAAAGGTGTACAGGACAGTGGTGAGACCAGCAATGCTCTACGGCTTAGAGAGAGTGGTACTGAAGAAAAGACAGGAGGCATAGCTAGAGGTAGCAGAGCTGAAGATGTTGAGGTTCTCTTTGGGAGTGACAAGGATAGATAGGATCAAGAATCAGTTCATCAGATGGAGAACCCATGTGAGATGTTTTGGAGATAAAGTCAGAGAGGTCAGATTGAGGTGGTTTGGACATGTTCAGAGGACAGATTGTGAATATATCGGTAGAAGGATGCTGAGGTTGGAACTGCCAGGCAGGAGGTCTAGAGGAAGACCACAGAGGAGATTCATGGATGCAGTGAGAGAGGACATGAAGTTAGTTGGTGTGAGAGAAGAGGATGCAGAGGATAGGGTTAGATGGAGGCAGATGATTCGCTGTGGCGACCCCTGAAAGGGAACAGCCGAAAGACAAAGAAGAAGAAGACATATAAAGCATTAAATGGTCTCGCGCCGCAGTATCTGAGCGAACTGCTAGTGTCTTACGATCCGCCACGCCTACTTCGGTCAAAGGATGCAGGCTGCTTGTCAGTACCGCGTATTATGAAAACTACAGCTGGGGGCAGAGCTTTTTCTTACCAAGCCCCAAAATTATGGAATAGTCTTCCAAATAGTGTTCGGGACTCAGACACAGTATCAGTGTTTAAGTCTAGGCTCAAAACCTATTTATTTAGCCAAGCATTTTTATAAATAGATTTGCCATAAGGTAAAGGAGCAGATCTGGGGGACTCATGTGCCTCATTTCCACTACACTGGTGCTGGTGCTCGGTGCCGGTGCTCGGCCGGTGCTGAACTGGGAACCACCCGAGAACCGGCCCGCATTTACACTAGACAGGAGCTCAGCGGGAGCTGCATGATAATACGTCACAGGCCACGCCCACTACACAGAAACCAACATGGCCGAAGTCAGTGTACTGGTTATTCTCCAAACTATTAAAATGTATTTCACTATCCAAAGGCAGCTTATTCGACGTGTTATAACCGCTGAAACAGAGCGACATAGACAACGATTACGTGCAAGACCACTGGTAAGTTCTAACACCCCGTTAACTTACAATGTGTTTTTTTTTAACCCAGACTAGCATTAGCTCAAATGCTAATGGTAATGCTATCTAACTATACTGTTGTTGTTTTTCTTTTTCAACACGTAATTTATGCAGTAAATAACATTTAACATTTAAATTTTCAGATCGCCTCAAAACTTCGTGTGCGCCGTAAATCGCCCGTGATGTGGATGTTGCCACGAGCACAGCAGTGGTGGGATACCATTGTTCCCGATTTCAGCCCGGCGCAGTTCATGGAAAATTTCAGAGTCTCTCAGGAGTCATTTGAGTACATTTGTTGTCAGCTGAGTACAATGGGGAAAAGAAACACAACCTATCGCCTGTGTGTAACGCTAAAAAAACGAGTTGCTATTGCCATTTGGAAGCTGGCAACCGGCGGCGAGTACAGAACAGTGAGCCACCTTTTTGGAGTAGGCATATCCACTGTATATAATTGTGTGCAGGACTTTTGTGATGCTGTGATTAGAGTACTTCTTGCTCAACACATTAAATTTCCAGATCCAGCCAAGTTGGTGGAAATGGCAAATTTTTTTGAAAGTCGCTGGGGAGTGCCACAGTGTGTGGGTGCAATAGATGGAAGTCACATACCAATAATTGCACCGGAAGAGTACCCAGGTGATTACTTTAACCGCAAAGGATGGCATTCAGTTGTTTTACAAGCTGTTGTGAATGGAAAAGGACAATTTTGGGATAATTTCCTGGTAGTGTTCATGATGCAAGGGTGTTAAAACAGTCAAATGTATGGGAAAGGCTGAGTGATGGTGACCTGCTAAGCCAAAATAAAATTAACATCTGTGGCTGTGATGTCGGTCATTACTTAATCGGTGACCCTGCCTACCCTCTGCAAAACTGGCTGATGAAGCCATTTTCAGACACTGGCAGATTATCAGTTCAACAACAAAAGTATAATTATAGAATAAGCAGTGCAAGGTCAGTCGTGGAAATGAGCTTCGGGAGGTTAAAAGGACGTTGGCGATGTCTGATGAAAAGGAATGATTGTCAACTTGACCTTACAAAGAAGATGGTGTTGGCCTGCTGTGTTCTGCACAATATATGTGAAGAGCATGGTGACAACTTTAGTGAGGATCTTCGTGCCATGCATGTCAATCTACAGCCTCATCTTCAGGCAGTACCTGAACATGGACATCCAGAAGGAGCTGATGTAAGAGCGGCATTAATGGACTACTTCACCAGACAGGACCAATAAATCTGTAGTGTTTTATTGAAATGCAACAGTGCAGACAATTGAACATTTATCCAAAAGGCAACAAAGTAAAAAAAATTAAAAAGTGCCAACGAGTAAAGTGCAGACATCTTTTGGAAATTAAACTGTGTTTAGAATATCAATAATAAATAAAAATAATTGAAATTTAAAAAACAAAAAAAACATTAACTGTGTGTTGCCTGGTTTTTCTCCATCACATTAACCATTCGTTCCAAAAGGCCCAGCATAGCACCTGAGGTCTCATCCATTTTATTAAGAATCGCCTCATTCATCTCTCTACTGTGCTGGAGAAACTGCTCATCTGATCTCTCCAAATAAGAAAGTAGTTCCTCATTGTCCCGTTCTCTCGTCTTTCTCTTAGCTGTGTAATGACACACAAATACTACAATAAGCAAATTGCCTGATTATATAATACACAATAGTTATATTGAATTTGTAATACATTTTGTCTTTACTGAGCAACTGGTGACAAAACAATTCTTACCTTTCCTCCGTGGTTCTGTAGAAGAAGAGAAAGCTTCACTTAAAGCTGAAGATGCACTGCATTCTCCATGATCTTCATGGCTTCCCACACATGATGTATTTGAATCTAAATAACAGTAGTGAAAACATCAGTTTCATATTTTCTGCTTTTAAATTTTGTATACAGTAACAACGCATTAATGCCTTCCTTTCAAGGTTTTACATCTTGCATAGCTTTTCTTTCAACAGAATGTAAGTTCAATTCAATTTTCAATTCAGTTTTATTTGTATAGCGCTTTTAACAATTGACATTGTCTCAAAACAGCTTTACACAATCAAAAGAATTATTTAAGTTTGTATGGAATGTGAATGTGTATGAATCAAAATGTTCAGATATTCCCTGGCGAGCAAGCCCGAGGGCGACAGTGGCAAGGAAAAACTCCCTGAGACGGTAATAGGAAGAAACCTTGAGAGGAACCAGACTCGACAGGGAACCCATCCTCATCTGGGTGAAACAGATAGCAGGAAATGATCTGCATTTATACAGTGTTAAGTGTTAGGTTCAGCTATAATAGTTGATGTTAATTGATGTTATAATACTTGATGTAAAATGGAGTCCAGTAGTTATTCGAGACTCAGATAGACTTGTAGAAAGTTCCAGTCCTGAACTATCGAATTGTCAAGTCCTCAGAGAAACAGCTGACCATACCAGTCGAGGCCAGAACCATCTTCTAAGTATAAAGAATCATCCCCAGACACCAGACGCATCCTAAAGAGACACACGGGGCATCCATGCGATGAGACCTCCAACCAGAAACCGGGCACCAGGATGGATCAGACAGGTCCGGAGGGCAGAGGGAGTCTGGATCACTGGCAGCTCAGGAACCACATGTGTAGCTCGACAGAGAGAGAGAGAGAAAGAGTGAAAGGGGGAGACAGGGGGAGAGAGGAAAGAGAAAGAGGGGGAGGAAGAGAAGAGGAGGATAGATTGCAATTAGGTATGGTCACAGTCACAATGTCTAATGTGAATGTATATTTACTGTAGAGTGCAAGCAGGGACTCCGGCAGGACTAACTATGACAGCATAACTAAAAGGGAGAGCCAGAAGGAAACACAAACATGAGGGCTCCCTGAGATGTAAAGCAAACAATCACCTCACCGTCAACAAACCTGAGTGATCAAATGAGACTGAGGAAGACAGCATCTAAACATACCAGTTCACCATAATACTCTACGTCCATGAGTCCCCCAGATCTGCTCCTTTACCTTATGGCAAATCTATTTATAAAATGCTTGGTTAAATAAATAGGTTTTGAGCCTAGACTTAAACACTGAGACTGTGTCTGAGTCCCGAACACTATTTGGAAGACTATTCCATAATTTTGGGGCTTTGTAAGAAAAAGCTCTGCCCCCAGCTGTAGTTTTCATAATACGCGGTACTGATAAGCAGCCTGCATCCTTTGACCGAAGTAGGCGTGGCGGATCGTAAGACACTAGCAGTTCGCTCAGATACTGCGGCGCGAGACCATTTAATGCCTTATATGTCAAGAGTAGTATTTTAAAATCAATGCAAAATTTCACAGGGAGCCAATGCAGTGAAGATAGGATAGGGGTGATGTGCTCATATCTTCTGGTTCTAGTGAGGACTCTCGCTGCTGCATTTTGGACTAGCTGAAGCTTGTTTATGCACCTAACTGAACAACCAGACAGTAAGGCATTACAATAGTCCAACCTAGAAGTGATAAAAGCATGAACTAGTTTTTCTGCATCATTTAGCGACAATATATTTCTTATTTTGGCGATATTTCTAAGGTGAAAGAATGCTATCCTGGTGATATTATCTACATGAGCTTCAAATGAAAGGCTGGAATCTATAATCACGCCGAGGTCTTTTACTGTGGCACTTGACGGAACAGAAAGGCCATCTAAAGTTACGGTGTGATCTAAGATTTTACTTCTAGCTGTATGCGGTATTATGACTAGAACTTCTGTCTTATCCGGATTAAGCAGAAGGAAGTTAATTAGCATCCAATTTCTTATGTCCTGAACACATTGCTCATCTTTAGTAAGATGTTTTTTCTCATCAGGTTTTGTTGAGACGTATAGCTGTGTGTCGTCAGCATAACAATGAAAACTAATACCATGCTTACGGATTATGTTGCCCAGAGGAAGCATGTAAAGGGAAAAAAGCAGTGGGCCTAAAACTGAACCCTGCGGAACGCCAAACTCCACTAGAGAACATGCAGAATAATCACCATTTAAGTCTACATACTGATAACGATCGGTCAAATAGGATCTGAGCCAGGAGAGGGTTGTACCCTTAATTCCTACTAAATTTTCTAATCTGTGAAGAAGAATAGCATGATCAATAGTGTCAAAAGCTGCACTGAGGTCGAGTAATACAAGCATTGTTACACAACCCTGATCAGAGGCCAATAGGAGGTCATTTACTACTTTAACGAGTGCTGTTTCTGTGCTGTGATGAGGCCTAAATCCTGACTGATACAGTTCATGTATGCCATTTCTATGTAGATATGAGCATAGCTGCTCCGCTACTATCTTTTCCAGAATCTTAGAGATAAAGGGGAGGTTTGATATTGGCCTGTAATTGGACAGCTGACAGGGGTCGAGGTCAGGTTTCTTAATTATTGGTTTAATAACTGCTACTTTAAAAGATTTTGGAACATAACCAATGCTGAGTGAGGAATTAATTATTCTCAACATCGGTTCTGTTATTACTGGTACTATCTGTTTAAGAAAATGTGTCGGTATAGGATCTAATATACAGGTTGATGAATTTGCAGAAGAGATGAGTGAAATTAGTTCATTCTCTTCAAGAGGAGTAAAGTATTCTAGGTTTGAATCTGACATGGCTAGGTTAACATCAGAATCAATTACATTGTTTGGTTTCAAAGCCTCAATTTTATGCCTGATATTTACAATTTTATTATTAAAATGTTCATGAAGTCCTCACTATTGCATGATGTTGTTGTGGAGATTTCTGTAGTGGTCTTATTTCTGGTTAATTTGGCTACGGTATTAAATAAAAATCTAGGATTATTTTTATTTTCTTCTATAAGAGTGGAGAGATACGTTGATCTAGCTACACTAAGAGCTTTCCTATAGTTCAGGATGCTCTCTTTCCATGCTATTTGAAATACCAACAATTTAGTTTGACGCCATTTACGCTCTAATTTCCGAGCAGTCTGTTTTAAAGTGCGCGTGTGATCGTTATACCAGGGAGCGAGTTTCTTATCTCTAATAATTTTTCTTTTAGCTGGAGCTACATTATCTAAGGTACAACGAAGTGTCGACTCTAAATATTCAGTCGCCTGATCAAGTTCTGTGGGGTCAGACGGTGGCCTAATCGAAGTTGGTAACTCTGGGAGATTACTGATAAAACTCTGTGTGGTGGTTGATGTGAATGTACGTTTAATACGGTAGCGTGGTGCTGTGCGTACATTATCACTGTGACACACTTGAATGGAGACAAGATAGTGATCTGAGATAATTTCAGACAGTGGAATTGTGAATACATTTCTCATAATTAATCCGAAGAATATTACTAAATCTAAAGTGTGACCTGCTTTATGAGTGGGTCCTACTACACACTGATTTACGCCTACGGAGTCCAGTATGGATATAAATGCTGTTCTCAGAGGGTCTTCTGGATTCTCAAAATGAATGTTAAAATCTCCAGCAATTAACACTTTGTCTACAGAAATGACCAGGTCTGAGATGAAATCTGCAAATTATATATATATATAATAAAATATAATAATATGTAAGTAAACCCATCCATACTGTACACATACAAGAATGAATAATTGAGCAACAAGTTAAAAGCATCATTAATAATAACAGTATGGCTGCGCACACACGTAAACGTATGTAGCAACTGAGATTTTTTTTTTACACTAACTAAAGTAAGAACTTAGCTTACCGAGATCCGATGTGGAAGGGGTGACGATTTCCTGGAGCATTGCTGTTGCTGAATTTAATGCCCCAGTAAGTTGATTTGATGGTCTGTGTCCCAGCACCGAATCCATCACATCATAAAAATAATCTTTTGCTCCTGCACCGCTGCCACTTTTACACAGCCCCTTCTTTTTGTCCCTGTAGTCTTTCTTCATTTTTTTTTAGTTTATTAATGATTTGCTCCGTTGTTCTTGTGAAGCCTGCGACTATCAGTTCTTCTTGTATTTCCTCATACACCTTTTTTTTCCTCAAAGTACTTTGCAATTTCTCCTGTATCTCTGCGGATGTCCAAATTGCTAAAAGCGCTTTATCTTCCTCCGCACTCCACGTTTGGGTAGCCGCCATTTTATTTTCAGAAAAATCTCCCTATAACTCCGCCCACTGCTCGTGACGTCACGGGTTCTCGCTTCTAGACCAGCAGAGTTTAGGGGCCGGTTCGGTGCTTATTTTAGGGCACCGGCACGAATTTTTATTCTGTGGAAAAGCGCGGCACTGGTTCCAAAATTGGGAACCGGCATGGGAACCAGAGCAGTGGAAAAGGCCTAATGGACGTAGAGTATTATGGTGAACTGGTATGTTTAGATGCTGTCTTCCTCAGTCTCATTTGATCACGCAGGTTTGTTGACGGTGAGGTGATTGTTTGCTTTACATCTCAGTTCCCCCTCATGTTTGTGTTTCCTTCTGGCTCTCCCTTTTAGTTATGCTGTCATAGTTAGTCCTGCTGGAGTCCCTGCTTGCACTCTACAGTAAATATACATTCACATTAGACATTGTGACTGTGACCATACCTAATTGCAATCTCTCCTCCTCTTCTCTTTCGCCCCCTCTTTCTCTTTCCTCTCTACCCCTGTCTCCCCCTTTCACTCTTTCTCTCTCTCTCTCTGTCGAGCTACACATGTGGTTCCTGAGCTACCAGTGATCCAGACTCCCTCTGCCCTCCGGACCTGTCTGATCCATCCTGGTGCCCGGTTTCTGGTTGGAGGTCTCATCGCATGGATGCCCCGTGTGTCTCTTTAGGATGCGTCTGGTGTCTGGGGATGATTCTATCTACTTAGAAGATGGTTCTGGCCTCGACTGGTGTGGTCAGCTGTTTCTCTGAGGACTTGACAATTCGATAGTTCAGGACTGGAACTTTCTACAAGTCTATCTGAGTCTCCAATAACTACTGGACTCCATTTTACATCAAGTATTATAACATCAATTAACATCAACTATTATAGCTGAACCTAACACTTAACACTGTATACATGCAGATCATTTCCTGCTATCTGTTTCACCCAGATGAGGATGGGTTCCCTGTCGAGTCTGGTTCCTCTCAAGGTTTCTTCCTATTACCATCTCAGGGAGTTTTTCCTTGCCACTGTCGCCCTCGGGCTTGCTCACCAGGGACTATCTGATCATTTTCATTCATACACATTCACATTCCATACAAACTTAAATAATTCTTTTGATTGTGTAAAGCTGTTTTGAGACAATGTCAATTGTTAAAAGCTCTATACAAATAAAACTGAATTGAATTGAATTGAATGAGTTCGACCTGTCAGAAAGGTCTCTGTTTATTACTGTTTATTCAAACGTCTGTGCTATAGACATATGTTACTACAAATGAACCATTGTAAATGTCCTGGGGCCTGTTTCAGAAAGGAGGTTCAAACAACTCGGAGTTTAAACTTGAACTCTGAGTTGATTGACCCAGAGATTAAAAACTCAGAGTTTTCGGTTTCAGAACAGCTGATCCGAGTAAGTTCAATCAACTCTGAGTGAACTAACACAGAGTTAAGCGTGTACACCGCGACTCTAAAAAGTCATTATCAATGGAGCGCAGATATTATGAGTCAGCATGGCAACAGCAGCTAAACTTTATATGCTCATGCAAACTTACAGCAAATATGAGCACATATTTAAAAAAAAAAAAAAAGTAACACCACTGCATCGGCGAAACAGAGACAGGTAGCGTGGGGGAAAACATAGCTGCTCAAGTTAATGCGTAAGTTTACATTTAAAGTATTTAAATATTTCAGTATAATAGATAATAAGTAATGTATGACGTTTAAATTTTTAGGAAATAAAGAAGACCAAATAAAGTGTTGTGACTTGTGTTTATTTCATTTCATTTATTAAATTTTTTGTGCTGGTGGTGAGTGTGCAGAAAGCGTTTCAGAGCGAGGCACACTTTCCGTACAGCTCTGCATACAGCGGCCTTACTAATATCCTCCGCATCCCCGATATTGTACAGAAAGCTTCCATTAGCAAAGAAACGTAAAGCTGCACATAGTATCTGCTCGGATGTAAGACCACGGCCACGATGGGTGATATTAGTGATGTAAGGACGGATTAGATTATGGATATATGTAATTGATAGCAATGAAAAAACGGTAACGCTCATACAAAAATGTACGGGGAAAAGACAAAAAAAATCCTTGCCCGACCTAAATGTAATTCTCTTTGAATTAATGCTGCCTCCTCATCTATGGGATCCTCAAAAAAAGGACAAGCCATTCTCCTAACTGTCTTCTCTGTTTGTGTCTGAAATGTGGCCAATGAATGACTAAGGCTATGGCGAGAATATAGGGGAAATATGTAATATTTTTATTATGCCCTCATTTGTATAGTTTATTTTACTAGTTAAATTTATTTTCTTTAGTATTTCTTTTTATTGATATTTATTCCTTACGTATAAGCTTTTATTTTCTTTTTAAGGTCACTGGCTGTCGTATAATTCAATTCAATTTCAATTCAATTCAGTTTTATTTGTATAGCGTTTTTAACAATTGACATTGTCTCAAAACAGCTTTACACAATCAAAAGAATTATTTAAGTTTGTATGGAATGTGAATGTGTATGAATCAAAATGTTCAGATATTCCCTGGTGAGCAAGCACGAGGGCGACAGTGGCAAGGAAAAACTCCCTGAGATGGTAATAGGAAGAAACCTTGAGAGGAACCAGACTCGACAGGGAACCCATCCTCATCTGGGTGAAACAGATAGCAGGAAATGATCTGCATTTATACAGTGTTAAGTTCAGCTATAATAGTTGATGTTAATTGATGTTATAATAGTTGATGTAAAATGGAGTCCAGTAGTTATTCGAGACTCAGATAGACTTGTAGAAAGTTCCAGTCCTGAGCTATCGAATTGTCAAGTCCTCAGAGAAACAGCTGACAACACCAGTCGAGGCCAGAACCATCTTCTAAGTAGATAGAATCATCCCCAGACACCAGGCGCATCCTAAAGAGACACACGGGGCATCAATGCGACGAGACCTCCAACCAGAAACCGGGAACCAGGATGGATCAGACAGGTCCGGAGGGCAGAGGGAGTCTGGATCACTGGCAGCTCAGGAACCACATGTGTAGCTCGACAGAGAGAGAGAGAGAAAGAGGGAAAGGGGGAGACAGGGGGAGAGAGGAAAGAGAAAGAGGGGGAGGAAGAGAAGAGGAGGAGAGATTGCAATTAGGTATGGTCACAGTCACAATGTCTAATGTGAATGTATATTTACTGTAGAGTGCAAGCAGGGACTCCGGCAGGACAAACTATGACAGCATAACTAAAAGGGAGAGCCAGAAGGAAACACAAACATGAGGGCTCCCTGAGATGTAAAGCAAACAATCACCTCACCGTCAAAAAACTTGAGTGATCAAATGAGACTGAGGAAGACAGCATCTAAACATACCAGTTCACCATAATACTCTACGTCCATGAGTCCCCCAGATCTGCTCCTTTACCTTATGGCAAATCTATTTATAAAAATGCTTGGCTAAATAAATAGGTTTTGAGCCTAGACTTAAACACTGAGACTGTGTCTGAGTCCCGAACACTATTTGGAAGACTATTCCATAATTTTGGGGCTTTGTAAGAAAAAGCTCTGCCCCCAGCTGTAGTTTTCATAATACGCGGTACAGATAAGCAGCCTGCATCCTTTGACCGAAGTAGGCGTGGCGGATTGTAAGACACTAGCAGTTCGCTCAGATACTGCGGGGCGAGACCATTTAATGCCTTATATGTCAAGAGTAGTATTTTAAAATCAATGCGAAATTTCACAGGGAGCCAATGTAGTGAAGATAGGATAGGGGTGATGTGCTCATATCTTCTGGTTCTAGTGAGGACTCTTGCTGCTGCATTCTGGACTAGCTGAAGCTTGTTTATGCACCTAACTGAACAACCAGACAGTAAGGCATTACAATAGTCCAACCTAGAAGTGATAAAAGCATGAACTAGCTTTTCTGCATCGTTTAGCGACAATATATTTCTTATTTTGGCGATATTTCTGAGGTGAAAGAATGCTATCCTGGTGATATTATCTACATGAGCTTCAAATGAAAGGCTGGAATCTATAATCACGCCGAGGTCTTTTACTGTTGCACTTGACGGAACAGAAAGGCCATCTAAAGTTACGGTGTGATCTAAGATTTTACTTCTAGCTGTATGCAGTCCTATGACTAGAACTTCTGTCTTATCCGGATTAAGCAGAAGGAAGTTAATTAGCATCCAATTTCTTATGTCCTGCACACATTGCTCAACTTTAGTAAGATGGTTTTTCTCATCAGGTTTTGTTGAGACGTATAACTGTGTGTCGTCAGCATAACAATGAAAACTAATACCATGCTTACGGATTATGTTGCCCAGAGGAAGCATGTAAAGGGAAAAAAGCAGTGGGCCTAAAACTGAACCCTGCGGAACGCCAAACTCCACTAGAGAACATGCAGAATAATCACCATTTAAGTCTACATACTGATAACGATCGGTCAAATAGGATCTGAGCCAGGAGAGGGCTGTACCCTTAATTCCTACTACATTTTCTAATCTGTGAAGAAGAATAGCATGATCAATGGTGTCAAAAGCTGCACTGAGGTCGAGTAATACAAGCATATTTACACAACCCTGATCAGAGGCCAATAGGAGGTCATTTACTACTTTAACGAGTGCTGTTTCTGTGCTGTGATGAGGCCTAAATCCTGACTGATACAGTTCATGTATGCCATTTCTATGTAGGTATGAGCATAGCTGCTCCGCTACTATCTTTTCCAGAATCTTAGAGATAAAGGGGAGGTTTGATATTGGCCTGTAATTGGACAGCTGACAGGGGTCGAGGTCAGGTTTCTTAATTATTGGTTTAATAACTGCTACTTTAAAAGATTTTGGAACATAACCAATGCTGAGTGAGGAATTAATTATTCTCAACAGCGGTTCTGTTATTACTGGTACTATCTGTTTAAGAAAATGTGTCGGTATAGGATCTAATATACAGGTTGATGAATTTGCAGAAGAGATGAGTGAAATTAGTTAATTCTCTTCAAGAGGAGTAAAGTATTCTAGGTTTGAATCTGACATGGCTAGGTTAACATCAGTATCAATTACATTGTTTGGTTTCAAAGCCTCAATTTTATGCCTGATATTTACAATTTTATTATTAAAAAAGTTCATGAAGTCCTCACTATTGCATGATGTTGTTGTGGAGATTTCTGTAGTGGTCTTATTTCTGGTTAATTTGGCTACGGTATTAAATAAAAATCTATGATTATTTTTATTTTCAAAAAATAAGCATTAGCATTATATAAGCATTTACAGTGGTGTGAAAAACTATTTGCCCCCCTCCTGATTTCTTATTCTTTTGCATGTTTGTCACACAAAATGTTTCTGATCATCAAACACATTTAACTATTAGTCAAAGATAACACAAGTAAACAAAAAATGCAGTTTTTAAATGAGGGGTTTTATTATGTAGGGAGAAAAAAAATCCAAACCTACATGGCCCTGTGTGAAAAAGTAATTGCCCCCTGAACCTAATAACTACTGGTTGGGCCACCCTTAGCAGCAATAACTGCAATCAAGCGTTTGCGATAACTTGCAATGAGACTTTTACAGCGCTCTGGAGGAATTCTGGCCCACTCATCTTTGCCGAATTGTTGTAATTCAGCTTTATTTGAGGGTTTTCTAGCATGAACCGCCTTTTTAAGGTCATTGCACAACATCTCAATAGGATTCAGGTCAGGACTTTGACTAGGCCACTCCAAAGTCTTCATTTTGTTTTTCTTCAGCTATTCAGAGGTGGATTTGCTGGTGTGTTTTGGGTCATTGTCCTGCTGCAGCACCCAAGATCGCTTCAGCTTGAGTTGACGAACAGATGGCTGGACATTCTCCTTCAGGATTTTTTGGTAGACAGTAGTATTCATGGTTCCATCTATCACAACAAGCCTTCCAGGTCCTGAAGCAGCAAAACAACACCAGACCATCACACTACCACCACCATATTTTACTGTTGGTATGATGTTCTTTTTCTGAAATGCTGTGTTACTTTCACGCCAGATGTAACGGGACACGCACCTTCCAAAAAGTTCAACTTTTGTCTCGTCGGTCCACATGGTATTTTCCCAAAAGTCTTGGCAATCATTGAGATGTTTTTTAGCAAAATTGAGACGAGGCTTAATGTTCTTTTTGCTTAAAAGTGGTTTGCGCCTTGGAAATCTGCCATGCAGGCCGTTTTTGCCCAGTCTCTTTCTTATGGTGGAGTCGTGAACACTGACCTTAATTGAGGCAAGTGAGGCCTGCAGTTCTTTAGATGTTGTCCTGGGGTCTTTTGTGGCCTCTCGGATGAGTTGTCTCTGCACTCTTGGGGTAATTTTGGTCGGCCGGCCACTCCTGGGAAGGTTCACCACTGTTCCATGTTTTTGCCATTTGTAGATAATGGCTCTCACTGTGGTTCGCTGGAGTCCCAAAGCTTTAAAAATGGCTTTATAACCTTTACCAGACTGATAGATCTCAATTACTTTTGTTCTCATTTGTTCCTGAATTTCTTTGGATCTTGGCATGATGTCTAGCTTTTGAGGTGCTTTTGGTCTACTTCTCTGTGTCAGGTAGCTCCTATTTAAGTGATTTCTTGATTGAAACAGGTGTGGCAGTAATCAGGCCTGGGGGTGACTACAGAAATTGAACTCAGGTGTGATGAACCACAGTTAAGTTATTTTTTAACAAGGGGGGCAATCACTTTTTCACACAGGGCCATGTAGATTTGGAGTTTTTTTTCTCCCTTAATAATGTAAATCTTCATTTAAAAACTGCATTTTGTGTTCAATTATGTTATCTTTGACTAATAGTTAACGGTTTTTGATGAGCAGAAACATTTAAGTGTGACAAACATGCAAAAGAATAAGAAATCAGGAAGGGGGCAAATAGTTTTTCACACCACTGTATATAAGTATAAACATTTCACTGCATATCATACTGTGTATGACTGTGTATATGACAAATAAAATTTTAATTTGAATCAAAGGAGAGGAAGATAGGTGGAAGGAGACAGATGGGGAGAGAGAGAGGGAGAGAGAGAGACAGAGTATGGGAAAGTGAGCGTGAATGAACAGATGCAAGAGGAGACAGGAAGATAGCAGCAGTGATTGTCTAAATGCTATAAGATTTAAAGGAGACATACAGTCTCAATTTTGCATAGGTTAATATGATTCTTTAGGGTCCTAATGAAAAGTTTGTAATATACTTTAATTAAAAATTCTCAATTGTTGTGTAACAAAAAAACATTACTTTTACCTGGTAAAAAGTAGCTCTGTTCTCAGCAACCTGTTTCAGTACATGCTCCTTTAAATGTTAATGACCTCTACTGAACCCGCCCCCCAGTTCTGTGGGGCATGTCTTCACAATACAAGTGGGGTATAGCTTTGACAACAGTTAAAAATATTTAAAAAACAGTTAAAAATAATTTTACATGATGTTAGAATTATTTTATATACAAAGGAGTTATTTCTACTCTCTTGCTCTCTTCCTCATAGATCTGATATTACCGTGTTAAAGGGGACCTACGGTGCTACATGGACTTTTTCATGCTGTTTGGACTGCATTGTGTGTTAGGAGAGTGTGTACACAACCACTCTACAATGATAAAGAGCCGCCCAGCGATTTTCTTTTAATTTAATAATATAAGATGCCCCTTCTGAAATCAGGCCGTTTTCAAAAGCCTGTCGGTGTGAAGTCACACCGACAGAGGCCGCTCCTACTATAGTTGATTGACACTGGTGTTTTAGCAAAGACCTGCCCCGAGTGAAAAAAGAGCCGTCGTCCATTGTTTTTCTACACTGGAGCAAAATGGCGCCTACATGAGTGTCGTGTGCAGTTTGTTGCTGTAGTGCGGTGGTCTAGTGGTTAGGATTCTGCGCTTTCACGTGGGAGACCCGGGTTCGATTCCTGCTCAAGGTACATGCTTTTTTGCACTACATATTTATAAAGTTTTTAGCTTTAAGGTCTAGCTAATGTCACGTGCCTCAGTATAGAGTCTCCTATAACCAGAGCTCTTTCAGGTTTCTCAGCGGGTGCATCACTGAGGAGAGCAAACCTGTTGGACACGTGAAGCGCAGAGGAGGGGTGCTCCGGTGGGCTAGCCTTAGCGTTAGCTTTGGCTGAACGAGTATGCCGCCGAGTCGTCACCCACTCGCCCCGCTGTGAGGGCTCTAATGCCGGAGTCGGTTTTTGTTTAACATATCTTTTTAAGTCTGCTTCAAGGAATGGCTTCAAGACAAAAACATGGAGGAGACAAAATTAGAAGCCAGACTGGGGAAAGCTGGACGTTACTTTACAGAAAAAATAATGGACATTAACAAACAAATAGCTCACTTAACTTCTGTGTGGCTGCTTCAGCAGTGGGGACGGCGCGGTCACAGCGCAGGTATCATAGATAATAGAAAACCGCTTAGCGGCACAGATTATTATATTCCTCCAGGTTAGTTTGCCGCCCTCCACGTGACATGTAAAAATGCCGACCTGTGTGGCTGCCCAGTTCGCCCATGCCTAAAACCGCCACTGGTCTGAGGTATGATAATTTCGCTGAGAATAGCTGCTATAGTTAGCCAAAGAGCCCCACCTGTGTATGAAAGAAACGGCTAAGATGTCTGAGCTTTGAAATGTTTTCAGGGTGTACGAAGATGGTGAAGTGATGAATGAATGCTAAACTGTTAACTGTAGTGCTAGCATGACGCCGGCATTTAGTTAGGTTGCTAGCATTAGCAGCCACATATCTTTCTAAATGGAAACCAAATACTGAACATAAATGTCTCTGTTGTTTGGCGATGATTATTCGGCTGCGAACGAGCTAGAGAGCGTGGTGAGGTTTTTCCCTGGCGAGGTCTTGGCTGGGCTCTGGGGACATGGAGCCTCCACTGAGGCCCGCTGGCGAACTGGAGCCTCACTGAGGCCCGCTGGCAAACTGGAGCCTCCACTGAGGCCCGCTGGCGAACTGGAGCCTCCCCTGAGGCGCGATGGCGAACTGGAGCCTCCCCTGAGGCGCGATGGCGAACTGGAGCCTCCCCTGAGGCGCGATGGCGAACTGGAGCCTCCCCTGAGGCGCGCTGCCAAACTGGAGCCTCCCCTGAGGTGCGCTGGCAAACTGGAGCCTCCCCTGAGGCACGCTGGCAAACTGGAGCCTTGGTGTTGGACTGTGGGCAAGGTGTTAAGGCATAGACGCAGAGGGGGTAAGGTGGTAAACAAAGTCTTTTAATAATAACTAACCAAGCAAACAAAACACGACATGAACAAAGGAAGTTGGCTTGACTTGGAGCATACTATAAAAGAGAACTCATAACACTTATACACAGACTAGGGATTACACAGACTAATACAATACAGCGGATACAAACCAGACAAGACAAGACACACTAAACAGCCTAGCGGACTAAACACTAGGGACTAAACTTGCAGGAGATAAACACACACAAGACAGGCTTGGCTAGGCCTACTGGCTGTTTTGCGCATTAGCTGCTAAGCTAGCTAGTAGCTAATCGGACTAAAGGCCAAACAGGCTAGTAGCCTGAGACCCAAGGGATGAACAGACAAGGTACACAGCAGACTAGGTATGAAACAGACTAAGAACTCTAAAGGTTAATGGCTAAACAGGTTAGTACCTAAACAGACTAAGAGCTACTCAGACAATGAGACTAGACAGACTCGAATACTAGACAGACTAAGATTTAATCAGGTTAGTAGTGCCCTCATTAGTATTTATACAGACTAAGATCTATACATGCAAAGAATGGTACTCACACAAAAGGCTAATTCTCCTAGAGGCTAATCCTGCTAGGAGACAGAGACAAGGAGACATAAACTAAATCAAAACAAATACAAACTTAACTTAAAGAGCTCCAGAAACTAAATGCCAACTATAACTAAACAAACTCAAACTGAATGTAAGAGCCATATCACATTTATGTAAAATGGATCTGCAGAATTTGTTGTTGTGTTTATTTTATTTTATCTGTTTTATTTCATTCATTCTATCTTATTCTGTTCATTAGTAAAACATTAAGCATTAAGTTTATTACATGAGCCATAAGCTCTGAATGTGTTAGTTAAGCATCCATTTTGACAATCGTAAGTTGGTCTGTGATGTCATTCCACTATGACATGTATTTGTATGACTGTCGCATGACAAAAAAAGTCAGTTTAGATGCGGAAGGCTACGGAAACACAAGCTTTTGACCGTAAGCTAAGAATGTAATTTATAAGATACAGCAACTAGGTTGTTGTAACCGTAAGCTACCCGTAAGCAGATATATACAACAAAAGTGTTGTTATATGCATAAGATACAGCAAATAGGTTGTTGTAAAAGTCAGAAATTTGCAAAATACAGCAACTGGTGTCTGTAACCACAGTGGATTCACTCAAGACGACTGTATGAAGTGTTGATTCTTTGATGCTGACAAAATAAACTACAAGAGACAAAGAGATCGGACTTCTGTTGTGTGAGTGAAACTTTGAACCAAAGCTACGCATCAAAACTAGTGAAATAATATGTCCGCATCTACATTAAAGTCAAAAGCTTTCTCCGTTGTTTTAAGCGCGAAGATAAGTGACTGTTGAAATTGAAAATGAAAGAGGATTTGAGTGCTCTGCGCTTCACTATGTCTGACGGCGAGAACGACACAGTTATAGTTGAGTCTGAGCATCAGACGGTGCTCGAGGAAGAAGACCCAATAAGGAAGCTTCAAGAATTAATGAAAATTCGAGAAGAAATGTGGAGTCAAGTAACTGCACTATCCAACGAAATAAGATTGCTCATGTATGACGTCTGTAATTTGTACAAAGTTGAAATTAAGTACTATACAGACTACAAAGAGCTGCTAAAGAACTTTACTCAGAGCAATAAAGAAGTGCGATTGCGTTTAAATGAAAGCGAACGCGAACAGGACAAGCAGAATTGGCACAGGCCCAAATCACTGCACATTCCAGAATTTAAGGAAAAGGTGGATCACTGGATAGCGGACACCAAGGACACCAAGGGCCACTCTATGACGTCGCGAACACGCGAAAACGATGTCTTGCCAGGGGACAGCGTGTCACAGATCACGGCAGTGTCCAAGAGGTCCTCCTCATCATCTACAGCATCATTAGCTCGGCTAAAAAGGGCAGAAGGTACTAGAGCAGCCCTGCTAGCTGAAGCAGTAGCCTTAGACCAACGGCAGAAGCTGGAAGAGCAGGAGGCGCAACTAGAAATGGAAAAAGTAAAACTAAAGGCACAGAAGGAAAGGCTGAGACTTGACATGGAGGTCGCAAAGGCCGCAGCTGAAATGAATCTTTACTCCGAATACGACAGCCGATCGCCCGCGAGAAAGAGCGCACTCATTGAATAGAGCAGCCTTCAACTCAAAATGCAAAAGCGAGGCGCAGCCTGCAAAGGAGAGCGCATTCACCGAATTGAGTAATGCACACCTGAGTAGCGCTCAATCTACAGACCTAGAACGCAATGAACTTTACGAGTACAGTGTGCCCACAGAATATCACGAACATGCTTCATGGCAGCCCGTTCGAGAGTTAAGTTTCGAGGCAGCCCGTTCAAGCGAGCCCATCAGTGTCAGACCCACAATGGCAAGTACTCAAAATGATTGTCCTATCCTAGACAATGAACAGTTATGTCAGAGCTTCGATACAGCACATTATCGAATGCCAATGCCCTACGGGGCAGCCCATTCAGGCATGCCCATGAGCTCAAACCCAGAAATGACAAGCACCCCGAATAAACGGTCTACCCTCAACGACGAACATCAATGGCAGGCTCATACGGCTAGAAGTAAAATCTTAGATCACATCGTAACTTTAGATGGCCTTTCTGGTCCATCAAGTGCAACAGTAAAAGACCTCGGCGTGATTATAGATTCCAGCCTTTCATTTGAAGCTCATGTAGATAATATCACCAGGATAGCATTCTTTCACCTCAGAAATATTGCCAAGATGAGAAATATATTGTTGCTAAACGATGCAGAAAAACTAGTTCATGCTTTTATCACTTCTCAGTTGGACTATTGTAATGCCTTACTGTCTGGTTGTTCTGTTAGATGCATAAACAAGCTTCAGCTAGTCCAGAATGCAGCAGCGAGAGTCCTCACTAGAACCAGAAGATATGAGCACATCAGCCCTATCCTATCTTCACTACATTGGCTCCCTGTGAAATTTCGCATTGATTTTAAAATACTACTCTTGACATATAAAGCATTAAATGGTCTCGCGCCGCCGTATCTGAGCGAACTGCTAATGTCTTACGATCTGCCATGCCTACTTCGGTCAAAGGATGCAGGCTGCTTGTCAGTACCGCGTATTATGAAAACTACAGCTGGGGGCAGAGCTTTTTCTTACAAAGCCCCAAAATTATGGAATAGTCTTCCAAATAGTGTTCGGGACTCAGACACAGTCTCAGTGTTTAAGTATAGGCTAAAAACCTATTTATTTAGCCAAGCATTTTTATAAATAGATTTGCCATAGGTAATGGAGCAGATCTGGGGGACTCATGGACGTAGAGTATTATGGTGAACTGGTATGTTTAGATGCTGTCTTCCTCACTCTCATTTGATCACTCAGGTTTGTTGACGGTGAGGTGATTGTTTGCTTTACATCTCAGAGAGCCCTCATGTTTGTGTTTCCTTCTGGCTCTCCCTTTTAGTTATGCTGTCATAGTTAGTCCTGCCGGAGTCCCTGCTTGCACTCTACAGTAAATATACATTCACATTAGACATTGTGACTGTGACCATACCTAATTGCAATCTCTCCTCCTCTTCTCTTCCTCCCCCTCTTTCTCTTAACTCTCTCCCCCTGTCTCCCCCTTTCACTCTTTCTCTCTCTCTCTCTCTGTCGAGCTACACATGTGGTTCCTGAGCTGCCAGTGATCCAGACTCCCTCTGCCCTCCGGACCTGTCTGATCCATCCTGGTGCCCGGTTTCTGGTTGGAGGTCTCATCGCATGGATGCCCCGTGTGTCTCTTTAGGATGCGTCTGGTGTCTGGGGATGATTCTATCTACTTAGAAGATGGTTCTGGCCTCGACTGGTGTGGTCAGCTGTTTCTCTGAGGACTTGACAATTCGATAGTTCAGGACTGGAACTTTCTACAAGTCTATCTGAGTCTCGAATAACTACTGGACTCCATTTTACATCAAGTATTATAACATCAATTAACATCAACTATTATAGCTGAACCTAACACTTAACACTGTATAAATGCAGATCATTTCCTGCTATCTGTTTCACCCAGATGAGGATGGGTTCCCTGGCGAGTCTGGTTCCTCTCAAGGTTTCTTCCTATTACCGTCTCAGGGAGTTTTCCTTGCCACTGTCGCCCTCGGGCTTGCTCGCCAGGGAATATCTGACCATTTTGATTCATACACATTCACATTCCATACAAACTTAAATAATTCTTTTGATTGTGTAAAGCTGTTTTGAGACAATGTCAATTGTTAAAAGCGCTATACAAATAAAACTGAATTGAATTGAATCTCTCCTCCTCTTCTCTTTCTCCCCCTCTTTCTCTTTCCTCTCTCCCCCTGTCTCCCCCTTTCACTCTTTCTCTCTGTCGAGCTACACACGTCATTCCTGAGCTGCCAGTGATCCAGACTCCCTCTGCCCTCCGGACCTGTCTGATCCATCCTGGTGCCCCGTTTCTGGTTGGAGGTCTCGTCGCATGGATGCCCCGTGTGTCTCTTTGGGATGCGTCTGGTGTCTGGGGATGATTCTATCTACTAAGAAGATGGTTCTGGCCTCAACTGGTGTTGTCAGCTGTTTCTCTGAGGACTTGACAATTCGATAGCTCAGGACTGGAACTTTCTACAAGTCTATCTGAGTCTCAAATAACTACTGGACTCCATTTTACATCAACTATTATAACATCAATTAACATCAACTATTATAGCTGAACCTAACACTTAACATTGTATAAATGCAGATCATTTCCTGTTATCTGTTTCACCCAGATGAGGATGGGTTCCCTGTTGAGTCTGGTTCCTGTCAAGGTTTCTTCCTATTACCATCTCAGGGAGTTTTTCCTTGCCACTGTCACCCTCGGGCTTGCTCACCAGGGACTATCTGGACATTTGATTCATACACATTCACATTCCATTGAAACTTAAATAATTCTCTTGATTGTGTAAAGCTGTTTTGAGACAATGTCAATTGTTAAAAGCGCTATACAAATAAAACTGAATTGAATTGAAATTGAATTGAATCTACACCAAGCGGTGCTGGACCAAGGCCAGGAAGATCGTGAAAGACCTCAGCCATCCCAACAATGGACTGTTCTCTCTGTTGCGGTCCGGAAAGCACTTCCGCTCCCTGAAGGCCAACACAGAGAGACTGAGGAGGAGCTTCTTCCTGCAGGCGATAAGGTCTCTCACCCATACCACATTCACACCACAAACACAGAACTAATACAACCTGTTAACGTCAATGGACCCTATGGACACTTTCATGCACATCTACACTTACATCGGAACTCATGTTTATGTTTACATTCTGCACAAAGACACTTTAATAAGGCACCTTAAGTCACTTTTCTATGCATACTTGCACACCATACTTCCTCCACCAAATTTCAATAAAAAAAAAAAAATGAAAAAAAAAAAAATAAAATTTCTATTGTACAGTATATTTCTATTTTTATTTCTATTTTATGTACAGTATACTCTATTTTTATTTCTATTATACTACTATTTTTATTTTTTTTTCTATTTTGATTAAGTAAAATTTTACTATAGTATTTCTTTACTCATTTATTTCTTACTATAAGATTTAATTATCTTTTTAAGGTCACTGGCGGTCGTGTAAGCATTTCACTGCATATCAAATTCAAATTCAAATTCAAATTTTATTTGTCACATACACAGTCATACACAGTATAATATGCAGTGAAATGCTTATACGACCGCCAGTGACGTTAAAAAGAAAATAAAAGCTTGTATGTAAAATAAATAATCAATAAAAAGGAAATACTAAAGAAATAATTTTAACTAGTAAAATTAACTGTATAATAAGGGCATAATAAAATATTGCAAATAGAGTATATATGTATATAGAATTAAAGTGTCATTGGTTGTGCAAATATGCATGAAAGGTGACATGTGCAATTGTCCAGATGTATAAATATTTAGTGCAAGTGTGTATGAATGTGTCCATGATTGTCCAGTCAGTGTTGTGAGCTTAAAAGATGTTATTAGTCCTGTGTGGAGGTGTGATTGAGAGACCTTATCGCCTGCGGGAAGAAGCTCCTCCTCAGCCTCTCTGTGTTGGCCTTTAGGGAGCGGAATCGCTTCCCAGACCACAACAAAGAGAACAGTCCATTACTGGGGTGACTGAGGTCCTTCATGATCTTCCTGGCCTTAGTCCAGCACCGCTTGCTGTAGATCGAGTGCAGGTCAGGGAGCTCAGTGTGGATGATGCGCTCGGCTGATCGCACCACCCTCTGTAGACCTCGTCTGTCCTGCATGGTGCTGTTCCCGAACCAGGTCGTGATGTTTCCCGTCAGGATGCTCTTCTATGGTGCAGGAGTAGAAGTTCCTGAGCACCTTGGAGGGCAGTCTAAAGTCTCTCAAGCGTCTGAGGTGGTAGAGACGCTGCCGGGCTTTTTTCACCACGGTGTTGATGTGACAGGACCATGACAGGTCCTGCGTGATGTGAACACCGAGGTATCTGAAGCTGTCCACTCTCTCCACTGGGCTCCTGTTGATGACGGGGGTCTGGTAGTTCCTCTCCTGCTTTGTACTAAAGTCCACTATCAGCTCCTTTGTCTTACTGACGTTCAGGAGGAGATTGTTCCTCTGGCACCAGTTCTCCAGATTTCCAATATCCTCTAGGTAGTCCGACTCATCATTGTTGGTGATCAGTCCGACCACGACAGTGTCGTCAGCAAACTTGATGATGGAGGTGGAGTTGGTAGTGGTCACGCAGTCGTGGGTGTACAAAGAGTACAGCAGGGGGCTCAGAACACAACCCTGGGGGGCTCCAGTGCTGAGAGTGAGTGTAGCTGAGACATGACCACCCATCCTTACTGCCTGTGGTCTGCCAGTCAGAAAATTGGAGATCCACTGACATATAGGTGAGCTGAGTCCCAGGGAATTATGGTATTAAAAGCAGAGCTGTAGTCGATGAAGAGCATTTTAACATAAATCCCTTTCCTAGTGTCCAGGTAAGTGAGTGATGTGTGGAGGAGATGAGAGATTGCATCGTCTGTGGAGCGGTTCGGACGGTATGCAAACTGTAGTGGGTCCAGTGTGTCGGGTAGTGAAGAAATGATGAAGTTTCTGATAAGGCGTTCAAAGCACTTCATCACTACTGAGGTGAGGGCCACAGGGCGATAGTCATTGAGGGAAGCAGGATGTGGTTTCTTCGGGACAGGAACAATGATGGACTCTTTGAAGCATGTGGGGATCACCGACTGAGATAAAGAGATGTTGAATATCTCAGTGAACACAGGTGTTAGCTGGTCTGTGCAGGCTCTGAGGATACGGCCTGAGATGCCGTCTGGTCCTGCTGCTTTCCTGGTGTTCACTCTCTTGAAGGCTCTCCTCACGTCGTGCTCGGAGATGATGAGCGCGTTCCCGGTGCTGGCAGTGTCTTCCTGTCTACAGCCGTTAGCACCGCTAGCATTAGCGCCGTTAGCATTAGCGCCATTAGCGTTAGCGCCGTTAGCATTAGCATCGCTAGCGTCTTTAGCTGCAGCCTCGAAGCGAGCATAGAAGGTGTTGAGCTCGTCTGCCAGAGTCGCCTCCGCGTTCTTCATACCGGATGTTGGTGCTTTATAATCCGTTATTGTTCTCAGTCCCTGCCACAGGCTCCTAGAGTCACTCTGTTGAAGCTGTGACTCTAGTTTTCTCCCGTAGCACTGCTTCCCCTCTTTCATCGCCTTCCGCACGTTGTATGACGCAGCCTTGTGCGGTTCCTTGTCCCCCGACGCAAGTCCCGTGTTGTAGGCAGCTGGTTGTAGGCGGATTGTTTTATCCACCCACGGCTTCTGGTTGGGAAACGTTCTGATAGTCTTTTTCTCCACCGTATCGTCTACCAGCTTCTCAATAAATCCCACAACCACTTCCGTAAACACGCTGACGTCATCATCGGAGCTGTTTCTGAACATGTCCCAGTCTGCGTCATCGAGTGCGTCCTGTAACGCGGCCACCGATTGGTCCGTCCAGCGCGCGAACTCCCTCTGAACCGGAACTTCCTGTTTCAGCCTTTGTTTATATTTTGGCATGAGGAAGATGGCGGCGTGGTCGGATTTACCAAACGCTGGACGAGATTGTGCCTTGTAACCGTCTTTGACGGTGGAATAACAATGGACCAGTGTCCTTTCGCCCCTTTGTGGCAGGTGATGTGCTGATAAAAGTTCGGCGCTGCGCGTTGGTACTATTAAAATTCAATTCAATTCAGTTTTATTTGTATAGCGCTTTTAACAATTGACATTGTCTCAAAACAGCTTTACACAATCAAAAGAATTATTTAAGTTTGTATGGAATGTGAATGTGTATGAATCAAAATGTTCAGATATTCCATGGTGAGCAAGCCCTAGGGCGACAGTGGCAAGGAAAAACTCCCTGAGATGGTAATAGGAAGAAACCTTGAGAGGAACCAGACTCGACAGGGAACCCATCCTCATCTGGGTGAAACAGATAGCAGGAAATGATCTGCATTTATACAATGTTAAGTGTTAGGTTCAGCTATAATAGTTGATGTTAATTGATGTTATAATAGTTGATGTAAAATGGAGTCCAGTAGTTATTTGAGACTCAGATAGACTTGTAGAAAGTTCCAGTCCTGAGCTATCGAATTGTCAAGTCCTCAGAGAAACAGCTGACCACACCAGTCGAGGCCAGAACCATCTTCTAAGAAGATAGAATAATCCCCAGACACCAGGCGCATCCTAAAGAGACACACGGGGCATCCATGCGATGAGACCAACCAGAAACCGGGCACCAGGATGGATCAGACAGGTCCGGAGGGCAGAGGGAGTCTGGATCACTGGCAGCTCAGGAACCACATGTGTAGCTCGACAGAGAGAGAGAGAGAAAGAGTGAAAGGGGGAGACGGGGAGAGAGGAAAGAGAAAGAGGGGGAGGAAGAGAAGAGGAGGAGAGATTGCAATTAGGTATGGTCACAGTCACAATGTCTAATGTGAATGTATATTTACTGTAGAGGGCAAGCAGGGACTCCGGCAGGACTAACTATGACAGCATAACTAAAAGGGAGAGCCAGAAGGAAACACAAACATGAGGGCTCCCTGAGATGTAAAGCAAACAATCACCTCACCGTCAACAAACCTGAGTGATCAAATGAGAGTGAGGAATACAGCATCTAAACATACCAGTTCACCATAATACTCTACGTCCATGAGTCCCCCAGATCTGCTCCTTTACCTTATGGCAAATCTATTTATAAAAATGCTTGGCTAAATAAATAGGTTTTGAGCCTAGACTTAAACACTGAGACTGTGTCTGAGTCCCGAACACTATTTGGAAGACTATTCCATAATTTTGGGGCTTTGTAAGAAAAAGCTCTGCTCCCAGCTGTAGTTTTCATAATACGCGGTACTGATAAGCAGCCTGCATCCTTTGACCGAAGTAGGCGTGGCGGATCGTAAGACACTAGCAGTTCGCTCAGATACTGTGGGGCGAGACCATTTAATGCCTTATATGTCAAGAGTAGTATTTTAAAATCAATGCGAAATTTCACAGGGAGCCAATGCAGTGAAGATAGGATAGGGGTGATGTACTCATATCTTCTGGTTCTAGTGAGGACTCTCGCTGCTGCATTCTGGACTAGCTGAAGCTTGTTTAACAACCAGACAATAAGGCATTACAATAGTCTGTAATGGAAAAATCCTATTTTAATTATATGTATTAATTCTATTTGATTCTTGTAGTAAGTGTGTAACGTAGGCCTTAGAAGTTTGAACTTAGTTGTCGAAGCTTAGAGACACAAGGCCGAGAACAGAATAGAAACACCCTGATTGTAGTTGTCCCTGAATAAATGATAAGGTATGGACATCTAGTCTGGGGCAGATAAAGAGTCATGAGTTTGAATGTAGGAACTTCACGTACGGGGCGTTGATTATGTTAACAGAGATGTTTGTGTATAAAATAGGTCAGCTAGAGAAAGAGATCACCTTTCTCTTTGCTGCAACTGTTTGCTGTATGAGACTGGTCCTTCTGCAGAAGTTTAAAATAAAACCTTTGTTACTTTGCTCTTACCCAGTGTATGGATTACTTGTCTTTATATTGGTTTCAGAATTTCCACCACAACTTGGCGTTGTCGGCAGTTCTCCGTGTTTGAGGAGGGCATTGGAGAATCCCGGGGAGGCGTAAGCGCTGACGCCTTGAAGGCTTTTCACTTCATCTCAAATGCTTAATTGGCAATCGAGCGTGAGAGGACCGGGGATTCACCATGTCACCTCAACACCGGAGTTAAAAGAACTAAAATAGTGTGGTAAGGAAATTTTTTAAGTTGTAAGTCTTTAAGTTGTAATTGTTAAAGTAAGTTGTAATTGTTAAAGTTAAAGTAAGTTGTAATTGTTAAAGTCAAATAAGTTGTAATTCAGTATTAAGTGCACTTTCTCACAGTGGCTGGGATAGATTTAAACTTGGATCTATCACACGAGTCTGGGATTCGTGAAAAGTACCCAAAAAAGTGCAAAGGCGCACAAAAGAGAGAGAGATAGGGTACTGGTTTCGCCTCGTTTCCGAAAAACTTGGCCCCGCAGCAGACGTGCTCGGTGTGAGGACCTCCGGAGGTAAAAGCAAGTCAGAGTGCAGGGTTGCAAGGTGCACACGTAAAAGTCAAGAGGACTTTACGGGAAAAACAGTCAAGGGGACTGTTGAGGTAAATTAAGGTAGAGTGTAAAGTGCACCGGTAAAGTCAAGAGGACTTTATGGCAGAGTGCAAACTGATGCACCGGTAGCAGTCAAGGAGACTGTGAGAGCTCACTGTGAGTTAGTGGCACGTGTAAATTGACAAGTAAAAATCATGGGTAACAAAAAAAAAAAAAAAAAAAAAAAAGATTGTTACGCTTGTGGCGTTCCTTGGTAAAGATAACATCTAAATTATGTTTGAGAAATGTGGAAATCCAGGGAAAACAAAAGAAAAAAAAAAGAGAAATGTAGAATTATTAATTACTGAGATTGCTTTTGAGTTGTGGATGTGTGAATCATGTGTAGATAGATAATTACAATAACAAAAAGAATAACAAAGTAAACATTAATTGGGTAGGATTTAATATGTGGAAGGCAGAAGCAGAAACAGGAGAGAAAAACGCATACAACCTAAAATGCAACCACAAAACATTGATCCTTTTCAGTGTGTTTAGTTTGTTTCAGATCCCGACCTGGACGGCTGCCCCCCGCGACCCCCAGCTCTTAGACAGATAGCCCCTTCAGCAGATCCAGTAAGACAACATGGACAAGAGACTTCTCGGCAGGCCCCAGGCCCCAGCACAGCCAGCACAGCAAGCACAGCCAGCACAGCAAGCACGGCTCTGTCTCCAATTTCGTCACATACTCGAACCAAGGCTCAGCTGAAAAGAGAAAAGGCTGATCGACAACCACCACCTGATGACAGCGAGGACGAGAGAGAGGAACTCTTAGGAGCTACAGGAAGTGTTCATCAAGTAATCACTGCTCCAATGATGGAAGTAGCAGGGGCGGATGGCACAGCGATGCTTGTTCACCGACCATGGACAATAAAGGACATCGAAAATGCACATGGACAACTCCCAGACCCGAGAGAGGGGGGAGGACAGAAATTCGGTGATGAAATGAGCAGATTTTGCTCAGAGTTTCGCCCGACATCTTATGAAATGCGACGACTTTTGGGGAGAAAACTAGGTGCGGACTTTGCAAAGATTAAGTATTCCTGGCCAACGGACAATGTTTTCGCACGGCGAGCTCAGGCTGATCATGAAGAAAACCAAGCATTTAACGGTTTTGTGGTGTGCCTTACAGCAGCGTGTAAAGAAGCGTTCCCAGCAAAAATAGATATGACTAAAATATCAATGTGCAAACAACAACCAGGAGAGAGAGCGTGTCACACTATCTCACCCGCCTCACTGAGGTACATGATGCAAACAGCGGATTGGAGAGGCCTGCAGACATTTCTGTGGCAGCAATTTCACCGTATGAAGCACATTTGAGGACAACACATGAAGAAATTGTAAGGTGTCAAAGTAGCAGTAGCACTGAGTAACATTGGTGACATATAAAAGTAATTAGAGTTAAAAGTAAGTGTTGTAACTACTGACAGGATAGAAGACTGTTTTAGAGGACGGAGAATATTAGTGACTGAGATTATTCACACTACAGACATTGAATTAGCTGGACTGGACCCTTGCTTACAAATGAGAAAACACCCCAAAGCAATTTGGGTAACTTTAGGAATAATAATAGTTATGGTTACCCTGACGTGCCTACTTATTGAGAATTCGGAGAGAAACGGCGTTGGTAAAGTCTATTTAACAAACTCAAGCCACATGCATTTAACTAGAATAAAGAGAAGAGACAGCATGATAAAAAGGCATAACACTAATCTCAATAGATGTGCAGGGAAATTGGGAATGTGCCCTATCATTAGACATTGCTGATAATATAACAGACATACACAACCTCTTGTGTTGTGTATGCCATGTCATGTCCTCGGGCTGGGTAGCACTGCCCCTAAATAATGTCACAGCAGCAGAAGCAAATGCAGACAACACGTCTTGTATTATACCGATAACCACCATGGCCATCTTACAGATATCAGCATAATACAAACAAACAGGGAGCTATTGCTCCCCATTGCCTGTTAAGGTATTTCAATTGGACAGGCTCATGTTATCCTGCATATGTAACTCCTAGTGTGTCAGTACACACAGAAAATCCGTGGAGGCCACGGATGTCAGAGAATAGAAGAAAAAGAGATGTCCCTATTAAATTTCATGGTTACACTTTAGGAAACCTATGGACTAGCCCAGGAGCAAATGTAGGCTGGTCACTCTTCCTCGGCGGAGGAACAGCTGTAGCCCTAAACAAGGTAAATGGTTTAGCATACATGTTACTAATACTAAAAAATGACACCGTAAAGGCCTTTCACGCCTTTCAATGTTGATCATCAGAATATCAGCAACATCATAAACCGCATGAAGAAGGCTTTGCAACCACCTCCCCAAGTAAAGTCTTGGATCTCGTGGTTAACGCAATTATGGGGAGGCTGGGGTTTGTAAGCAAATTTTGATCAACATATATTTATGCAAGTAGAAATATAAAAAGAACTATAAGTGTACCATTATAGTATAAAAGAGAGGACAAGAGTTAGGAACAGCGAACTGCCACACTGGGGGGGAACTGGAAAAGTCCCTAGAATCTGGGGAGCATGACAGGTCGTAAAGCATAGACGAGATAAGGTGCCAGGTGTCGGACTTGGCAGAGTGTGAGCACACACACTTAATGAAGTATTAAAACAAGTGATAGACACACGTACACATGTTTAAGTAAAATTATAGACAAAGATCTAAAAGACACAATCAGGTTTTAAAAATACAGAGCTTAATAAAGTAGGAAAAATAAACTAGTATGTGCATCTACATAATACCAAGTAAAGAGATGCTTATACATGGGCCATCTTTTGAGAACTGTAGAAAAGACCAGGAGCAGCCAACAAAACCAAGGACAGAAGATAAGATAAGGGAGACATAAGACCAGAAACCAAAAAATAATTGGACGAACCTGAAAAGAGTAATGAGGGAAAGAACGGATGGTCAGGCCATAGAAACTTGATAAGAGAGGGGCTAACAGGGTGACTATGTAATTAATCATACATTAAAACCAAAATTCAGAAGGATCAGGAGACAATGTGTCTATGTGTCTGTGCGCAGGTGGCCGGAATCTGCCAACAGAATGTGTGTGCGCAGAGTGATAAGGAAGAGACACAGAGCAGGGGTTTCCCCTATGTGTGTGTGAAAATGGCCATGGGCACAGACTGGATGGACAGACAAGAAATAAATCAGAGCCACAGAGAGTTTTATGAATAACATATTAATAAGAGTAAGACACAGGATAAAATACAGTAAGCGTATCTACATGATAATAATATAAAATACAAAATATAAAAGCCCAACGTAAAATACAAAACACAAGGGGTAAAAAGCATCGACAGAAATAAAAGTCCTCAGAAGGAACACGATCTGAACTGCCCTGGCTGTCCGAGTGATCCACAGGGGTGATGTCATCCATGGAGAAGTTGCAGTTAGCTATAAAATAGAATAAAATGTATAAAAACATTGAATAGGGTAAAATAAGGCAAATAAGTAATAAATAATAAATAAATTAAGTACAGTAGTATAAAGGAGATGCTTACCCATGACTGGTCTTTTGAGAAATGAAGAATAAACCAAAGAAACACGAGGAAAGAAGTCTTGAGAACAAGCAACACCCCTATATTATTATATAGACTCGAAAAATGTAAAGATAATGAGAAAAAGCGCTCAAGCATAACAAGAGTCAGATAAGCACAAGGAGACGTTAAATAACAAGGTGTAATGATAACAAGAAAGAGTTATGAGCATGGAAAGGAGTCAGATAGCGAGGTGAATGGTACAAGATAAGAGAAAAATTTAATTATAATGGAAGAATTAATTGATAGAAACTGGAATAAAACAATTGATAGAACTGGATTATAATGGAATAAAAAATTTGATGTGGTCAGCAAAAAGAGTGTACAGAGGAGGGGTCGGGAAATTCCCCGGGACTCCCCCCTCCTCCTCATTGAAGTGTATAAAAGGTGTGTGTCTTTTACTGTGAATTCAGTCTGCTCTTGACAGTGCTTGTATTTACGACCTAAGCATTGCAAGTGCGGCTCACTGGGTTTTATTGCTGCAATAAATCCTCTTACTTCTTCCAGTTCTGTGTGGCGTCTGAAATCTTCTTTAATTTTGATTGTAACTAATTTGTTAACTGTTTGATATTTTAAATTGTAGGCAACATTCAACTGGTGGAAGAATTTTCTCCCACAGGTTATTGGCTGGTTTATAGTGTTTTACCAATTGGGATTATAATCTTGTTAGGCCTCTGTATAACACCCTGTATTTGCAGATGTATACAGGGACTAGTTCTGAACACAGTTAATTATTAAATGTTAAGACAGACTGACAACATAAAACGGAAAACGGACTGGGACGACCCGACTTCTGACAGAGTTCAAAATTCCGGTGACTATCATTTTGAATGTTTAGATCATGATATGGAAGAAGACATAATGTAAATTTTTTTTATGCTTTTGTGTCAGGGGTCTATCCCCATAAAGACAGCTGTAGTGTCCTCTGTGTGCATTAGAGTGCTAGTGATGATGTTGTTAAAAACCCAGGTTGGAGAGACAATATCTGATGAAATTTACCTAATGCATAGCTTATTAGTATTGTTTTGAATTGTAGAATTAAAATATTTAGGTTGTCATAGAATGACAAAAGGGGGAAATTGTAATGGAAAAATCATATTTTAATTATATGTATTAATTCTATTTGATTCTTGTAGTAAGTGTGTAACGTAGGCCTTAGAAGTTTGAACTTAGTTGTCGAAGCTTAGAGACACAAGGCCGAGAACAGAATAGAAACACCCTGATTGTAGTTGTCCCTGAATAAATGATAAGGTATGGACATCTAGTCTGGGGCAGATAAAGAGTCATGAGTTTGAATGTAGGAACTTCATGTACGGGGCGTTGATTATGTTAACAGAGATGTTTGTGTATAAAATAGGTCAGCTAGAGAAAGAGATCACCTTTCTCTTTGCTGCAACTGTTTGCTGTATGAGACTGGTCCTTCTGCAGAAGTTTAAAATAAAACCTTTGTTACTTTGCTCTTACCCAGTGTATGGATTACTTGTCTTTATATTGGTTTCAGAATTTCCACCACAAGTCCAACCTAGAAGTGATAAAAGCATGAACTAGTTTTTCTGCATCGTTTAGCGACAATATATTTCTTATTTTGGCGATATTTCTGAGGTGAAAGAATGCTATCCTGGTGATATTATCTACATGAACTTCAAATGAAAGGCTGGAATCTATAATCACGCCGAGGTCTTTTACTGTTGCACTTGACGGAACAGAAAGGCCATCTAAAGTTACGGTGTGATCTGAGATTTTACTTCTAGCTGTATGCGGTCCTATGACTAGAACTTCTGTCTTATCCGGATTAAGCAGAAGGAAGTTAATTAGCATCCAATTTCCAGAGGTGGAAAGAGTAATAAAATTTTGTACTCAAGTAAAAGTACTGTTACTTCAGTGAAATTTTACTTAAGTACAAGTAAAGTTACAATTATAAAAATCTACTCAAGTAAAAGTAAAAAGTAGCTCATTAAAAAATTTACTCAGAGTAAAAGTTACCGAGTTACTTTTTTATTTTTTTTAACAGCGGGGGTGGGATGAGGCATTCTAGCATAGTTAAAAAAAAATGAGCAGATATAAATCTCAAACTCGTTGTTTTTAACTGAAGGAACACCTTTGCATAATAAAGCTGTTGTCTTTGTTGTGCTTGAAAATCAAAGTGGTCACTTAAATATGGTGTTACGTCCCAGTCTAGGGTCATACAGCAAAAGACTGGTTCAGGGTTCTATTTATAATATATATAACTGTATGGAAATGGTGGTATATGGCAGAAAGAACTAGATCCAATCATTAACTGATGAAATAATGAGGTTTGTATACACACACACACACACACACACCAGGAGGAGGATCAGATTCAGGTTGGACCCAGGCCAAAATAATTTAAACAAAATGGTATTTATATTTAGTAGCTAGATTACATGCAAAAAAACAACAACAAAAAAACACACACACACACACACACACACACACACAAACAAAAATTCAGGTACCTTCCCGGACTCCCTAAACCAAAAACAATGAAATTATCTACAAATATATACAAAGACCAACCAAACCAAAGGGACAAAGCAATAATCAAAGTCAATTGGAGGCAAAAAGTCAAAACCAGAATACACAACCAAATATCAAACGTCAAAATCACAACCTCTTTCGTCTTTCCCGCGTCTCTCTCCGGTTTATACATGGTCGCGCTAGTCGATGACGTCACTCAGGGCGGAAGCGACCGTGTGGAAGGTCAGGGAGATGCCGATGTCAGAAAACCTGGAGTGGAGTCTGGAGCGGTGCGCGACCAGGACATGATACACACACGCGAGCGCTACGGAGCATTTATACAAAGCATAATATTTTTATTATTTTCGCATTTTCATTCATTTATTTTTTACTCAGTAGCGAATATGATTTAAAATGTAGCGAATTACAATACTTCAAACAAAACGTACAGATGTCGCCCTTAAAACCCTGCGTGTTTTCCCGCGGGATGCCGCAATTTAGCGCGCGGCGTGCCGCGTCTTGCCGGAGGCAACATTCGGGAATTTTAAATAAATGTGTTGCGCTTCACTGAATATCCGCCAGATGGCGCATGGAAGGACTTTATCTAAAAGCCGGACCAAGTACAACAATGAATGTAAGGACGCGGATGAACAGTGCTGAAGCGAACATGAATTTTATTTTGTTTTATAATAGATCTTTCATGATGAATGAGTGTATATGTGCTTCACATTATCAAACACAGGCAAAGGAGACAGAAATTATTGAGGGATCCACTGAAAAAAGTAAACCTAGTTTAATGTGTTTTTTTTTCTCATTCCATTAGTAAAAAAAATAATTTGCTCTTTTTAACTGAAGTGTCTAATTTATGCTTATGGGTGAATCTTTTTTTTTTTTTTTAGTATAATGCTGTTTACAGCAGGAAACCAAAGTGAAATATTTCATTTTGATCAAGGTACTCTTATTAGGTTGAGTGTGATTTGCGCATGCGCAGTCTTTAGACCATAGTTTTGCCGGTATAATTTTATTTCCGCCTCAAACCGGAGCATGACGTTGAAACAAGTAAGGAAGGATATCAGAACCTGTATTTCAGTTACTGTTAGTTAAAGCCCCTGATTAAACTTAAATCTAATCCATTCACAAAGGACATTTCTGCTTCAAACCGTGTCTCATGACCTCATGACGCAGCATTTTCACGGACTGAATCACATGCGGGTGGAGATTCTCAAAGAAAACTCCTTTAAACCAGGTAAGAAAGCAAACTCATGTCATTTCTATGTTAAATGTATCTCTTCTATGAGCAAATTCATGATTTATGTCAGGAACAACTACTTTGTAGATTGAGTTTTGTGTCCGTGTTTGCTACTGTAGCTAAAACCACCTATATTACCTGCATTAGCATTAGCTAACTAACGTGGTGATTTTCAAAAACACCGGAGTTTATACAGTAAGTCAGCGGCGCCGAAGAAAATAATTATATTTAAGTACCGTTGGTTAACGATGTAAAAATTAATAGGAAAGTGACGTAAACATAGAACAAGCTAATTTGGAGTGAGTGCTGTTTGTAGTGTACTGCTTTCTATACTTTATACACACTGTAATTAAGATTTGCTAACATAAGAACTTGAGCCAGTCTAATTTTTGTTTTTACCTTTTTTTTTTTTTTTTTAAAGATCAGTAATGAGTTTCTGAGAATTATATCTGCTCCACTTCAAGCAAGATTACTGGTTTCCTTGGACAAGCAACACTACAAACTAATTGAGATCATCAGAAACTAGGGAGGAACCCGTCAGAGAGAAGACCAGAGATATAATCTTCATCTTCAAGTTCTTGATCTGGTATGTATGGTACGGTTCAGGACCAGGGAGGGAGCCGGAGACAGCAGAACAAAGAGATGATATTGCCAGCAGCAGCACAGGGAGCACAGTTTTTAGTTTAGATCTCATGTTTACATTTTATTGTATGTTGATGGCTTGACTGTAAACAACAAACAATGCAATAAATGTATAAAAAAATATATATATTTATTGTCTCTTTCCAGGACCAGGCATATCGTTCAATTATTTTTTGGCCAAATAGGCAGTCGTAACAAGAGGTGAGGGCGCGCGCGTCATCACATGTGCTTAGCCGACTCTGCGTTCACCGTAAACTTCAATATACATAGACGTTTATATTTTTGTTTATTTGTATATGTATGTTATTAATTTTACTTTTTTAGAGATTGTATGTGCGTGCACGGAGAGTATGTGTTGATAAGTTTATGTGGATAAGTTGATAAGTGTATCAGAAAGCATTAAAATGTTCATTTGAATTAAAATGACACACACACGTCTGTGTATACAGTATATCAATTACATATATATCAATTTCATTAGTTCGTTCATTCTATTTGAAGCTTCGGATGTTTTTTTTTTTTTTGGTTTGGTTAGATTAGTTCTGAACTCGCTTCCGTGAAACTATCGCTAAAACAATGTACTGAGCCCTCCTGAGGATATAAAGCTTTATTATTGTGTTTGAATAAATATTCAGATCTACCACAGCAGGTAATAAACTATGGTGTGTCATAAGCGAAGCAAACACCACGATTATGCCTCGTTTCGTTCGACGGGAACGTGGTTCACTTGGCCGCGGTGTATTATAAACCTGTGGAATGTTTCACTGTTTATGCTCACATAAGAGGAACAAAAGCTCAATGAGGACTAAACCAATGATTTCGGTAACTCCACTGAGTGTAACATCTGCATAGTGACACTGAACATCTTCACTTTTCCGTTTACCTCTGAAAAAAAAGCTGTATTTTGTTTGTTTATATTTAGAGTTTTTATAACAGTAGAACAAGTACCCGCACACACATAGACACACACACACAGACACACACATAGACACACACACACACAGACACACACACTCCCCTGAGCCCTCGGGAAACATCCAATCACCGTCGGTATACAAATGAGTCAAGACGTAGCCTAACGTGGTGTCGTGTCGGATTTCAGTGGTCACGGAGTGGGAAGACTTTGAAGAAGCTGCAGTGACAGTGAACAGCTGAACAACTTCACTTTTCCGTTTACCTCTGAGGAAAAAAAGCTGTATTTTGTTTGTTTATATCTAGAATTGTTATAGTAGTAAGAGAAAGTTTTAGTTTGGTCTGTATTGTAGTTCGCACCCTTGTAGAGAATAAATAAATGAATAACACCTTCATATCCCCTCTCAAGAGTGTCATAGTCCATTGTTAGTTTTAATGATCTGGCTGAAACTAATTATCACTACATAAGTACCCTAACACCATTGATCATGAGTCTCAGCTGAACCTAATTCTATACTTGTAACAGAAAATGTAGATGCAGATTCCAAATGTGTATTTATATAATAGATAGATAGATGGATAGATAGATAGATGTGTGTGTGTGTGTAGGCTCTACGCAGGGGCAAGAGAGGGCAGCGCACCCTTAAATGTCTGCACATGTTAATATATTCCTAAAATGTATGTATTACAAGTTGATGAACTGATCTGCGGTAGCGATGACGTCACAGTCCGACAGCTTTAGAATGATGTTTGATCAGGTCTACTGTATATTCTGAACATAGAACTGCAAAATGTCTGATACAATACTTTGGGGGAAACAAAGACTTAAACTGTTAAGTAATAACATTATTAATAACAAATATGTAATAGTTTTGATATTTGAAAATTTTTTATTTTAATGTAAAAGGACTATAGATAGAGACTTATAAGCAGCTGGTGTATCCGGGTTGTTTAATGAACTTTAAGCAAAAAGACAACATGTATTCATCTGTTTAATATAAATTACTGTTTTAACTTTGACTAGTTTTGGAAGAATAAATTGAATTGTTAAAGTTATAGTCATGTTTTGCGTGTTTTAATTTTGGGGGATTGTTTGGGTATTTAAAAATTGTTTAGTTGAACCAACAACTTCAATGGGCAAAAAATGGGACACAACTTTGTTTTAAATAGTCAAAGAGTTGGGCTGAAAATAATAATAATAATAATTATTGATCATAGAAACAAATGAAACCAGTTAAACACTTGATTATATGTATTTGTGTTTGTGATTGTGACCCATAATAATTTTTTCTCAGTATAAATAAATGTTTTGGGTTTTAAGAACTCCAAAAGAGCAACGACAAACTTGGTATTCTCCATTGAGGTTTCTCACCTTCCACTCCTGGTGTTAATTGCTCTGTGTGTGCGTGTGTGTTTTTGGCGGGGGGATGGGTGTGTGTGTGTTTTCGGCTGTTCAGCAGTTCTAAACACAAGCACAGTTTTTGTCCTTAACTAAAATACTTCAATACGTTAATAATGAATTAATTTTGTTGAATAAGGTAATAAGCGATATTTAAACCAAACCAGTAAGTTAAGTAAGTGTTCCATACATTAAAGTACTGTGTATAACCAAGTGCCCTAGCAAACACAGTTACAGTTTACAGTACAAACAGAGTGTGTGCGCTGGGGGGATTGGAAGGTGAGCGAGAATACTCATTTACAAGACAAAAGACGGTCAGAGGCAGCGCCGTTCTAGACCAGACAACACGGGGTGGGGGGAGGGGGGCATCATGTTCAAGCACTGTTTTTACCTGGCCTTACTGTATAGTAACAGTATTGTATTTGCTGAATTGTGTTGAGGCACGCAAACCCCCAGACCACAATAAGGTGGCAATCCCTCAGGGGGAAACTAAAAAATAAATATATATATATATATAATTATATAATAAAATATCCTTAATCCAGATTTTATCAATGACATAACATTTATCTAAGCTGGATGGTCAAATTCTCAAAAACGTTTAACCTAAAGTAAGACTTAACACACTATAACTAAAATATTTACAAAACTGAAAGGTTGTCTTATGAATAATAAAAAATACAAACTAAATTAAAACAGATGGGCTGTTGAACAGATCATAATATGTTTTATGTTTTCTGATTATAAATGATATATGGGTTGATTTTAGAAAGGCTAAATCAAATAGCTAGTTTTGGTAATGTCAGTCCAGTAACTATACTATGTAAAAGTAATTATAATATGAAATAATTAAGGGCAGGACCTAACCTAATGTTAATAATTTACACCATGATAACATTAGTATTCATGTTTTTGTATTTTTGTATTAACATTTTAAATGTTCAAATGAATGTTTCAGAGTATATAATTTGTCGTGTCATCTGTGATTGAGACCCATGAGTTAAATTGAAATATTTTTTATAGGTAGTAAGCCAGGTTTTAGTAACCTGCTTTAGTAATGGGCTCTAAAAGACAATGGAACATTACAGAACGTGCGAGTTGACGCCCATGCACAGATTAAAATGTTCATTTGAATTAAAATGACACACGCATGTCTGTGTGTGTGTATATATATATATATATATATATATATATATATATATATATATATACCCTAAAAAATGCTGGGTTAAAAACAATCTGGGTTGTTTTTAACCCAGCTGCTGGGTAAATATAGGACTAACTAAATGCTGGGTTAATTTAACCCAGCAAGATGGGTTAAATATTCAATCCAAATGCTAGGTCATATTTAACTATAATGCTGGGTTAATTCTACCACATAAATGGTTCAAATGTTCTACCCATATGTTTGGGGTTTGTTGGTTCATTTTAACTGGAATGTTGGGTTAATTCTACCTCACAAATAGATTATTATTATTTTCATGTTTTACAGTGAATCTGTAAAAAAAACACCCATGTCTATTAAACAGTTAAATTATTTTGATATACTTGCCTATTACAAAAAAACATACATATATGCAATAAACACCATCCTATTACATGTTCTTAGAAAAAAATATTTATTTTTCAAAAGCACAAGAACAGATAATCAACAGCGACATCATTACTATACTATCATTGATAAGGGCGGGATGGAGTAATTGCACAAATAGACTGAGGCAGCTTCTACAGAGCAGGATCTCTCTGTGACTTCAGATATCTTTTCTGCAGAACAAAACTATTCAGCTATTTTTTTTTTGGTTTGGTTAGATTAGTTCTGAACTCGCTTCCGTGAAACTATCGCTAAAACAATGTACTCAACCCTCCTGAGGATATAAAGCTTTATTATTGTGTTTGAATAAATATTCAGATCTACCACAGCAGGTAATAAACTATGGTGTGTCATAAGCGAAGCAAACACCACGATTATGCCTCGTTTCGTTCGACGGGAACGTGGTTCACTTGGCCGCGGTGTATTATAAACCTGTGGAATGTTTCACTGTTTATGCTCACATAAGAGGAACAAAAGCTCAATGAGGACTAAACCAATGATTTCGGTAACTCCACTGAGTGTAACATCTGCATAGTGACACTGAACATCTTCACTTTTCCGTTTACCTCTGAAAAAAAAGCTGTACTTTGTTTGTTTATACACACACATAGACACACACACACACACACAGACACACACACTCCCCTGAGCCCTCGGGAAACATCCAATCACTGTCGGTATACAAATGAGTCAAGACGTAGCCTAATGTGGTGTCGTGTCGGATTTCAGTGGTCACGGAGTGGGAAGACTTTGAAGAAGCTGCAGTGACAGTAAACAGCTGAACAACTTCACTTTTCCGTTTACCTCTGAGGAAAAAAAGCTGTATTTTTATTTGTTTATATCTAGAATTTTAATAGTAGTAAGAGAGAGTTATAGTTTGGTCTGTACTGTTGTTCGCACCCTTGTAGAGAATAAATAAATGAATAACACCTTCATATCCCCTCTCAAGAGTGTCATAGTCCATTGTTAGTTTTAATGATCTGGCTGAAACTAATTATCACTACATAAGTACCCTAACACCATTGATCATGAGTCTCAGCTGAACCTAATTCTATACTTGTAACAGAAAATGTAGATGCAGATTCCAAATGTGTATTTATATAATAGATAGATAGATAGATAGATAGATGTGTGTGTGTGTGTGTGTGTGTGGGCTCTACGCAGGGGCAAGAGAGGGCAGCGCACCCTTAAATGTCTGCACATGTTAATATATTCCTAAAATGTATATATTACAAGTTGATAAACTGATCTGCGGTAGCGGAAAAATCCGCTGAAATAGGACAGGCACACGCGCGCGCACACACACCCATACACACGCGCGCGCACACACACACACACACAGACACACCTCCCTTGAGCCCTGCGTCTGTCGGATTTCAGCGGTCACGGAAAGACTTTGAAGCAGTTTATATATGAATCTAAGCTTGAACTTATCAGCATTGTAAATATATAATACTTTTCAAATAAAATCGCTATTACTTTGACCCTGAAGTTTAGTTTAGCACACACAAAAAACAGAAAAGTCATTTCTGGTAAATCAACGGAATGTGTAGTTTATTTACAGTAATTCATTAAAAAATGAATATACATTGTACAGTACACGGTAAACACGGGAAAGATTACAAAATGAAAAAACAAACAGTGTCTACTTTATAAACAGCTTAGTATGTGCGTCGAGATGCTGAAATCCCTTGCATGTTTTTGCTTCCAAGTGGAGAGATATTTGACCGATAGCCTAGAACAAAAGATCTATAGGTGTGATCACAACCCCCTCCGACCGACCGTGCCATCAATCACTGACCACCTCAGAAGTTCCCTCCAATGTATGGCTGCAATACTTGTTTTGCAAGTATTTTTAACACCATTCAAAGGCTTCAAAGGGGCAGTTATCGGCTATGACACGTTGAAGGAGAACTTAATAGTTCTCAAAAATAGTGTAAATGTCTGCAACAATCACTAACCAGTAAAATGTTTTTTTTTTAATTAAACACGAAAATATTAATTATATTTCCATATATATACATACACACACACACACACACAAGGGCGTAGGTTTGCTACCTATGACTCCAACTAATACCCCATCCCCCAATGCCCTTTTTTCCCCAATATCTTATTTTGTATTCAACAAAATAAAGAAAATCATTAAAGTTTGGAACCACTTAAGGAGTAAATAGTGAGTAAAGTTTTTTTGGGGGTGAACAATGGCTTTGACCCTAACTCTTCCCCTCTGACTGCACTAGGACCGGACAGCATTGCCACCTGATGAAATAGCGTGACAAAAAAGTGAAATGTCCGTTCAAAACTTTTGCCAAAAACACTAATGAATCACTTATCCTGAGGCATCCAGAGAAGGACCAGCTCCAACTGGATTCAGCTTTATGATGGTTGGAGCTACACATGCTGCTCCTGTGCTTCCAGTGATCCAGACCTCATCTGCCCTCTGCACCTACTGACTCGTCCCTATGCTGAACTGGTCTTCATGACAATTTAAATAATTTCTGTCATATTGAATTTTCACCTGCACAACACACAAGATGTTATATCATTTCTATCTGTTATCGCCCAAATGAGGATGGGTTCCCTGTTGAGTCTGGTTCCTCTCAAGGTTTCTTCCTAATGCCATCTCAGGGAGTTTTTCCTTGCCACCGTCGCCGTCACCCTTGGCTTGCTCATCAGAGACATTTCATTCATTCATCTCATTATTATCTGCACATTTCTCTCACACATCCACACTTCCAATTATTTTCTTTTCTATAATTATTATTATTATTATTTGTTTTTATTTATTTATTTTCTATTATAATTTTATTTATTTATTTATGACTTTATATATAATTATTCTATATATATAATATAGAATATGTTTGTTTTGTTTTTTTTGTTTTTTTGTCTGTTAAATTTCTAAAATTTTTGTGAAGCTGCTTTGAGACAATGACCATTGTTAAAAGCGCTATATAAATAAAATTGAATTGAATTGAATTGAACTTACATCCTCAGCCTATCACTCCTCATAATGCTAAATATTAGTATAATCAACATGTATAATACACGCACACATATTATATGTTATATACTGTATAATCAACATTCAGATTGACCTCCTGTGAACTCGCCTCTTCACCTGAACTACAACATGGCTGATCTGCTTCTGTCCCCTAATTGAAAAACATTGAGGGATTCCTTATGAGCATGGACAGAGAATGCCTCAGCCTATTATTGGTAACAATGTTAAATCTCAGGACAACTACAGTGGCTTGCAAAAGTATTCGCCCCCCGTGAACCTTTCCACATTTTGTCACATTACAGCCACAAACATGAATCAATTTTATTGGAATTCCACGTGAAAGACCAATACAAAGTGGTGTACACGCGAGAAGTGGAACGAAAATCATACATGATTTAAAAAATTTTTTTTTTTACAAATAAATAACTGAAAAGTGAGGTGTGTGTAATTATTCAGCCCCCTTTGGTCTGAGTGCAGTCAGTTGGCCATAGACATTGCCTGATGAATCCACTCATACACCACAGTCTACTATTTCTCTGTGCGCGCGCTGCAGCCTGTGAATGAATACACGCAGCGGAGGTTTTACATATTTAAAACGTAAAAAGGTGTCTCCATCATAAATAGCCCTGAATTAACTATATATAACTATATATATATATAACTATATATATATATAATATATACACGTTTTGTGAGATTTTCCCTTACTTGGTTTTATCAATTTATATTACTCCCTATAATAATGTAAACATTGCTAATTTATGTTTTGGAAAGAAACTTAAGTAATTATTTCATCGATATCTTTCATAAATCACACAACTAAAATATAATTAAACAGTTTATTCACCAACATTACCAAATATTTGTGACATTCACAGTCTAGATCCAAGTTGTCTTTTTAATAAAAGTGCATTCAGCTAAATTTTGCATCCATATAAAAAAACTGCACGGCACCAGGGCCTGAAATACTTGTTTTAAACAAAATTGTGTAAAATAATAATAATAATAATAATAATAATAATAATAAATAAATAAATAAAATACAGCATTCATTTAGAAATAAAATGCAGCAGAAAATACTTTAAACAAACTGTAGAATAAACGTTAAAACATAATAGCCCTCTGAAGCAGTGAAGTTGCAACTTTCAAATCAGCACTCTGGACTAGTGCACTTAAAAGTATGCCATTGAAACCTTAATGCATGAAAACATTTTAAGCTGAACATGTAAACACAACATGTAAACACTTGTAGTCAAGCCAAATCAAATGTTTTAAGATGATAACTTCATCTTTAAAGCTTGCACTTTTGGTGATAGCTTAATCCCATCAAGTTCTAGAAGAACTTTCTGAAAATAGCCTCTCCTTCAAGGATTATGGATACACCAACCGGTTCTTCCCCTTCAACAGCACGGACGACAAGGATTTTAAGAAGGTGTCACTTCGTCTGTCCCCCTGCATAAAATTTACAAAAAATAAATCATTTATTTTGAGAAACAAAAAAAATCTGAATTGCTTCAACCTGTGCTGACTTCATTGAGAAAAAAATAATAATAAAAATAAATGATAATAAAAAAATGACCATCACTTCATATACTTCATATTCTTAAACTTGGGTTAAATTGCTTTAGCACTAATCTTGCATCAGTAAAACATGGCATGAGATGGCTTTACAGTGTCAGGAAATCCTATGATGAATGCTGAGTTTGTATTTAAAGGGTTAGTCCAAACATGAAAATTCGTTCAATAATTACTCATATTTATATATTCATTTGCATTTATATGCTTCTGTCCAATACAACAAACACTATATTCAAGGTATTAATAAATTGTATAATTAATAAGAAAACAATGCTTTACCAGGCAATCATCAAAGAGATCCTCTTCAGATTCACGTCTCATCTTTACGCTTTGTTTCTGTGAAAATATTTACATTGTATCATTACATAATCTTTTATTCGTACAACTACATTTAGGCCTTTATCCAAAGCAAATTACAAAAGAGGAAGGCATCAAGCATGTCAAGCAGTGCTACTAACACAAAGTTTCTGACACCGTTAGAAACAGATATTTGCATTTCTGCTTTAATATCCGTGTTATTTATTGGTGACTTTGACGGTTGTCTGTTACAATATTTTTCTTAAATATTCACCATTCAAATAATTGTTTTATGTAGATAAGTTACAGCAGAATTCGTAGAAAACAGACAAAATAATGTATTTAGTCTTTCTAAATACCATAATTGATTTTTATTTTGTTTTACTGTTCAAAAGTAGCAGTTATTCTTCAATGAATGTTTTCTATAATGAGGATTAACGTCTGCTTTGGAAGAGAGGTCAAATAAACCAATGTTCACAATGGGGGAAAAAAAGTTAAATAAAATGCCTTTATTTCACTTCAGAGACCTATGAAAAAATAAATTCTAGTAAGTATAAAACGCCATGGTCAGTTTTTATCCCATATAATGTACACACATTATATGATAAAAAAAAACAATGATCAGTTCTTATTCAGGACGTCCCATACTATATACACACCACATATGAAACTATTTTACTGCAGCATTTTTCAGATATGGGGCATTATTACATTTCAAAGGGGTATAAAGACCCCATTTCTAATAAGTGTAAAAGCTAAACTTACCTCGAACACGACAAACTCCAGCTGCAGCCACGCCGTGTTGTAACCTCCGTGATGATTCCCAACCGACTGATACACAGCGCGGGCACGGCGACTCCAAACACGCATGCGCAGTTTAATTTGCACACATTTTCGGCTTCAGTAGACACACAATACTTCAGACTGAAACAGAAAAAAAACAATGATCAGTTCTTATTCAGGATGTCCCATACTATATACACACCACATATGAAACTATTTTACTGCAGCCTTTTTCAGATATGGGGCATTCTCTCTGTGTTGTTCATGAAACTACCGTAATCACTGTAATATGCGCGCGCACTAAAATCAATCGCGGCTGGCTTGACCGTGTTTTTCTGAACCGCGGCTGGCTTTACCGCAGTAAATTAGAGCTGCTGTCAATACTGTATGAACATATGTACAGGTTCTTTACTCGTAACTCATTAATAATGTTCGGCTTCAGAAAAAAAACGTTTATTGCTAGTGCTCTTTTACCATTTAATGCTTTAACACACACGACTCAGTTTGTTCAGAAATGGCATCTCACTGGCGAGCCTTTGTCTGAACACGCCTTTTTCACGAGGTGTGGGGGTAAGAAACACACATCTCGGTGTATTAATCCACGCGCTCGGTTCGTTATTATTTTATTTATTTATTTATTTATTTACTACAGGACCCCTGCGGGGCTCCGTAGGTTCAGGTTTTTACACGGCTGAATGAAGTTAAATATACACAATAAATTAATAATTGCGTTTGCTTTACATTTGAGCACTCATGTGTAAATAGCTTTTTCATTGCATATATACTACCATATCATACAGTGGTGTGAAAAACTATTTGCCCCCCTCCTGATTTCTTATTCTTTTGCATGTTTGTCACACAAAATTTTTCTGATCATCAAACACATTTAACTATTAGTCAAAGATAACACAAGTAAACACAAAATGCAGTTTTTAAATGAGGGGTTTTATTATTTAGGGAGAAAAAAAATCCAAACCTACATGGCCCTGCGTGAAAAAGTAATTGCCCCCTGAACCTAATAACTGGTTGGGCCACCCTTAGCAGCAATAACTGCAATCAAGCGTTTGTGATAACTTGCAACGAGTCTTTTACAGCGCTCTGGAGGAATTTTGGCCCACTCATCTTTGCAGAATTGTTGTAATTCAGCTTTATTTGAGGGTTTTCTAGCATGAACCGCCTTTTTAAGGTCATGCCACAACATCTCAATAGGATTCAGGTCAGGACTTTGACTAGGCCACTCCAAAGTCTTCATTTTGTTTTTCTTCAGCCATTTAGAGGTGGATTTGCTGGTGTGTTTTGGGTCATTGTCCTGCTGCAGCACCCAAGATCGCTTCAGCTTGAGTTGACCAACAGATGGCCGGACATGGCCGGTGTGGCAGTAATCAGGCCTGGGGGTGACTACAGAAAGTGAACTCGGGTGTGATAAACCACAGTTAAGTTATTTTTTAACAAGGGGGGCAATCACTTTTTCACAAAGGGCCATGTAGATTTGGAGTTATTTTTCTCCCTTAATAACGTAAACCTTCATTTAAAAACTGCATTTACTGTTCAATTATGTTATCTTTGACTAATAGTTAACGGTTTTTGATGATCAGAAACATTTAAGTGTGACAAACATGCAAAAGAATAAGAAATCAGGAAAGGGGCAAATAGTTTTTCACACTACTGTATATTTGTGTCTAATACTGTTTTATTCATATAGGATAAATGTTCTTTTTGTGATATGTTAAGTGAATCTCTGATTCATTTGTTTGTTGAGTGTGAGAAAACTAAAAAATTCTTAACTCTTTTAAAAGACCACCTCTTGAATCACCTTAATGTATTTCACTCCTTTACTATTAAAGATATAATCTTTTATTATGAGAATGCGGAAAATAAACCACTTGAATTTGTTGTTAATTATTTTATTTTACATGCAAAATACATTATACATAAACAGAGAATTAAAAAGGAACAATTGTATTTCCATCTTTTCCTTCCTTTTTTTTTTAGTTCTTTGTCCCTTATATTTTATTTGTTCTAATTAATGTTTTTTTTGTTGTTGTTATTGCTGCAGTTATTATTCTTAAATGTGTTTAACATTCTGTATTTTTTGTATTGTCTCAAAAAAAAAAAAAAATTCTGGCCTCCAAACTCAGCCTGTACAAGCCAATCCCTTCCCCCCAAAATTGTGTGAATGTCTGCAACTATCACTAACCATTAAAATGTTAAGAATTTAATTAAACACGAAAATCTATAAATTATATTTTAATTCATACATAATATTATACTCATGCTAGGGTACTTTTACTACGCTGAAGTACCATTTAAACCTATTTATTCATTTATCTTTTATTTGCTTACTTACTTACTAACTAGCTAATGCTAGTACAGTAAGTGGCTCTAAAAACTATGGCAATATGAATGACAATGGAATATCACAGAACGTGCGAGTTGACGACCATGCACCTATCACTAACCATTAAAATGTTGGATTTGAATTAAAATGTCACTTATATATATATATATATAATCGTGTTTAATTAAACTCTTAAATCGTGTTCACCCATAAACACCAGAACAAAAGCTCTAGGAACAAAACGTTTTTTTTTTGCATTGAGTTTAATCACATTTAGTATTCATAGCAAAAGCAACCCACGTTTGTGATAAAAGTACCCGAAATAACAGAAATTTTACCCAGCATAAACAACCCAACGATGTGTTTACAGAAACCCAGCATTTTTTTTAGTGTACTACTACAGTAATATGCAGTGACGGACTGGCCATCTGGAGCACCGGCACATGGAGATTGTAACAATTAATTTGTCGCCACACCACGTGGAAAATGCTTCAATTTCATTGGCTGTCACTGAGTTCCAGCTATTCACGGCTGGCCAGTTAACACAGAACTTGTGTTACTGTACATGTAATGGGTATTAGAGCCTGCATGTAAGTGCTGAAAATGTTTTTTTAATTTTGAATCGGGATTTGTATTTCCGGGATGTTCGGTCACATGGGTGGTGCAGGTGGATATTTATCTAATTGTGTTTCCTGTCTAAAGAGAGTGAGAGTGGGAGAGGGTCAGAGTAGGTGAGAGAGAGAGAGAGAGAGAGAGAGGGGGGGGGGTGAGTAGCGGGAGCGCTCACTTTCTGTTGACCGTCGTGAGCCGTATGTTGTAATGTTCTGTTATGTTGCATTGTGTTATTAATTAAAAGTGAATATAAATGAACGGGAACGCGTCACAGAGGATTTCCTTCTACTTAGCCTCTCAGCGGCTACAGGTTGTCGCTATACATTAGTCAACAGAAAAGGCTTTGCATACTTGGATTATGGACACAATTTGGAACAGCTTTCACTGGCACAACGTACGTTCATCAGATGAGCCGTAAAGTGGAGCAGCCGACACGCGACGACACGCACAAGCTACAGAATGAGGTATGTCCGCGGTTTTAATGGATTCTAGCTGCATTGCTGTTAAGGAAGTTTCTGTGATAGCCGCTATATTGTGGCATTGGATTGAAACGCCATGTGAGTTGCTCTTGCGTGTTAGGAGCCCTCGTGTGCTGCCCTGCTAAGTTCTTTCATTCATTCATTGTAGGCGCTGCGCGCGCGGATTGTTATGTGGAATTAAGTTCATGTGTTGTTGGTTTAAGAATGAACTCTGAGGACATGGAGCACGCTGCTGATAGCAGCAAACGAGAGCATAAGCCCACGGCAATGGCCATGGCGGCTAAAATTGAAGCCTTACAAAAGGATCGCAAGAGTAAGGTGAATAAAGTAAAGAATATGATTGTGTCCATGAAAGAGTTGATGAAATGTGACTACAATGCGTCTCAAGTGTCTTCAATGTTGAACACAATACAACTGTTGATGGATGATGCACATGTGTTGCACAGAGATGTATTACCTTTGCTTCCTTCTGAGGAACAAACTAAACAAAATGAATGGTTTGATTCAATTTCCAAACATTACAATGGTTTTGTGAAAAATGTTGAAGATTGGTTAACTGAAACTGGGAAAAGGTCTGATGAAAGTGTTTTAAATGCTCAAATAATGGATGCACATTCTGCTCAAGGAAATGATAATGAAAATCTTGGTGCTGCACCTTTGGACTCTCAAAATTCTAGGACTGTGGAATCAAATGTAACCTCTCAGAATATTTGTGACTCTGATATTGCACCCTTGGATGAAGTTGTGTCCACAACACAAGGTTCCCGGCCTTCTGATGCACTTCTACAGAATGAAACAGTGTTTCAAATATAAGTAGCAAAGGATCTACTAAAATGTCGTCGTCAAAACATGGATCTCGAGTCAGTCAATCTTCCATTTCGTCTACTCGTCTTAAGGCTGAGGCAGACTTGGCTGCCTTAAGGGCCTCTCACCAAATGCTGCAGATGAAACACACCTTGGAAGAGCAAGAGGAACAGTTGAGGAGAAGGAAGGAAAGATTGGAGTTGGAAATGAAAATGGCAGAGTCAATGGCCTGAATAAAAGTTTATCAAGATGTGGAAACAGAATCGCATGCTTCTGTTAACAATATTGTTTCAAACCCTCTCCATTCTGATGTGGAATCGTATGCCCTTTCAACTAGTGTGCAAGCAGCAACACAGTCTTTGCCCACACCAAGGATTTCAAATCATTCTCAATCCCAGTCAGCACAACAGCAACGGTCGACAGGACCTAAAACAAAGGTTTCACAATCTGCAGTACTTAACGTGCCATCATTGGTTAACCAGAGTGTTGGATCCAGTGTACAAAATGATGCGAGCCAGAATATACTTAAGCTTATTGATAAGCAAAATGAAATAGCTACAGATGTCGCCCTTAAAACCCTGCGTGTTTTCCCGCGGGATGCCGCAATTTAGCGCGCGGCGTGCCGCGTCTTGCCGGAGGCAACATTCGGGAATTTTAAATAAATGTGTTGCGCTTCACTGAATATCCGCCAGATGGCGCATGGAAGGACTTTATCTAAAAGCCGGACCAAGTACAACAATGAATGTAAGGACGCGGATGAACAGTGCTGAAGCGAACATGAATTTTATTTTGTTTTATAATAGATCTTTCATGATGAATGAGTGTATATGTGCTTCACATTATCAAACACAGGCAAAGGAGACAGAAATTATTGAGGGATCCACTGAAAAAAGTAAACCTAGTTTAATGTGTTTTTTTTTCTCATTCCATTAGTAAAAAAAATAATTTGCTCTTTTTAACTGAAGTGTCTAATTTATGCTTTTGGGTGAATCTTTTTTTTTTTTTTTTTTTTTTTTTAGTATAATGCTGTTTACAGCAGGAAACCAAAGTGAAATATTTCATTTTGATCAAGGTACTCTTATTAGGTGATTTGCGCATGCGCAGTCTTTAGACCATAGTTTTGCCGGTATAATTTTATTTCCGCCTCAAACCGGAGCATGACGTTGAAACAAGTAAGGAAGTATATCAGAACCTGTATTTCAGTTACTGTTAGTTAAAGCCCCTGATTAAACTTAAATCTAATCCATTCACAAAGGACATTTCTGCTTCAAACCGTGTCTCATGACCTCATGACGCAGCATTTTCACGGACTGAATCACATGCGGGTGGAGATTCTCAAAGAAAACTCCTTTAAACCAGGTAAGAAAGCAAACTCATGTCATTTCTATGTTAAATGTATCTCTTCTATGAGCAAATTCATGATTTATGTCAGGAACAACTACTTTGTAGATTGAGTTTTGTGTCCGTGTTTGCTACTGTAGCTAAAACCACCTATATTACCTGCATTAGCATTAGCTAACTAACGTGGTGATTTTCAAAAACACCGGAGTTTATACAGTAAGTCAGCGGCGCCGAAGAAAATAATTATATTTAAGTACCGTTGGTTAACGATGTAAAAATTAATAGGAAAGTGACGTAAACATAGAACAAGCTAATTTGGAGTGAGTGCTGTTTGTAGTGTACTGCTTTCTATACTTTATACACACTGTAATTAAGATTTGCTAACATAAGAACTTGAGCCAGTCCAATTTTTGTTTTTACCTTTTTTTTTTTTTTTAAAGATCAGTAATGAGTTTCTGAGAATTATATCTGCTCCACTTCAAGCAAGATTACTGGTTTCCTTGGACAAGCAACACTACAAACTAATTGAGATCATCAGAAACTAGGGAGGAACCCGTCAGAGAGAAGACCAGAGATATAATCTTCATCTTCAAGTTCTTGATCTGGTATGTATGGTACGGTTCAGGACCAGGGAGGGAGCCGGAGACAGCAGAACAAAGAGATGATATTGCCAGCACCAGCACAGGGAGCACAGTTTTTAGTTTAGATCTCATGTTTACATTTTATTGTATGTTGATGGCTTGACTGTAAACAACAAACAATGCAATAAATGTATAAAAAAATATATATATTTATTGTCTCTTTCCAGGACCAGGCATATCGTTCAATTATTTTTTGGCCAAATAGGCAGTCGTAACAAGAGGTACAGTCGTAACTGTCGTAACAGTCTTCTGATACGCTACAATCCACCACGCGCCTTAAGATCACAAAACTCCGGACTTCTGGTAGTTCCCAGAATTTCAAAATCTACAAAAGGGGGTAGGGCTTTTTCATATTTAGCTCCAAAGCTTTGGAATAGCCTTCCAGACAGTGTTCGGGGAGCAGACACGGTTTCTCAGTTCAAAAGTAGACTCAAGACGCATCTTTTTAATCTGGCATACACATAACTCATCCCAGTACTCATACTCCAGTACACCTATACCGAATGGCAACTACGCTAATTCTCCCCATCTGTTCTGTATTTCTCTATCCATCCCGAGGCATCGGGAGATTTTGCCAGCTTCAGTAGACAAAGGCCGACCCTGCGAGGTTCCTGAGGCGTCCAGAGAAGGACCAGCTCCAGCTGGATTCAGCTTTATGATGGTTGGAGCTACACATGCTGCTCCTGTGCTTCCAGTGATCCAGACCTCATCTGCCCTCTGCACCTACTGACTCGTCCCTATGCTGAACTGGTCTTCATGACAAATTTAAATAATTTCTGTCATATTGAATTTTCACCTGCACAACACACAAAATGTTATATCATTTCTATCTGTTATCGCCCAAATGAGGATGGGTTCCCTGTTGAGTCTGGTTCCTCTCAAGGTTTCTTCCTAATGCCATCTCAGGGAGTTTTTCCTTGCCACCGTCGCCGTCACCCTTGGCTTGCTCATCAGAGAAATTTCATTCATTCGTCTCATTATTATCTGCACATTTTTCTCACACATCCACACTTCCAATGATTTTCTTTTCTATAATTATTATTATTATTTGTTTTTATTCATTTATTTTCTATTATAATTTTACTTATTTATTTATTATTTTATATATAATTATTCTATATATATAATTATTATTATTATTTATTTATTTATTTATTTATTTTTTTGTTAAATTTCTTTAATTTTTGTGAAGCTGCTTTGAGACAATGACCATTGTTAAAAGCGCTATATAAATAAAATTGAATTGAATTGAATTGAATCACATGTGCTTAGCCGACTCTGCGTTCACCGTAAACTTCAATATACATAGACGTTTATATTTTTGTTTATTTGTATATGTATGTTATTAATTTTACTTTTTTAGAGATTGTCTGTGCGTGCACGGAGAGTATGTGTTGATAAGTTTATGTGGATAAGTTGATAAGTGTATCAGAAAGCATTAAAATGTTCATTTGAATTGAAATGACACACACACGTCTGTGTATACAGTATATCAATTACATATATATCAATTTCATTAGTTCGTTCATTCTATTTGAAGCTTCGGATGTTTTTTTTTTTTTGGTTTGGTTAGATTAGTTCTGAACTCGCTTCCTTGAAACTATCGCTAAAACAATGACACACACACATAGACACACACACACACACACACAGACACACACACACTCCCCTGAGCCCTCGGGAAACATCCAATCACCGTCGGTATACAAATGAGTCAAGACGTAGCCTAACGTGGTGTCGTGTCGGATTTCAGTGGTCACGGAGTGGGAAGACTTTGAAGAAGCTGCAGTGACAGCTGAACAACTTCACTTTTCCGTTTACCTCTGAGGAAAAAAAGCTGTATTTTGTTTGTTTATATCTAGAATTTTTATAGTAGTAAGAGAGAGTTATAGTTTGGTCTGTACTGTAGTTCGCACCCTTGTAGAGAATAAATAAATGAATAACACCTTCATATCCCCTCTCAAGAGTGTCATAGTCCATTGTTAGTTTTAATGATCTGGCTGAAACTAATTATCACTACATAAGTACCCTAACACCATTGATCATGAGTCTCAGCTGAACCTAATTCTATACTTGTAACAGAAAATGTAGATGCAGATTCCAAATGTGTATTTATATAATAGATAGATAGATAGATAGATAGATAGATAGATAGATAGATAGATAGATAGATGTGTGTGTGTGTGTAGGCTCTACGCAGGGGCAAGAGAGGGCAGCGCAACCTTAAATGTCTGCACATGTTAATATATTCCTAAAATGTATATATTACAAGTTGATAAACTGATCTGCGGTAGCGGAAAAATCCGCTGAAATAGGACAGGCACACTAACCCGCACACACACACACACACACACACACACACACACACACACACACAGACGGTCACGGAAAGACTTTGAAGCAGTTTATATATGAATCTAAGCTTGAACTTATCAGCATTGTAAATATATAATACTTTTCAAATAAAATCGCTATTACTTTGACCCTGAAGTTTAGTTTAGCACACACAAAAAAAACAGAAAAGTCATTTCTGGTAAATCAACGGAATGTGTAGTTTATTTACAGTAATTCATTAAAAAATGAATATACATTGTACAGTACACGGTAAACACGGGAAAGATTACAAAATGAAAAAACAAACAGTGTCTACTTTATAAACAGCTTAGTATGTGCGTCGAGATGCTGAAATCCCTTGCATGTTTTTGCTTCCAAGTGGAGAGATATTTGACCGATAGCCTAGAACAAAAGATCTATAGGTGTGATCACAACCCCCTCCGACCGACCGTGCCATCAATCACTGACCACCTCAGAAGTTCCCTCCAATGTATGGCTGCAATACTTGTTTTGCAAGTATTTTTAACACCATTCAAAGGCTTCAAAGGGGCAGTTATCGGCTATGACACGTTGAAGGAGAACTTAATAGTTCTCAAAAATAGTGTAAATGTCTGCAACAATCACTAACCATTAAAATGTTTTTTTTTTGTAATTAAACACGAAAATATTAATTATATTTCCATATATATACATACACACACACACACACACACACAAGGGCGTAGGTTTGCTACCTATTACTCCCTATAATAATGTAAACATTGCTAATTTATGTTTTGGAAAGAAACTTAAGTAATTATTTCATCTATATCTTTCATAAATCACACAACTAAAATATAATTAAACAGTTTATTCACCAACATTACCAAATATTTGTGACATTCACAGTCTAGATCCAAGTTGTCTTTTTAATAAAAGTGCATTCAGCTAAATTTTGCATCCATAGAAAAAAACTGCACGGCACCAGGGCCTGAAATACTTGTTTTAAACAAAATTGTGTAAAATAATAAAATACAGCATTCATTTAGAAATAAAATGCAGCAGAAAATACTTTAAACAAACTGTAGAATAAACGTTAAAACGTAATAGCCCTCTGAAGCAGTGAAGTTGCAACTTTCAAATCAGCACTCTGGACTATTGCACTTAAAAGTATGCCATTGAAACCTTAATGCATGAAAACATTTTAAGCTGAACATGTAAACACAACATGTAAACACTTGTAGTCAAGCCAAATCAAATGTTTTAAGATGATAACTTCATCTTTAAAGCTTGCACTTTTGGTGATAGCTTAATCCCATCAAGTTCTAGAAGAACTTTCTGAAAATAGCCTCTCCTTCAAGGATTATGGATACACCAACCGGTTCTTCCCCTTCAACAGCACGGACGACAAGGAATTAAAGAAGGTGTCACTTCGTCTGTCCCCCTGCATAAAATTTACAAGAAAATAAATCATTTATTTTGAGAAGCAAAAAAATCTGAATTGCTTCAACCTGTGCTGACTTCATTGAGAAAAAAATAATAATAAAAATAAATGATAATAAAAAAATGACCATCACTTCATATACTTCATATTGTTAAACTTGGGTTAAATTGCTTTATCTTGCATCAGTAAAACATGGCATGAGATGGCTTTACAGTGTCAGGAAATCCTATGATGAATGCTGAGTTTGTATTTAAAGGGTTAGTCCAAACATGAAAATTCGTTCAATAATTACTCATTTATATATACATTTGCATTTATATGCTTCTGTCCAATACAACAAACACTATATTCAAGGTATTAATAAATTGTATAATTAATAAGAAAACAATGCTTTACCAGGCAATCATCAAAGAGATCCTCTTCAGATTCACGTCTCATCTTTACACTTTGTTTCTGTGAAAATATTTACATTGTATCATTACATAATCTTTTATTCGTACAACTACATTCAGGCATTTCTTCATCTTTTGTAAGTTTGCCTTTATCCAAAGCAAATTACAAAAGAGGAAGGCGTCAAGCAGTGCTACTAACACAAAGTTTCTGACACCATTAGAAAATACAAGATAGAACAGTGAGGGATTAAGGAAAAAGTGAGAAGCAAGAATCATGTGTGCAAAGATTAAGCATGTAGGGTCACAGGATGACTCGACTTATTTTTATTGTCTGCAATGCGATTTAGACAAATTAGAACTGCGGTAAAGCCAGCCGCGGTTCAGAAGAACACGGTCAAGCCAGCCGCGATTGATTTTAGTGTGCGCACATATTACAGTGATTACGGTAGTTTCAGGACCGACACAGAGACAACGCGCTTTCAGAGCGCTTTTCATTTAGACGCCCAGGACTGAGAGATAATACAACATGCTCGTCAATTTTTACTTGCTTATTTATTTGCATTTCTGCTTTAATATCCGTGTTATTTATTGGTGACTTTGACGGTTGTCTGTTACAATATTTTTCTTAAATATTCACCATTCAAATAATTGTTTTATGTAGATAAGTTACAGCAGAATTCGTAGAAAACAGACAAAATAATGTATTTAGTCTTTCTAAATACCAGAATTTATTTTTATTTTGTTTTACTGTTCAAAAGTAGCAGTTATTCTTCAATGAATGTTTTCTATAATGAGGATTAACGTCTGCTTTGGAAGAGAGGTCAAATAAACAAATGTTCACAATGGGGAAAAAAAGTTAAATAAAATGCCTTTATTTCACTTCAGAGACCTATGAAAAAATAAATTCTAGTAAGTATAAAACGCCATGGTCAGTTTTTATCCCATATAATGTACACACATTATATGATGAAAAAAAAAAAAGTAGAAAAAAACAATGATCAGTTCTTATTCAGGACGTCCCATACTATATACACACCACATATGAAACTATTTTACTGCAGCATTTTTGAGATATTGGACATTATTACACTTTAAAGGGGTATAAAGACCCCATTTCTAATAAGTAAAAAAAAACAATGATCAGTTCTTATTCAGGACGTCCCATACTATATACACACCACATATGAAACTATTTTACTGCAGCATTTTTCAGATATGGGGCATTCTCTCTGTGTTGTTCATGAAACTACCGTAATCGCTGTAATATGCGCGCGCACTAAAATCAATCGCGGCTGGCTTGACCGTGTTTTTCTGAACCGCGGCTGGCTTTACCGCAGTAAATTAGAGCTGCTGTCAATACTGTATGAACATATGTACAGGTTCTTTACTCGTAACTCATTAATAAAGTCCGGCTTCAGAAAAAAAAACGTTTATTGCTAGTGCTCTTTTACCATTTAATGCTTTAACACACACGACTCAGTTTGTTCAGAAATGGCATCTAACTGGCGAGGCTTTGTCTGAAGACGCCGTTTTCACTCGGGTTGGGGGTAAGAAACACACATCTCGGTGTATTAATCCGCGCGCTCGGTTCGTTATTATTTTATTTATTTATTTATTTACCACAGGACCCATGGGGGGCTCCGTAGGTTCAGGTTTTTACACGAAAACGGTGTTTTGTGAATCTCCACACTATTAAAAACTGAAATTGCTAATTGTACGTCCTGAGATTAAGATGAACATTAATTGGGAGTCATGAAAGCGAGAATCACATCCAAAAAAGAAAGCTAAACTTACCTCGAACACGACAAACTCCAGCTGCAGCCACACCGTGTTGTAACCTCCGTGATGATCCACAACCGACTGATCCACAGCGCCGGCACAGCGACTCCAAACACGCATGCGCAGTTTAATTTGCACACATTTTCGGCTTCAGTAGACACACAATACTTCAGACTGAAACACGACTGCCCCCTACAGGTAATGAAGGGCATGTTCACAGCTTCCCGCACGCAGCCGCGCAAAGCCGCGGCAAGTCACGGGATCCCTTTTCTCGAAACGCAGGTTTTTAATGGCGACATCTGTACTTTACTGGTAAAACAACATAAGTTGTCTTCGCAACTTATGCGAAATTTTGAAGGAGACCCATTGCGTTTTCATGAGTTCATGCGCTCATTTGAAGAAGTTGTTGAAAGGAGAGCAGGCAGTCCAAGAGATTGTCTTCACTTCTTGGAGCAATATACACGTGGACAACCAAAGGAACTTGTGAGAAGTTGCCAGCACATGATCCCTTCGCAAGGTTATCTAAGGGCTAAGACCTTACTTAAGGAAAACTTTGGCAATGAGGTGAAAATAGCTTCATCATATATGGAAAAGGCTCTTTCTTGGAAGGTTATAAAATCTGAAGATGCTAAGGCTCTACAAGATTATGGTCTTTTCTAAAGGAGTTGTTGTAGTGCTATGGTTGATGTTCACTATATGAATGAGTTGAATCTCATTTCAAATATGCAAGTTATCCTTTCAAAGCTTCCTTATAAATTAAAAGATAAATGGAGAGCTGTTGCATATGATCTTAAGGAGCAACGCCACAATCAAATCACCTTCTCTGATATTGTAGATTTTGTTGAGAGACAAGTGAAAATTCTCACAGATCCGGTGTTTGGCAACATTCAGGAAACTTCACCTGCTGGAGGTAGGAAGATGAATACCAGAACGATTTCATCAAAACCCAGGAGCAGTTTTGCTACCACTATTACTGCTACACCAGAGGTAAAGGATCACAGCAGGAGATCTACGAACAGAACTTGTCTTTTTTGTGATGGAGAACACTTGTTGGACGAATGTTATAAACTCGTCAAGAGGAATCATAGAGAAAAGATGAATTTCTTGTAAGCAAAGGGAATTTGCTTTAGCTGTTTGAATACGGGACATATCAGTAGAGACTGCAAGAGGAGAAGCATTTGTAATGTATGTAATCTCAAACACCCAAGTCTTTTGCACATTTATCCTTATATGAAGGAAGACTCTTTGAAGAGAAACTACTGGTTTTAATTCAGACCTTTTCTTGTCCAATCTAGTGGTGTTACTGGGGGTGGTAAAGACATCTGTGCATTGTCTATTGTTCCAGTCTGTGTTAAATCAAAAAGGGTTAACAATGTTGTGAAGACATATGCATTTCTTGACTCTGGGAGTTCTGCTTCATTTTGTACGGAGAGTTTGATGCACAAGCTTAATCTTATTGGAAAGAAAGTGAATATTCTGCTCAGGACCATGAGTCAGGATAAATCTGTTGGTAGCTATGTTCTGAAAGACCTGGAAGTTTCTGGGCTGAAGCAAGAGTATTACTGTGCCGTGCCAGAGGTCCATGCCAGTGACTACAACAAACATTGCTTCCCAGAAGGATCTTGAGCATTGGCCACATTTGAGTCACATATGTTTGCCAACAATAAATGCTGACATTGAGCTATTAATTGGAACTAATGTTCCAGAAGCATTGGAGCCTTGGCAGGTTATACATAGTCAAGATAATGGACCATATGCCATACGAACGATGCTTGGCTGGACAGTTAACCGACCTTTCAAGGGAGTCAGTATGAATGAAGATATTGATAATGAGAATGAGGAAAGACTTCCTGTGACTGTGAATAGGATTGCTGTATTGAAGTTGGAAGAATTATAGAAACAGCAGTTTAAAGCGGACTTTCCCGAGAATGTACATGAGGAACAGATAGCAATGTCAAAAGAAGACCATCAATTTATGGACTTCATGTCTCATTCAGCAAAACTGATCAATGGTCATTATAGCATTGGTCTACCATTCAGAAATGCTGAAGTGGTCATGCCAATGAATAGGAGAGTTGCAGAACAACGTGCCTTAAGTCTTCAAAAAAGGTTTAAGTTGAATAGTTCCTTTCATGCAGATTATACAGCTTTCATGGAGGATGTTATACAAAGGGGTTATGCAGAAAACGTACCCATGGCAGAATTGGAGAGATGTGATGGACGTCTGTGGTATATACCACATCATGGGGTATATCATCCCAAAAAACAGAAAATTTGAGTTGTGTTTGATTGTGGAGCTTCCTTTCAGGGTGTAACCTTGAATAGTATGCTCCTACCTGGTCCCGACTTAACCAAGTCACTCTCAAGTGTCCTTGTACGATTTAGACTTGAGCCTGTTGCCATGATGGCTGACATCAAAGCCATGTTCCATCAAGTTAGAGTTCATCCAGAAGACTGTGATGTCTTGAGATTTTTGTGGTGGCCAGAAGGTAACACAAATTACAGTCTGGAGGAGTACAGAATGTTGGTCCATCTGTTTGGTGCGACATCCTCACCAAGTTGTTCAAGTTTTGCTTTGAGAAAATGTGCGGCAGATCAAAGGAATTTATTAGACTCCAAGACACTGGATGTTGTCTTTGATAATTTCTATGTGGATGATTGTCTTGTTTCACTTCCTTCAGAATTGGATGCTGTACAGCTATACAAGGATCTAACTAGTATGTGTGCCAATGGAGGGTTTAAATTGACCAAATGGATGAGTAACAACCGTGTTGTATTGACTGCTATACCTGAAAGGGACAGAGAGACAAAGGTAAGGGATCTGGATTTTGATTATGATGTTTTACCTCTGGAAAGAGCCTTGGGAGTGCAATGGTGTGCTGAATCAGATGCCTTTCAGTTTAGAGTTGTAGTTAAAGACAGACCTCTTACTAGGAGAGGAATTCTCTCAGTGGTTAGTTCCATTTATGATCCTCTAGGATTTCTGTCACCTGTGATATTGTCTGCCAAAAGGATATTGCAAGATCTTTGTAGAGAAGGAATAGGATGGGACAGTGTTATTCCTTCCGTATATGTTCAACGTTGGACGAAATGGCTGGATGATCTTCATCGTTTGGAGAGTTTTGAGGTCAGAAGATGTGTGAAGCCTGATGGGTTTGGAGAAGTAATGTCTGCTCAAATGCATCATTTCTCAGATGCTAGCGAGCAAGGATATGGTGTGGTATCCTATTTATTGCTGCATAATGAGCAATTCCTAGCACATTCTACTCTTCTGGTAAGTAAATCTGGATAAAAGAACTTAAGATGCCCTTTCAGGATTCAGTTTTTTGGATGGACAGTACTTCAGTACTTAAATATATTCGAAATAAGACCTCAAGATTTAAGTGCTATGTGGCTAATAGAGTGTCTGAAATTCTAAGTGTTTCAGATGTAAAACCGTGGAGATATGTGAGTTCTTCAGAAAATCCTGCAGATTTGGCTTCTAGAGGAGTGAACGTGGATACATTTTTGAAGAATGAGACGTGGATTCCTGGTCCCAAGTTCCTTGTTCAACCAGCAGAAGAGTGGCCAAAGGATCCAACGGACAGAGACTCGATGTTGTCTCACGATCTCAAGATCAAAAGGATTGCTCTGATAAATAGGGTTCATGTCAAAGAACAATTTGATTCTATATCACAACTCATCAATTATTTCTCTACTTGGATCCGACTAAAGAAAGCTGTAGCATGGATACAACGCTTGAGAACTTTTGTTGGACCTTAGCAAGGAAAGGAAGAGGCTGCAGGCTACCCTTGTTTCTTGTATAGACCCACATCTACAGAAGATGACTATTGACAAGGAAATGCAGATGTTTAAATCTTCTGTGTGTAAAGACTTGCTTTCAGTGGAAGAACTGGAAAAGGCTGAAATAGAAATCATTCGATTCTGTCATAAATTCGATTCTGATAACCATAAAACCAGAAAAAGGCAAAATAAGTAGTCAAAATCCACCTCTAAAGTTTGGACTACTCAACATTAGATCCCTTGCGCCTAAAGCACTTATTGTTAATGAAATTATCTCAGATTATTGCCTTGACGCACTCAGTCTCACTGAAACCTGGCTTAAACCAAATGAATATTTTGGTCTGAATGAGTCTACTCCGTCAGGATATTTCTATAAGCACGAGCCCCGTCTAATTGGTCGCGGTGGTGGTGTCGCCACTATCTACAATGATGTACTCACTGTTACCCAGAAAATAAGGCCCAGGTTTAATTCATTTGAAGTGCTTATCATTAATGTTGCATTAAATGAAATACGTAATAAACCCTTGCTATATTTTACCTTGGCCACCGTGTACAGACCCCCGGGGCCATATGGCGATTTTCTTAAAGAATTTGGACATCTGCTATCAGACCTATTGGTTAACTCTGACAAAGTGTTGATAGTAGGAGACTTTAACATTCATGTAGATGATGCTAACGACGCTTTAGCACTCACATTTATGGATTTACTAAATACCTTTGGGGTTAAGCAAAATATAATTGGAGCAACTCACCGCTTTAATCACACGCTAGATTTAATTATATCCCATGGTATAGATGTCTCTAATATAGAGATCATACCTCAAAGTGATGATATCACAGATCATCACCTCCTGACATATACTCTACCTGTAGAACAGATTAGCTGTGTCTCCCCACGCTATCAATCTGTTAGAAATATGAATCCCACCACTAAAGACAGATTCACAAGTAATCTGCCGGATCTGTCCCAATTTATTATTAGACCCCTAAATGCAGATGATCTAGATGAAGTGACTAGCAGCATGGGCACTATTTTTACCAGTACATTAGACACTGTTGCTCCCATCAGATTAAAAAAAGTCAGAGATAAAACATTGGCACCGTGGTACAACAGTCATACTCGCGCCCTAAAGAGAGCAACCCGTAACCTCGAGCGAAAATGGAGGAAAACTAAATTAGAAGTTTTTCGAATTGCGTATAAAGACAGTATGTGCAGCTATAGACAGGCTCTAAAAACTGCTAGGACCGAGCATCTTAGCCAACTGATAGCAAGAAACCAAAACAATCCCAGGTTCTTATTTAGTACAGTGGCTCGCCTAACAAAACCTAAGATGCCCGCAGAGAGTATCCCATCACAGTTTAGAAGTGAAGACTTTATGGACTTCTTTAATGAAAAAATCAATAATATCAGGAAGAAAATAATGGAGGTTCAACCTCTAATAGTATCTCACGATCCAGTTCAGCCTATAGCTTCACATTTAGATTTTCACTGCTTTACAGGTATAGGACAGGAAGAGCTGTATAAACTCATCACCTCGGCTAAATCAACAACGTGCCTGTTAGACCCAATCCCAACCAGATTTTTAAAAGAAGTGATGCTTACGGTTGGAGAGCCACTCCTAAACATTATTAATTCTTCATTACATCTAGGTCACGTCCCTAAACCTTTCAAGTTAGCAGTTATTAAGCCGCTTCTTAAAAAATCTAATTTGGACGCGAATGAAATAAAAAATTACAGACCGATTTCAAACCTCCCGTTCATATCAAAAATACTAGAAAAAGTAGTATCAGCTCAAATTTGCACATTCTTGCAGGATAACAACATCCTTGAAGAATTTCAGTCAGGTTTCAGGCCCCATCATAGCACAGAAACTGCACTAGTTAAGATTACAAATGACTTGTTTTTAGCTTCAGACCAAGGCTGCATCTCATTGCTAGTCCTGCTCGATCTTAGTGCTGCATTCGACACTATAGATCATAATATTCTCATAGATCGCTTACAAAATTATATAGGTATTCAGGGACAGGCACTAAAATGGTTTAGATCTTACCTGTCTGATCGCTACCATTTTGTAGATCTAAATGGAGAACCGTCTGGTATAATGCCAGTGAAATATGGGGTCCCACAAGGGTCAGTTTTAGGACCTCTGTTGTTCTCAATATACATGCTTCCCTTGGGTAACATCATTAGAAGACACGGGATTAGTTTCCATTGTTATGCTGATGATACCCAATTATATATCTCAACTAAACCAGACGAAATACCTAAGTTGTCTAGATTAACTGAGTGTGTCCAGGACATAAAAGATTGGATGACCAATAACTTTCTTTTATTAAATTCAGATAAGACAGAGATATTACTTATTGGCCCAAAAACCAGCACACAACAGCTTTCACAATTCAGCTTGCGCTTAGAAGGATGTACTGTTATTACCAGCTCAGCAGTAAAAGATCTGGGAGTAATATTAGACAGTAACTTGTCTTTTGAAAATCACATTTCAAATATCACAAAAACAGCCTTTTTCCATCTTCGAAATATTGCTAAACTTAGGAACATCTTATCCGTATCTGATGCAGAAAAACTAGTTCATGCATTCATGACCTCCAGACTGGACTATTGTAATGCATTACTAGGTGGTTGTCCTGCATCCTCAATAAACAAGCTTCAGTTAATCCAAAATGCAGCTGTCAGGGTTCTCACTAGATCCAGAAAATATGATCATATAACCCCAATATTATCATCCCTGCACTGGCTACCTGTTCAGTTTAGAATAAATTACAAAATAGTATTACTTACATACAAGGCTTTAAATGGTTTAGCTCCCACATACCTAACCAGTCTTCTGATACGCTACAATCCACCACGCGCCTTAAGATCACAAAACTCTGGACTTCTGGTAGTTCCCAGAATTTCAAAATCTACAAAAGGGGGTAGGGCTTTTTCATATTTAGCTCCAAAGCTTTGGAATAGCCTTCCAGACAGTGTTCGGGGAGCAGACACGGTTTCTCAGTTCAAAAGTAGACTCAAGACGCATCTTTTTAATCTGGCATACACATAACTCATCCCAGTACTCATACTCCAGTACACCTATACCGAATGGCAACTACGCTAATTCTCCCCATCTGTTCTGTATTTCTCTACCCATCCCGAGGCATCGGGAGATTTTGCCAGCTTCAGTAGACAAAGGCTGACCCTGCGAGGTTCCTGAGGCATCCAGAGAAGGACCAGCTCCAACTGGATTCAGCTTTATGATGGTTGGAGCTACACATGCTGCTCCTGTGCTTCCAGTGATCCAGACCTCATCTGCCCTCTACACCTACTGACTCGTCCCTATGCTGAACTGGTCTTCATGACAATTTAAATAATTTCTGTCATATTGAATTTTCACCTGCACAACACACAAGATGTTATATCATTTCTATCTGTTATCGCCCAAATGAGGATGGGTTCCCTGTTGAGTCTGGTTCCTCTCAAGGTTTCTTCCTAATGCCATCTCAGGGAGTTTTTCCTTGCCACCGTCGCCGTCACCCTTGGCTTGCTCATCAGAGAAATTTCATTCATTCGTCTCATTATTATCTGCACATTTTTCTCACACATCCACACTTCCAATTATTTTCTTTTCTATAATTATTATTATTATTTGTTTTTATTTATTTATTTTCTATTATAATTGTATTTATTTATTTATTACTTTATATAATTATTCTATATATATATATAAATTTTTTTTTTTTTTTTTTTTTTTGTTAAATTTCTTTAATTTTTGTGAAGCTGCTTTGAGACAATGACCATTGTTAAAAGCGCTATATAAATAAAATTGAATTGAATTGAATTGAATTGTCATAAGAAGGAATTTGCTGAGGAGCTGACAAGTCTTGGAAAGGAGGGAGTAGTTAAGCGAAACAGTCTGCTCTATAGCCTTAATCCTGTATTACAATCCAATATTGTCAAGGTTGGTGGACGTCTTGGTAAAGCATTGATATCCGAAGAATCAAAACACCCGATCATATTGGCTAAAGAGTGTCATATTTCTAATTTGATCCTCCGTCAAATTCATGAAGAGGTGGGACATAATGGACGGAATTACATGCTGGCTGCCCTTCGACAACAATATTGGATCCCTGGAGCTAGTGTAGCCATAAGAAGAATTCTTGCAAAATGTGTAGTGTGTAGAAGATTCCATGGAATTCCTGGCCATCAGCAAATGGCTGATTTACCTCAAGATCGAGTTTCACCAGACAAACCACCCTTCACATGTGTTGGTATTGATTGTTTTGGCCCCTTTGAGATCAAGCGAGGGAGAACAATCATAAAGCGCTATGGAGTCATCTTTACATGTTTGGCCATTCGAGCCGTTCATATTGAAACAACAGCATCATTAGACACGGATTCATTCATTCATGCACTAAGGCGTTTCATTGCTTGATGAGGACAAGTGACTGAAATACGTTCAGATAATGGCACAAATTTCGTTGGTGGTGAACGTGTTTTACAGGAAGCGATACAAAATTGGAATCATAGGCAGATCAACGATTTTCTTCTTCAAAAGAAGATAAAATGGATCTTCAACCCTCCAACTGGTTCTCACCATGGAGGGATCTGGGAAAGGCTCATCAGATCAATAAAGAAGATTCGGAATTCGGTGGCGTTGGTGGTATAGTGGTGAGCATAGCTGCCTTCCAAGCAGTTGACCCTGGTTCGATTCCCGGCCGACGCATTCACTTCAGCTTCAGATACCTCGGTGTTCACAACACGCAGGACCTGTCATGGTCCTGTCACATCAACACCGTGGTGAAAAAAGCCCGGCAGCGTCTCTACCACCTCAGACGCTTGAGAGACTTTAGACTACCCTCCAAGGTGCTCAGGAACTTCTACTCCTGCACCATAGAGAGCATCCTGACGGGAAACATCACGACCTGGTTCGGGAACAGCACCATGCAGGACAGACGAGCTCTACAGAGGGTGGTGCGATCAGCCGAGCGCATCATCCGCACTGAGCTCCCTGACCTGCACTCCATCTACAGCAAGCAGTGCTGGACTAAGGCCAGGAAGATCATGAAGGACCTCAGTCACCCCAGTAATGGACTGTTCTCTTTGTTGCGGTCTGGGAAGAGATTCCGCTCCCTAAAGGCCAACACAGAGAGACTGAGGAGGAGCTTCTTCCCGCAGGCGATAAGGTCTCTCAATCACACCTCCACACAGGACTAATAACATCTTTTAAGCTCACAACACTGACTGGACAATCATGGACACATTCATACACACTTGCACTAAATACTCATACATCTGGACAATTGCACATGTCACCATTCATGCATATTTGCACAACCACCGACACTTTAATTCTATATAAATATATACTCTACCCTATATCTCTATATTTTTGCAATATTTTATAATGCCCTTATTGAACAGTTAATTTTACTAGTTAAAATTATTTCTTTAGTATTTCCTTTTTATTGATTATTTATTCTACGTACAAGCTTTTATTTTCTTTTTTTAAGGTCACTGGCGGTCGTATAAAGCATTTCACTGCATATTATACTGTGTATGATTGTGTATGTGACCAATAAAATTTGAATTTGAATTCCATTCTGCGAGGACACAACTTGGATGAAGAGGGCCTTTATACATTCTTGTGTGAAGTAGAATCTATACTTAATAATCGACCTATAACCAGAACTTCTTTGGATCCCAATGATTTGGAGGCTTTAACACCTAATCATCTCCGCCTACTTAAGACAGAACTTGCATTGCCACCTGGGTTGTTTGTGAAAGAAGATTTGTATAGCCGTCGAAGATGGCGACAAATTCAGTACATGTCCAACATATTTTGGAAAAGATGGATAAGTGAATATCTACCTCTACTACAAGAACGGCAAAAGTGGAGGGTTAAGACACGTAATTTTCAGTTGGGAGATGTTGTATTGGTGGTGGATGATAATGCACCTAGAAATTCATGGATCATGGGCAAGATCATTGAGACGACACAAGACAAGAAAGGCCTTGTACGACAAGTTAAAATCAAGACAAGAAGTACTTGCCTGACCAGACCAATTACAAAAATTTGTCGTCTTCTTGAAGCTGAAGAATTTACAGACTAATTGACAGTTACCTTTGAGAGCTCTCAACTGACTTATTTTGATTTTGACTGTTTTGACCTAGACTTGGACTTTATTGTATATTAATGATCGATCAACTTAATTGACTTAGACTAGACTTGGACACTTTTGAACACATATGAAATATATGAAAATTTGAACTTTCAGGCCATTTATCCAAGCACACACAAACATATACATAAAAAAAAAAGGGAGAGGATTTACAACAATGTATAATGAGATATGAATGTTATTGTTTGCAATTGCTTGTGTTGATTATTACAGGTTAGTGTGTAATAATCAGGGGCTGGAATGTAAGTGCTGAAAATGTTTGTTTTAATTTTGAATCGGGATTTGTATTTCCGGGATGTTCGGTCACATGGGTGGTGCAGGTGGATATTTATCTAATTTTGTTTCCTGTCTAAAGAGAGTGAGAGTGGGAGAGGGTGAGAGTAGGTGAGAGAGAGAGAGAGAGAGAGAGAGAGGGGGGGGGGTGAGTAGCGGGAGCGCTCACTTTCTGTTGACCGTCGTGAGCCGTATGTTGTAATGTTCTGTTATGTTGCATTGTGTTATTAATTAAAAGTGAATATAAATGAACGGGAACGCGTCACAGAGGATTTCCTTCTACTTAGCCTCTCAGCGGCTACAGGTTGTCGCTATACTGCACTTTCGAGTCTGTGATCGTTCTGTGTTTCCGGTATTAGAGCCTGCTTGTTCAAGACCCTGTGTGTTCGCACAGAGCTATGTGTCTGTTACAGGTGTGAGAACCTGCATGTCAGAGTCTGTGTTACTAAACCGAGCTAATGTTACATGTTTTGAGTATTAGAGCTTGTAAGTTATAGAGCCAGGGTCACTACCCTGAGCTCGAGTTAAGTAGTGGTGATTTCTCGAGTTCCAGTGTGTGTTACGTTCCTTGGACCCCTGTGTGTGTTGTTTTCTAAACCCCTGAGTGTGATGTTTCCAGAGCCAGTGTTTTGTTTGTTCAGTTTTAATGTGATTAATTTGTTTTAAATAAAAGACTCTTTATTTCGAAAACCTCTGCGTTTATGCCTACCCAGTTTAAGCCCACGGCTATACCATCAGCCCATAACACCACATACGTGACAAATAAGGAGGGGAAAAAAGACTTATGTATTGGACTGTGAAATAAGAACTGCCTATTAAAAATGCACGGTTAAGATCAATAATTGTAAATATTTGTGAGAGAGGCAGATTATGACTAATCTTAATCTATCATTAAATGTACATATGCATAGGTGGAGCATAAGACACATTTTTCCATCATGTGATTTCAAGGAAGTGACTCGGCCCTACCTCTTACGCAATAAATTAAAGACTAGGTTTCACTTGCAAGAGAACTAAAAACAAACGACACCAAACAGCTTGAAGTGGAACAAGGCTGAAACACTTTGCACAGGTTGGGGCTTTATAATTCCGTACTTTATGTTCTTTTTAACTGTTAATAAATATGAGGTGATATTTGAAATCTAAATATCAATATACTTACAGCTGATGAAAAAACTATATCCTCTGTCTTATAGGTGAAAGTAAAATAGATAAATCTTCCATTATTTTAATCTCTTGCTTTGATTGCTTGGTTTTAGACACACTTGCCGTTTATCGTCCTTCAGTTTAGGGTCTCTTTTCACTGGGTCCCTTTTTCATATAGAAAGCCACTTCATCCTGGAGTGGACTGTGTCCTTTGGACTGTGCACTTTAACGCTTACTGTAAGCCCAGCTAGCTTTAACCAGATTGCAATTTGGATTAATCTTCACTGACTCAATTTATATACAGTGCTTTGAAAAAGTACGCCCCCCCCCCCTTTTGTAGTGTGTGTGTGTGTGTGTGTGCGTGTGTGTGTAAAAATGCACTGTTGAGATTGGTAGTGATTCAATGAATCAGCAGGTTTTAACTGATGATTTTATTTAATTACAGAAAAAAAAAAAATCGGTCCCAAACCTTCCTAGCCCTGGGTAAAAAACTTAATTGTCCGTAAACATCTTAACTGGTTGCGATAACTGGCAAAGAGTGTTTAACATCACTGTAGATCATTTTGGACCACTCTTCTTTACAGAATTAACTTAATTACATTGAGCTACATTGAAGGGGATTTGGGCATGAATGGCCTGTTTAAGGATCTCAATAAGATTTAAATTCAAGCTTTGACTAGACCACTCAGAGCCATTCAGAGATGGACCTGCTGGTGTGATACAGATAATTGTCTAGCTGCATAACCCAAATGCACTTGAGATTGAGGTCAAAAACTGATGGCTGGACATTCTCCTTGAGGATTTTGTTAGAGTGCAGAATTCATGGTTACATCAATTGGCAAGTTGTCCAGGTCCTGAAGCTGCAAAGCCCCAGGCCATTACAGTACCACCACTATGCTTGATGCATGCATGATGTTCTTTTTTATAAAATGCTTTGTTAGTTTTATGCCAGATGTAACAGGACATATACTTTCCAAGTTCAATCGTTGTCTCATCAGTCTGCAGAATATTTAGCCAAAAGTTTTGGGGATAATTAAAATGTTTTTATGGCAAATGTCAGCCTTTGTACTCTTTTTGGTCAGCAGTTACTTTCACCTTGGAACTCTCCCAGTGATGCCAATTTTGCCGCAGTCTTTTTTTTTTATCGTTGAATCATTTACTTAAATGTTGTTCTGTTTTTGTTTTTCCCCATGAACTCCTGGATGAGTCATCATTGTGCTCTTGGAGTAATTGCTGTAATCCCAAAGCCTTAGAAATATTTTGGTAACCATTCCCAGACTGATACGTCACTTACTTTACTTCTCATCTGATGTATTGCTTTTTTAGATGTTTTGGCATGCTTCCCTTTGTTAGACAGGTTCTATGCAAGTGACTTCTTCACTCAACAACTCTAGTATCAGTAATCAGGTCTGGGTGTGGCAGGTGAAATTTAACTTACTTTTTCAAAAAACGTGGTTAATCACAGTTTATTCATTATTTATCAAAAGAAAACAAAGGGAAAAAAAGTGAGTGGGGGGGTCTTATTCACTAAGGGTTTAGGCAGCTTTTTGTCTAATATTAAAATTGTTTGATGAAAAAAAAAAATGAAAAAAGAAAAAAAAAAAGATAATATGCATTAAATGACAATGTTTTTGGGATATAATGAGAAAAGAATAAATGTGTAATTATAAAAGTTATTATTATTATTATTATAGTGGCTTTCACCTCCTACTAATGTTCCTATTGTTTCGGCTGTTCCCATTAAGGGAAAAACTTTGAAAAGTTTTACGCCAGATGCCCTTCATGATGCAAACATTTAATTTTATTTGGGCTTGGGACCGGCACTGTATCCAGTGGCTAGGGTTTGGGCATTGGGTGGGAATTGAACACAGGCCTTCTGCATGGCAGGCGACAAACCTACCATTGAGCATCAGGGTCTACTTTTTCCAACCTTAATGTTTTTTTTTTCAGATTTTTTTGGAAGTTATTTTATTTAAAATTTTATATTCTATACTTTAATTTTTATTTTACATATAATTGTATTTGTGTATTTACTTTAATAAACAACTTTTAAATAAAAACAAATAGCTTTCAAAGTTTTTCAAGTTTTACCATAACTGTATATCGTTGCTCTATTATGGATGTACACAATGTAAGTATCAGAACTTATAGAAAAAGAAACAAATATCTTTTGTGGATATATACCAGGGTGTTTCTGATTCTAATATATCTGAATTTAACTTGATTTAATATTGATATCCATATATTTATCCTTCAGCACTTTGACTCTAAGTCAGTGACAGAAGTCATGACAGATCAAGATTCAGATGATGGAATGGACATCCAGTCAGTGACTGAGAATCTCTCAGTCATAGAAAACCCCAACAGTATGCCAAGACAAGATCATGAAAACATAACCAATTGCTCTGCAGACAAGGAAAATGCCAGTGAAGCAGGCCGTGCCAATAAAGGTAAAAACTAGTTTGACAAATATAACCAAAACTTGACAATAAATATTGAGAAGGAAGAATAAACTTGAGAAGGTGGTAACTAGTGAAAAAAATTGGTTTTAGAGTGATAACTGCATTTATTTATTTATTTATTTATTTATTTATTATTTAATTCTCCTAGGAAATTGCTTTAGATTTTATTTTATTTTATTTTGAAGAATAATTAACTTTTATGTAACAATATTCTTTTGTTTCTTTAAGAATTCTACAGACATGACAGCACAGATCAGTATCAATCCCTGAACAATGGCAATGGAGAAAACCAAATGAAATCAGAAAATCATGAGGTGAGTACAGATTACTGAACACATATTCAAACAAATGCTGTTTAATCAGAATAAGTAAAAAAAGAGTTTTAGTTAAATATGAAAGGAGGGATTAGTTTAAACTAGTTGTTTTTACAGAATATTATTACATCAATTTGAACCAAAAACATTTAATGATAAAGTTTTACAATTAATCAAATTGTTTTTGGTCAAGGGCAATGAAGGCACAAAGGAAAAAAATGTGAGATCTGAAACTGAAATAAGCAGTACCATAACATCTGGGCAAGATGATATGCATGCCAATGTAATTAGAAAAGAAATCAAGCAGTATTTAGAAGTTGAGGGTCATGAGAGTAATCCAGAAATAAAAAGAGAAGGTCCTGAACACAAAAAAGCAGATATTGTCACACAGGAAGAGATGGCCTTTCCAGCTGAAACCAAAAAGCATGTAGAAATAAAGAATGAAGGACATGAGAGTAATCCAAAAATGACCAGAGAAGGTTCTGAACAGACCAACGCTGATATCAGACAGGAAGCAAGAGCATTTCCATCTGATATCAAACAGCATGTAGAACTAAAGGATGAAGGCCATGAAAGTAAACCTGAACTGACCAAAGAATCTCATGAACACATCAAAGCTGATATATTCATAAAAGAAGACACAGCCTTTCCAGCTGATACCAAACAGCATGTAGAAATAAGGAATGAAGGCCATGGGAGTAATTCAGAAATGTCCAGATATGGTCATGAACACAACAAAGCTGATGTTATGCTACAGGAAGCCAGAGCCTTTCCAGCTGATACCAAACAGCAGGTAGAATTAAAGAAGTTGGGTCATGAGAGTAATCCCGAACTTACCAGAGAACCTGTAAAGAACAAAGTAAATATCATCACACAGGAAGCCAAAATATTTCCAGCTGAAACCAAACAGCATGCAAAAATAAAGAATGATGGTCATGAGAGTAATCCTGATCTGACCAAAAAATCTCATGAATACAACAAAGCTCATATTATCAGACAGAAAGACATGGCCTTTCCAGCTGATACCAAACAGCATGAAGAAATAAAGAATGAGGGCCAGGAAAGTAACCTAGAATTGATGAGACAAGTTCATGAACACAACAAAGATGATATCACGCAGGAAGCCATGTCCTTTCAAGTTGATAATGAACAGCATGTAGAAATAAAGAATGATGGTCATGAGAGTAATCCTGAACTGACCAAAGAATCTCATGAACACAACAAAGCTCATATTATCAGACAGGAAGAAACAACCTTTCCAGCTGATACCAAACAGCATGTGGAAATGAAGAATAAAGTTTATGAGAGGTATCCTGAACTGATCGTAGATGGTCGTGAACACAACAAAGCTAATATCACACAGACATCCACAGTCTTACAAGCTGATTCCAAACATCTTGTAGAAATTAAGAATGAGGGTCATCAGAGTAATCCAGAAATAACTAGAGAAGGTCCGGGACACAACAAATCTGATGTTATCAGACAGGAAGCCACAGCCTTTCCAGCTAATGATAACCATCTTATAGAATTGACAAATAAGGGTCATAACAGTAATTCAGAAATGACCAGAGATGGTTATGAACACAACAAAGCTTATATTATCCTACAGGAAGCCACAGGCTTTCCAGCTGATACAAAACAGCATGTAGAATTAAAGAAGGTGGGTGATGATAGTAATCCTGAACTAACCAGGAAAGCTCTTGAGCAGTACAAAGTACATATTGTCACACAGGAAGCCACAGCCTTTCCAGCTGAAACCAAAAAGCCTGTAAAATTTAAAAATGACAGTCAAGAGAGTTACCCTGAACTGACTGTAGAAGGGCCTGAACACAACAAAGCTAATATCAAACAGACATCCACTGCCTTTCAAGCTGATACAAAGCAGCATGTAGAAATACAGAAGGAAGGACATGAAAGTAATCCAAAAATGACCAGAGAAGGTCCTGACCACACCAACACTGATATCAGACCGGAAGCAAGAGCATTTCCAGCTGATATCAAAAATAATGTAGAAATAAAGAATGAAGGTCATGAAAGTAATCCTGAACTGACAAAAGAATCTCATGAACACATCAAAGCTGATATTATCAGACAGGAAGACACAGCTTTTCCAGCTAATACCAATAATCCTGTAAAAATAAAGAATGCCGGTCATGAGAGTTACCCTGAACTGACCGTAGAAGGTCCTGAACACAACAAAGCTAATATCAAACAGACATTCATATCCTTTAATGCCGATACAAAGCAACATGTAGAAATGAAGAATGAGGGACATGAGAGTAATCCAGAAATGACCAGAGATGGTCCTGAACACAACAAAGCTCATATTATCAGACAGAAAGACATGGCCTTTCCAGCTGATACCAAACAGCATGAAGAAATAAAGAATGTGGGCCAGGAAAGTAACCTAGAATTGATGAGACAAGTTCATGAACACAACAAAGATGATATCACGCAGGAAGCCATGTCCTTTCAAGTTGATAATGAACAGCATGTAGAAATAAAGAATGATGGTCATGAGAGTAATCCTGAACTGACCAAAGAATCTCATGAACACAACAAAGCTCATATTATCAGACAGGAAGAAACAACCTTTCCAGCTGATACCAAACAGCATGTGGAAATGAAGAATAAAGTTTATGAGAGGTATCCTGAACTGATTGTAGATGGTCGTGAACGCAACAAAGCTAATATCACACAGACATCCACAGTCTTACAAGCTGATACCAAACATCTTGTAGAAATTAAGAATGAGGGTCATCAGAGTAATCCAGAAATAACTAGAGAAGGTCCGGGACACAACAAATCTGATGTTATCAGACAGGAAGCCACAGCCTTTCCAGCTAATGATAACCATCTTATAGAATTGACAAATAAGGGTCATAACAGTAATTCAGAAATGACCAGAGATGGTTATGAACACAACAAAGCTTATATTATCCTACAGGAAGCCACAGGCTTTCCAGCTGATACAAAACAGCATGTAGAATTAAAGAAGGTGGGTGATGATAGTAATCCTGAACTAACCAGGAAAGCTCTTGAGCAGTACAAAGTACATATTGTCACACAGGAAGCCACAGCCTTTCCAGCTGAAACCAAAAAGCCTGTAAAATTTAAAAATGACAGTCAAGAGAGTTACCCTGAACTGACCGTAGAAGGCCCTGAACACAACAAAGCTAATATCAAACAGACATCCATAGCCTTTCAAGCTGATACAAAGCAGCATGTAGAAATACAGAATGAAGAACAAGAAAGTAATCCAGAAATGACCAGAGAAGGTCCTGACCACACCAACACTGATATCAGACCGGGAGCAAGAGCATTTCCAGCTGATATCAAAAAGAATGTAGAAATAAAGAATAAAGGCCATGAAAGTAATCTTGAACTGTTCAAAGAATCTCATGAACACATCAAAGCTGATATTATCAGAGAGGCAGCCACAACCTTTTCAGTTGATACCACACAACATGTAGAATTAAAGAATGTCAGTAATGAGAGTAACCCTGAACTGACCAAAGAATCTCATGAACACAACAAAACTCATTTTATCAGACAGGAAGACACAGCCTTAGCAGTTGATACCAAACAGCATGTAGAAATAAAGACTGAGTGCCATGAATGTAACCCTGAACTGATGAGACACGTTCACAAACACAGCAAAGCTTATATTACACAGGAAGCCATGACCTTTCCAACTAATACCAACCATCATATAGAAATAAAAAATGAGGGCCATGAGAATAATTCTGAACTGACAAGAGGTGCTTCTGAACTCACAAAAGCTGATATTATCAAACAAGATGCCACAGCCTTTCCAACTGATAATAACCATCATATAGAAATAAAGAATAAGGTTCATGAGAGTAATCCAAAAATGACCAGAGAAGGTCCTGAACACACCAACGCTGATATCAGACAGAAAGCAAGAGCATTTCCTGCTGATATCAAACAGCATGTAGAACTAAAGACTGAAGGCCATGAAAGTAATCCTGACCTGATCACAAAATCTCATGAACACATCAAAGCTGATATTATCAGACAGGATGACACATCCTTTCCAGCTGAAACCAATCAGCAGGGAGAAATAAAGAACAGGGGCCCTGAGAATATTTCAGAAATGACCAGAGATGGTCCTGAACAGAACAAAGAAAGTATTGTCACACAGGAAGCTATGGCCTTTCCAATTGAAACCAAAAAGAATGTAGAAATAAGTAATAATGGTCATGAGAGTAATCCTCAACTAACCAGAGAATCTCCTGAACACACCAAAGCTAATATTATCAGACAAGTTGCCACAGCCTTTCCAACTGATGATAACCATTATATAGATTTGATAAAAAAGGGTCATAAGAGTAATTCAGAAATGACCAGAGATGGTTGTGAACACAAAAAAGCTGATATTATCCTACAGGAAGCCACAGCCTTTTCAGCTGATACCAAACAGAAGGTAGAATTAAAGAAGGTGGGTCATGATAGTAATCCTCATCTAACCAGGGAAGCTCCTGAGCAGTACAACGTACATATTGTCATACAGGAAACCACAGCCTTTCCAGCTGAAATCAAACAGCATGTAGAAATAAAGAATGAAGGATATGAAAGTAATTCTGAACTGATCAAAGAATATCATGAACACATCAAAGCTCATATTATCAGACAAGAAGACACAGCCTTTCCAGCTGATACCAAACAGCATGAAGAAATAAAGAATAAGAGCCATGAAAGTAAGCCAGAACTATCCAGACAAGTTCATAAACACAACAAAGCTGATAGCACACTGGAAGCTACATCATTTCCAGCTGATGTCAAACAACATGTAGAAATAAAGAACAATGGCCATGAGAGTAATCCAGACTTGTCCGGAGAAGGTCAGGAACACAACAAAACTGATATCACAGAGAGAACAATGTCCTTTTCAACTGGTACCAATTATCACATAGATGGCATTGAAAGTAATCCAGAACTGATCAGACACACTAATGAACACAAAGCTGATATTAGCAGACAGGATGCCAGACCATTTTCATCTGATATTATACAGCATGTCAAAATAAAGTCTGAGGGCTGTGAGAGTGATCCAGAACTGTCCAGAGAAGTTCATGAACACAGTTCTGATGATGAGAATGGCAGTCTTTTTGAAGATAAAGACCCACTGTTTCCTGATATTACACAACATTTAGAACCAAAAAATCAAGTGCCGGATACACATCTAAGCAAAGCAGATGAACAAGCTATCGTACAGGAACCCAAATCATTTCAGAAAGATGGTGAGTGAATAATAACTTAATTAAAGTCTTAAAGTGCAATCATACACATGTATATGTGCATGTATGTGTTAAACCCCTTTTAAATTAAAGCTGAAAGCCTACAATTTCAATCTCATCTTTATTGCTTTAAAAACATTGTGGTTGTGTACAGAAGCAAATACAAAAATGTTGCCATTGTTCAAAAATGTATAGACCTGACATTGTGTTTTATAAAAAGGATTTGATTGCAAAAATGTGACAAATACTATTTATTTTTTTGTCAAATATTTTCCATAGATACATATGTTTGTTTAAAAATTTGAAAGAAAATTATGGAAATTTGTATGAAATGTGTATGAATCTAAATTATTAGATAGTACTTGATATACCCTGTTTTACCCCTGGGTAAATCTCGCTGAGATGGCAATAGGAAGAAACCTTTAGCGGAACTTATCCTCATTTGGGTGATAACAGATAGCAGGGATTTTTTTAGCATGTCGAATTACATGAACTGAACAAAAACTTGTTGCAATTGAAATGTTCAGAAAAATTTGTTGAGTCCATATAGTCTGTGGGAAGAAGCTTCTCCTCATCTCTGTGTTGGCCTTCAGAGACTGGAAGCGCTTTCCTGACCGCAACAGAGAGAACAGACCATTTATGGGGTGGCTAAGGTCCTTCACAAAAGGAAAGAAGATAAATGGGAAAATAAATGGGGGGGTTGAGATCAACTGCAGTTTAATTCTATGTACAAATATTTACAAAGGTGGTAATATCTTCAGGAGCCGACAATGCCAAAATAATAAACCAAACCCACTAACTAGAATCACAAAAGTCTACCTAACAACAAAAACATACCAAAATACATATAGTCTTACCTAACTCCCAGACTAGCATACCCAGGAGAAAAAAGGGTGGGGGGGGGAGAACAAAAAGGGCGTCGACTCCCTACTTACCACTATATACACGATGATATTTACACAGTATACAAAGTTATATACAAAGGGCAGCAAAAGTCGATACACAATAAGTCAAATATATACCAGAAAAACACCATAACAAATCAAGCAGTTGTCTCTCGAGCAGCAGGCAGGATGGCATTTAAATAGAGCTGCACAAAGTGCTAGTCCAATGGCAACACAGGAGGTGGGAATAAGGCACACAGGTTCAGGAAGTGCTAGTCCAATGGAGGTACAGGAGGCGGGAGTAAGGCACACATCACTGACTGATCCTCCAATCAGCACCCCTCTCCACGGTAGAGGCCAATTAAACCTGTTTTAAAAACAGAGAGAGGGAAACACACCCAAGAGAGCAGGCAACACAGAAAATATATATATACAGTATATAATACGTCAGGGACGTAACACCTTACATTTTAGAACAAAGATTTTTTTTTGTCATTTCGTGTCTGTACATAACCACAAACATTCACAATGTAAGTCAAGTCAAGACTCTCAGCTTTAACTCGAGTTGTCTAACAAGTGTGGCATTAACTATTCAGGAAATACAGGTCTGAGATGGCCTATTTCCTCATTACTTCATGATTAATCAAGCAGATAAACAGCCTGGGATGCCTTCTGATAATACTGTAGTTCACTCAAACTCTGAACATGAGGTCTATATAAGTGAAGGAGGCCATCATTAGACTGAAAAAAAGAAATAAATAAAATGTGTGTGTGTATATATGGCTTTTAATTATATTGGGTAACTGGTGTTTATTGATTACCTGACTGCTGATAAAAGTATAAATTGTGAATTGTATTGGGCTATACTCTCTTCTCAGACCATGAAGGCTACAAAATGGCAGCTTCATATTGCAGATTGACAAGGAAATGTGATATTCTTCATTGGCATCCCGCCTTAAGAAATTTTGTCTTAAAAACTGAAATTTTTTAAGAAATGTTCCTCGGCATTTAACGCATTTTCAGCATACAAGCTAAGAAAGTGAGCCAAACAAACGCCAGATATGTTATATGTACATCCAGGAGCAGTTAAAATCTTGTTTGCGCAAACAAACAAAGAGCAAAGAGAGTTTACAAATTTTTTATTTTTTTTTTCCTGTGTGTCCCAAGAATTTTGTCAAGAAGAAATTTACATTGATTTACATTATGAAAATGCCTGCAGTTCCTGAATTGTTAATGCTACATTTTTGTCAACCCTGCTGAATTAAACCTGAAAGTCTCTCTCTATATCACCCATATTTTAGGTGGAGTACAAAGGCCAAATATATATACAGTGGTTTTGCGAGTGTTCCGCAAGACAAGCAAAGATTTTTTTTTTATAAATTTTGACTTGAAAAACGAACAAGTCTTTGTATCATGTATCAAGTCTTAGTATCATGTATCACGCATGCGCTGCTTGTTAAGACACCGAGCATGAGGTGATCACAACTGAGCCTCTGTTTTCTCTCTCTTGCGCTGCAGAATTGTGGGTAATCGTCTCCCCTGCTGGGTCTTAGTGCACGTCTCTCACTGTTATAATTAACATCTGTGCACGCATGAGCGGTTTACTATAACATTGTGTGTGTGTGTGTAAAACACATTTAATTTTGTGTTTGTATGCGTGTGTGTACAGCGTACATGTCTATGTCTATTATAACATGTGTGTGCGTGAGTAAAGCAAAAGAAAGTCTCATTAGAAAGCCTAAAGATCAATTTTCTCCCTCTGTGTCAGCATGCCATTATGTGTCATTGGACACCGTCCCTTCCACACACACACTTCCTCCTCTCGCCTTTACACACACACACACACACACACACACACACACACACACACACACACACACACACACACACACACACACACACACCTCCAAATTCAAGTTCAAGTAGGCTTTATTGTCACTTCAACCATATAAAGTTAGTATACAGTGAAACGAAACAACGTTCCTCCAGGACCAGGGTGCTACGTGCAACATAAATTTACGACATAAACTAACTGGATGTGCGGCCCGAATTACTGTAGGGTCTTGCGGTCCGATCTGGCTCAATTCCCAAACCACTTCTAGCCTTCACACACACACACACACACACACACACACACACACACACACTTTTAAAGATGATTTTTTTCAAAGTGCAGGTTAATATGTTTTATTTTTACTTTACAGTGATCTAAACTTTAAAGCACTTTTTGTAAGTCGTTCTGGATAAGAGCGTTTGCCGAATGCCTAAATGTTAAAAAAATTAGATAAAACAGTATCCGCTTTGATTTATGAATGTTTTGAAATACAAGTCCGATTCTGGAACAAATTATGTTCGTAATCCGTGGTTCCACTGCATATACAGTGGTGTGAAAAACTATTTGCCCCCTTCCTGATTTCTTATTCTTTTGCATGTTTGTCACACTTAAATGTTTCTGCTCATCAAAAACCGTTAACTATTAGTCAAAGATAACATAATTGAACACAAAATGCAGTTTTTAAATGAAGGTTTACGTTATTAAGGGAGAAAAAAACTCCAAATCTACATGACCCTGTGTGAAAAAGTGATTGCCCCCCTTGTTAAAAAATAACTTAACTGTGGTTTATCACATCTGAGTTCAATTTCTGTAGTCACCCCCAGGCCTGATTACTGCCACACCTGTTTCAATCAAGAAATCACTTAAATAGGAGCTACCTGACACAGAGAAGTAGACCAAAAGCACCTCAAAAGCTAGACATCATGCCAAGATCCAAAGAAATTCAGGAACAAATGAGAACAAAAGTAATTGAGATCTATCAGTCTGGTAAAGGTTATAAAGCCATTTCTAAAGCTTTGGGACTCCAGCGAACCACAGTGAGAGCCATTATCCACAAATGGCAAAAACATGGAACAGTGGCGAACCTTCCCAGGAGTGGCCGGCTGACCAAAATTACCCCAAGAGCGCAGAGACAACTCACCCGAGAGGCCACAAAAGACCCCAGGACAACATCTAAAGAACTGCAGGCCTCACTTGCCTCAATTAAGGTCAGTGTTCACGACTCCACCATAAGAAAGAGACTGGGCAAAAACGGCCTGCATGGTAGATTTCCCGAGGCGCAAACCACTTTTAAGCAAAAAGAACATTAAGGCTCGTCTCAATTTTGCTAAAAAACATCTCAATGATTGCCAAGACTTTGGGGGAAATACCTTGTGGACCGACGAGACAAAAGCTGAACTTTTTGGAAGGTGCATGTCCCGTTACATCTGGCATAAAAGTAACACAGCATTTCAGAAAAAGAACATCATACCAACAGTAAAATATGGTGGTGGTAGTGTGATGGTCTGGGGTTGTTTTGCTGCTTCAGGACCTGGAAGGCTTGCTGTGATAGATGGAATCATGAATTCTACTGTCTACCAAAAAATCCTAAAGGAGAATGTCCGGCCATCTGTTCGTCAACTCAAGCTGAAGCGATCTTGGGTGCTGCAGCAGGACAATGACCCAAAACACACCAGCAAATCCACCTCTGAATGGCTGAAGAAAAACAAAATGAAGACTTTGGAGTGGCCTAGTCAAAGTCCTGACCTGAATCCTATTGAGATGTTGTGGCATGACCTTAAAAAGGCGGTTCATGCTAGAAAACCCTCAAATAAAGCTGAATTACAACAATTCTGCAAAGATGAGTGGGCCAAAATTCCTCCAGAGCGCTGTAAAAGACTCGTTGCAAGTTATCGCAAATGCTTGATTGCAGTTATTGCTGCTAAGGGTGGCCCAATCAGTTATTAGGTTCAGGGGGCAATTACTTTTTCACACAGGGCCATGTAGGTTTGGATTTTTTTTCTTCCTAAATAATAAAACCCCTCATTTAAAAACTGCATTTTGTGTTTACTTGTGTTATCTTTGACTAATAGTTAAATGTGTTTGATGATCAGAAACATTTTGTGTGACAAACATGCAAAAGAATAAGAAATCAGGAGGGGGGCAAATAGTTTTTCACCCCACTGTGTATATATATATATATATATATATATATATATATATATATATATATATATGAATTATATATATGAATATATATATATATATATATATATATATATATATATAATTCATATATATATATATATATATATATATATAATTCATATATATAATTCATATAAATACATATGAATCTTTACCAATATTTATGGGCTTGGCAGTAAATTTCCCACTATCATTTACCATGTTCTTGAATGAATTATTAGTCAATATGTCCAAAAAGAGAGAAAAAACTACTGTTTATGTTATTAATTAGGTCAAACTGTGTTCATCAATAATTGTGATTAGACTACATATTAAACGTGATCAGTGCAAAAATACTATACAACAGTCAAATGTACATTACTTTCTCACCTCTTTTTTCCAACTATTATATCATCAAGCCCCTAACCCCCCTACCCCCCACAAGGCAGTAATTAATAATGACACTCCACCCCTTACCCCTGCACTATTAATAAACATCCTCGATGGCTTTCATTTTCATTTAATTTTCTTTTTATGTTCTGTTCATAGACCACATTATTTACCTGCAAAAGCCAGACACACCAGAAAAAATGGTAAGCAGCTGATAATGTAGTTATGTTCTAACATTGCAGTTTAACAATTGTAAATCGTCATCACCAAAAATAAAAGCTTCTCATGACATTTTACTTACCAGAGCCTTACTCAGAAACAATCTTATTTCAGTATGTATGAGAGGTGGAACACAGTGTGACCACTTCTGGGGCAGATCCTGGTTCTTTAAATGGGCAATTTTCTTTTTCTTTTAAAAATACAGTTTGTCATTCCAGCAACTTTCACATGCAATTTGTTTTTATTTTATAGGAACAAAATACAGAGCTGGAAATGGAAGTAAATGGACCACAATGTGAAGAAAGTAAAAAGTCATTGATAGAGCAACTGTTTATTAGACTTAATCTTGTGGAAAAACATCTGCATAAAATGAAAGAAATAGTTGTGAAACAGATAACTCCATGTTCATTAACCTGTCAGGAATCGTGTGGAGAGAAAAATTTAATGGAAATGTATTTACAAAGGCTGCTGCTGATGGACTATAGAGCAAGATACATTAGTACTGAAGCCGAAGAATACACCAACACAGAACATGCTGAACCAGACACAAAAGATGGGGAAGCTGATATATTTTCAGTTTTTTTCTCCAACAAAGCAATATCTGTTCAGAGTAAAAACAATAAAGATCCTGTTCACCCCATGGATGTCCAGATGGCGGTGTTTCACTGCTCTGATCATTTCCTAAAGCAGCTAATAGTGAATAAACTGGCTCAGTGTCAGTACGCTCTGCCCCTGCTGGTACCCAATCCCTTCACCAAAGAGATTGAGTTTCCTCTATGGACCTTTTGCCAAATCAGAAAGAGCTGGAAGACCGTCGACTCTTCTGGTAAGCCAATGACTAAAACTCAGGCTGTTTATGAAGCAGAAACTCCAATGGTGGCTTTCTTCAGGTTCGGATCTGCACCCTTATCCAAATCTCAGCTGATGAACAACTTGATCAATGAGAAACATCCCACATTCTTCCACAGACACTGCCCAGGCAGCAGCAAGAACCGGATCCTGATGGATGGAGTGGTGGAGATCGCTTGGTACTGCCCATCTGGGAAGGAAACTGATTATTTTCCCGACTGTGTTGCATTCTGTAATCTCCATGGTGATGCAGAAGCTAACCAGGAGCTACTGGAAATCTTGACTGAAATGTCATCAGTTAATGTTTTGCTTTTTTCTGATCCTGAAAAAGTAAAATCTAAAGCGATACTAGAGAAACTCTTCAGAGACACAAAGCCACTAATTTCTCTATTTTCTGAGGATGAATCTGGTGTAACAAGAAATAGAAATTGGAAATACAGAATTGGCCTTAGATACAGAAATCAGTCAGATGTAACCAAGCACCTTAGAATGACCATTAAAGAGTGTCTTTTAAATTCACCATCAGTTTTCAAAATTGAAGATTTGCACAGAACTGAACTGATAAAGGATGAAGATGACCCTGAATGCAAAAGAGGGAAAGAAGCTGCAGTTAAGATAATGAATCAGTTGAAGGAAAATGAAGTTTCAAAATTAAAGGAAAAGCATCTGCCCTGTCAAGGAAAGTTATGGCATGACTGGTGTAAGATGAACAAGGACCTACATCAACTTCAGGGGAACAACTTAGAAAAGCAAAAGAGTGAAAAACAAAGAGAAATGAAGAAAATCCGTGAGGAGCAACATAAATACAGACTCTCACCTCTTATGGAAGAATTAATTTCCTCACTGGATCGTCTGGGAGAAAATGAAAGACTATTCTTCTTAAAATGGGTTATGATTGTCCTGGACAAACTCACCTCAGATGATCTTTTGGACCTTCGTCAGAAATACAATGAAAAGTGGAAAGCAGTTTTAGACCTTAAGAAGAAGCATAATAAATCAGATAAAATAAAGATGAAGCAAAATAAACTTGAGGAAATATCTACACAGCTGAATGCAGCAATGTTTGGTTTGGAGCACATTGTGAGAGAGATGGGTCAGATATACGAGTCTTTTACTTCTGTACAAACACACAAGGAAAGATCTAAGGAAAAAACACTGTCGTCTCTCCCCAAGCTTGCAGCAGAACTCATGAAATCTGGTCATCCACTGGAGCTGATGGATGGAGATGCTGCTCATGTTCCTCTGATCTGGGTTTCAGCAGTTCTAGATGAACTTGTGAAGATACTGGGAGACCAGAGAGTGTTTGTCCTGTCAGTTCTGGGGATTCAGAGCTCTGGGAAATCCACCATGCTCAATGCCATGTTTGGACTCCAGTTTGCTGTCAGTGCTGGAAGGTGCACCAGAGGAGCCTTCATGCAGCTGGTCAGAGTGTCAGAGGAGATGAAAACACAACTGAAGTTTGACTATATTTTGGTTGTAGATACTGAAGGACTTCGAGCCCTTGAGCTTTCAGGAAAATCCACTCGACACCATGACAATGAACTCGCCACATTTGTTGTTGGTCTTGGAAACATGACCTTGATCAACATCTTTGGTGAGAACCCTGCTGAGATGCAGGACATCCTTCAGATTGTTGTTCAGGCCTTCCTGAGGATGAAGAAGGTAAGCCTGAATCCCAGATGCATGTTTGTCCATCAAAATGTCAGTGATATTACAGCTGTAGAGAAAAACATGGAAGGACAAAGACGTTTACAGGAGAAACTGGATGAAATAGCAAAAATGGCAGCAAAAGCAGAAGACAGTGAAGAGGAGTGTTTCAGTGATGTTATTGAATTTAATGTACATGATGATGTTTATTATTTTGCACAGTTCTGGGAGGGAAGTCCACCCATGGCACCACCAAACCCCTGCTACAGCAGAAATGTTCAGAATCTAAAGAACGCCATTTTCAAAAGAGCTGAAAAATCTACTGTTATGACTCTCTCCCAATTTAAATCACGTGTTAGTGATCTTTGGAATGCAATACTCAATGAGAACTTTGTGTTTAGCTTTAAAAACACACTGGAGATAGCAGTGTACAGAAAACTGGAGAAAGAGTTTGGAAAATGGACCTGGACCCTCAGACGCGCCATGTTAGATAAGGAAGAAAAAGTTTACAACCAAATTGAAAATAAAAACCTAACAAAAATTGAAGCAAGCAGTCTTCTTTCAAACATGGAAAAGACAAAAGAGGAAGTGAACAAGTTAATGAACACTTACTTTACACATGATAAAGACAAAGACATTTTATTTAGGTGGAGAGAAAGATGTAAAACCAAAATCACCCAAGTTTATGAAGACCTTGTCAAAGACACAAAACAAAATGTGAATGAAGTTATGCATCAGCTAAAAGCACAGGAGAGTTTTGAACTTAAAATAACACAGTACGATGCAAAACTATTTTCTCTGAGCAAAGACCTTGCTTTGCAACTCAAAAGCAACACAACTGATGAAAAAGTTCTTAAAAATGAATTTGATGAACTGTGGCATGAATGGGTCACTGAACTGACACAAGACACACTTCCAGAAAGAAGTATTGATTTTTGGGAGGATGCTGTACAGATTCTGGCTGTGGGAAATGACCAAGCTTCAGTGTGTGAGCAGCTTTCTCAGCAAGACTACAAACATTTAGTCACACTGGGAGATTATTCATGTTACATTTCAAAACTCAATGGTGAGGAATGGGTTCATTATCTACCTTACATGAATAAACTTTCTTATGAAGACAATGGGTTAGTGAGGACTCTGGCCATAAATGTGATCAAAAACACTGAGGGATTAATCAAGAACATCTGTAATAAAATCACAAGACTAGGATACAAAAACGGCTACATACAGGAAATAACAGACCACGTCAGGAAGAGACTTGAGAAACATCAGACTGAGAACCAGAGAATTAAACTCAAAAAGGAATTCACTCTGGATCTCTGTCTCCATGTATGTGAACTTGCAAGTCACAGATTTACTGAGTGTCATAAACAATTCAGAGAAGCAAATGATCCAAGAGTTTATCTGTCCAAACAGAAACCACAATATTACAATGTCTTTAAAAACTACTGCAGAGGAGCAACAACAACCAAAGTGTTTGGAGATCTGATCTGCAGTAACCTGAGAGAATCCATCCTGCAAGCAGTCTACAATAAAACTGCTATTGGTTTGGCAGCAGAGATCAGATCAGACATGCCAGAGTTTAATGGTAACAGATCAAACCTTGAGAAACACATCCTAAAATATCTGGCAGAGAAGGAGAACTTTGAGAAGTACATGGAGTACATTCATAATCCTCGAAAAAATTTTGAACACTTTATTACAGAGAAGGTTAATGAGTACATTACTGACAATAACACCACAGTTCTTAAGCTTTTTAAAGGAACTCTAAAAGACATAGAGCAGAGAGTAATAAATGCTGTTCACATTGCAACTGAAGAAGTGAAGGAGAGCCATGGTGATGCAGACATGTGGATGAGAAGTTTCAGCAGTTCACTAAAAGATTATCTGATCTTAAAAGAAATAACTCACATCACTGATCACAGAGAAATTACAGACTTTGATTTTCTACAGCAGGTTATTGGTGATGGTCTCACTGCAATGGTGTCAGAACTGGACAGAAGTTTAAACAGTGTAAAAGACATTAAAATGGAGGAGTTCAGGAAGAAGCCAGATGAGATTCTGATTGAACACCTCTGTCATTGTTGCTGGGTTCAGTGCCCATTCTGTAAAGCCATCTGTACCAACACAATAGAGGATCACGATGGAGATCACAGTGTTCCCTTCCACAGGGTTGATGGTATCAATGGATGGCATTTCAGAAGTACAACAAATCTCTGTTCTGATTTCTGTACAACCCTTGTGCAATCTGAAAAACAATTCTACCCAGGTCATAATCCAGATAGGTCAGTACCGTACAAATCATACAGATCAGCAGGAGGATTCTATGCAACCTGGAGCATCACCCCTGATAATTCACAGCTCTCATACTGGAAATGGTTTGTGTGCAGATTCCAAAAAGACCTGGAAAAGCACTATGGGAAAACATTTCAGGATAAAGGTGAGATCCCTGGGCAATGGAGAGACTTTACTAAAGAACAAGCTATTGAGTGTTTAAATGAATACATCTGAGTGTGAGGGTTGCCCACTAGAGGGCAGTATTTTTAGTTTGTAGTTTTTGTTTCTAGACCCAGGTCCCAAGCCCGGATAAAATGGTAGGGTTGCGTCAGGAAGGGCATTCGGCGTAAAACCTGTGCCAAGTTGTAGTGCGGACTGGATACTCCGCTGTGGCGACCCCTTGTCGGGAGCAGCCGAAAGACCAACAACAACAACCCAGTTTCCCAGAAGCCTCCTCAGTCAGGTGATGTGGATGCTCACCTGAACTGAGGAGGCTCATTAGCATTGTTATAAATACCTGTTTGTTCTGGGAAACTGGGTCGAGCATTAAAGTAATATAATTTCTGTTCTGTTATGTGGGTTTTGTTTTGTTCTGTTTTAGTTTGATTTGATTATAGTTGGCCTTTTGGTTTCAGGAGCACTTTAAGTTAAGTTTTGTCTTTGTGTCTCCTAGCAGGATTAGCCTCTAGGAGAATTTGCCTTTTGTGTCTACCCTGTTGTGTAAGTAACCCCCATTGCATGTTTAGTTTTTAGTCTGTTTCAATACTAATGAGGGTGGTACATGTGTAGAACATGTGTAGATCTTAGTCTGTCTAGTCTCCTTGTCTGCCTAGCTCTTAGTCTGTTTAGGTACTAACATCTTTTGCCACTAACCTTTAGAGTTCTTAGTCTGTTTCATACCTAGTCTGCTGTGCACCTTGTCTGTTCATTCCCTTGTCTCAGGCTACTGGCCTGTTTTGCCATTAGTCTGATTAGCTATGAGCTAGCTTAGCAGCTAATGTGCAGCACAGCCAGTAGACCTAACCAAGCCTGTCTTGTGTTTGTTTATCCCTTGCATGTATAGTCCCTTGTGTTTAGTCCTCTAGGCTGTTCAGTATGTCTTGTCTCGTCCAGTTTGTATCCCCATGTCTGTACTGTATTAGATCGTGTAATCCCGTGTTTGTGTTTTGAGTTCCTGTTTGATAGCATGCTCCATGTTTTTAGCCAACTTCCTTAGTTCATGTTTTGTTCATGTTTGGATTTTATTATTAAAGACTCTCTGTTTCACTGCATCCCCTCTGCATCTATGCCTCAACACCAAGCCCACAGTCCAACATCATAGCAGAACATGACACTGAGGGGGAAAAAAAGCTCTTCTAAAATCTGAAACTTTTCAGAGCTGTGTAGAAGCATCACCTTAATTTTTTTTTGCCGGATTTGATTAAGAGGGTCAGACTGTATTAATGGCAACAGCAATGAGATAAATCTTATAAGGAAACATTTATTAGATTGTAGTTATAATAATCAATATATACACACTGTTTACCTTTTCACTCATTTATTCATACTTAATAAAAATATTTAATAAAAAGCTATCGAAATAGTGGAAAATATTAATGAAGTAATTAATGCACACGATAATGATATGATTCTTATTAAATTGGGATATTCTTGGTTAGGTGTGAAAATCATAATAAACAAAATTGCTATGTTCTAATGCTTGGGATTTTATTGAAAAGTACAATACCAATCCGCTTTTCTTTTTTTTTAAATATATTTTTGCTTCTTCAATAACGTGAAAAAAAATAAACATTTATGAACACAATGTGATAAGAACTCACAAAATTCCACTAGTCAGTAAGACGACACTTGAGTAAACTCATGACTAAACATATGAAACCTTACGGGGTGGTTTCCCGGACCAAGATTAAGCCTAGACTATGTCAATGATGATCAGCGCTTTCCACCAGCCAGGCAAGTTCTTGCAGACAGAAGTGACCCATTGCAATGTTTTGATGAAATAAGTTTTTGAGATCGTTTCCGCATACATAAATTAAATGCAGTGGAGATAATTTCACTCTTATAACCCAGACTTTCATCTGTGACCCAAAGAGGACAGCCTATTCCAGTTTGTTTCCAGGTGCTCATAACTTTAAGGTTCTTGGCATGTGGCACCTTTCATCGAGAAACTGGGGATTTATGTCAGTGAACCAACAGTATGTAAAGTCATTCACATGAGTGTGCAGGGCAATTTGTGAATTAAAAGCACATTACATAAACTTCCCTGATGCTAGAAGCCAGGCTAACTACAAGGTACAATTCTATGAATATGGAAATTTCCCAGGAGTCATAGGTTGCATAGATGGAACCCATATTCCCATTAAGCGTCCCTCTACTCCAGATGCTGAGGAATACAGGAACCAAAAGAACTGGTTTTCCATAAATGTCCAAGGTGAATGCACTCCACAGTTAGAGTTTTCAAACATTGTTGCACGGTGGAAAGGTGCAACTCATGATTCCCGAATTTTCCTCAACTCATCTCTGTATACTCAATTCGAAAGAAGAGATCATAATAGAATTTTGCTTGGTGACAGAAGGATTTCTTGTTCCCTTTTCGAGGCTTCACTCAATGCTGCGTTAGAACGCTTATGGGAACTATCTTGTCGCATTGCCGGCCATGAAGCATGTGTGGAAAAACACCATTATCTGGTGTGGTGGAAATTCTGAAAACAATATAAAGACAAGTAATTCATACACTGGGTAAGAGCAAAGTAACAAAGGTTTTATTTTAAACTTCTGCAGAAGGACCAGTCTCATACAGCAAACAGTTGCAGCATAGAGAAAAGGTGATCTCTTTCTCTAGCTGACCTATTTTATACACAAACATCTCTGTTAACATAATCAACGCCCCGTACGTGAAGTTCCTGCATTAAAACTCATGACTCTTTATCTGACCCAGACCAGATGTCTATACCTTATCATTTATTCATGGACAACTACAATCAGGTTGTTTCTATTCTGTTCTCGGCCTTGTGTCTCTAAGCTTCAACAAACAAGTTCAAACTTCTAAGGCCTACGTTACACACTTACTACAAGGATCAAATAGGATTAATACATAATTAAAATATGATTTTTTCATTACAATTTCCCCCTTTTGTCATTCTATGACAACCTAAATATTTTAATTCTACAATTCAAAACAATACTAATAAGCTATGCATTAGGTAAATTTTATCAGATATTGTCTCTCCAACCTGGGTTTTTAACAACATCATCACTAGCACTCTAATGCACACAGCTGTTTTTATTGGGATAGACCCCTGACAAAAAAGCATTTTTTTTTTAATTCTGCAATCTACTTAAATATACATGCTTTATATTTCTCTAAAGATTTACATTATGTCTTCTTCTATATCATGATCTAAAATGTCAAACTGAAAGTCACCGGAATTTTGAACTCTGTCAGAAGTCGGGTCGTCCCAGTCCGGTTTACATTCTATGTTGTCAGTCTGTCTTAACATTTGATATTTTACTGTGTTCAGAACTAGTCCCTGTATACATCTGCAAATACAGGGTGTTATACAGAGGCCTAACAAGATTATAATCCCAATTGGTAAAACACTATAAACCAGCCAATAACCCCAGCCTCCCCATAATTGCGTTAACCACGAGATCCAAGACTCTACTTGGGGAGGTGGTTGCAAAGCCTTCTTCATGTGGTTTATGATGTTGCTGATATTCTGATGATTGTCAGGAATATAAAAACAACAAGAGGTGTTCAGAACTTTACACACTCCACCTCTCTCGGCCAGTAAAATATCCAGAGCCATTCTATTTTGAATCGTGATCTCTCTAACCTGCTTAAGTTCATCATTTACTAACTGCAAGGCATTTACGGTGTCATTTTTGAGTATCAGTAACATGTATGCTAAACCATTTACCTTGTTTAGGGCTACAGCTGTTCCTCCGCCGAGGAAAAGTGACCAGCCTACATTTACTCCTGGGCTAGTCCACGGGTTTCCTAAAGTGTAACCATGAAATTTAATAGGGACATCTCTTTTTTTTCTATTTTCTAACATCCGTGGCCCCCACGGATTTTCTGTGTGTACTGACACACTAGGAGTTACATATGCAGGATAACATGAGCCTGTCCAATTGAAATACCTAGGTAAGGTCACATATGTGTTTAACCCACACACCCACATTACTGTGTTTGTTGACGATAGTTCTATGAACGGACAACTACCATCATTTGGAAAATAATTACCATCTATACTACATTTAGGTGACCTACTTTTTGAACGATTGGTTATACGAACGTAAGTGGTGCACTCAGACCATCCTAAGTCAGGTTCCCCATTTCCTTTTGATCTTGCACAACGCAAGTGTCTCCTTTTTGCCATGGGACCATATAAGTAGAATTGTCTTCATATTTTTTAACAGGCAAAGGGGAGCAATAGCTCCCTGGCGTGTCAAAAAATAGATTATTGGAATAATTACACCCAGGGACTGCTGAGTTTGGCCTCCCTGTTTGTTTGTAGTATGCAGATATCTGTAAGATGGCCATGGTGGTTATCGGTGTTACGATATCGGATACATTTGGTTTTTGTATGTCTGGTTATGCTTGCTTTGTCTCTGCTGGTGGTGGGATAGGGTGTCTCCCCTTGTTTCAGGTTCCACCCTCTTCAGTGTGCCTGTAAATCTATTGGCTGCTGCTCTGCCTGTCCTTTGTTGGTCCCGCCTCCTCCCAGCTGATTGGTTTTCCAGGACACCCAGAGGCCTACTTAAGGCCTTCAGACCACCATGCTACAGACCGTGTCTTTGCTTACTGCTTATCTTATGCTTGATCCTAAATGTTACTCTGTGTATGACCCTTTTGCTTCATTTCTGACTACTCTTAGATTTTTTGATAATTGCTTGGTTTTCGATTGCCTATTCCATGTATGACCCTTTTGTTTGTTTTGACTACGCTTTTGTGTTTGCCCTCTTTGTTTTTGTTGGTTTGGTTGTAGATACTTTTGTATATATTTGTATTTAATTAGTTATTGAGTGGCTTAATGAGGAGTCGACGCCATTTTGTTTTCACTTTGTTTTTCTTGGTCTGTGGTTAGTTAGGGAGTTGAGGGAAGAACTTTGTATTTCTGTTTCTTTATTTTGGGTGCAGGTTAGTTGTGTCACTTTGGTATTAGATAGAGGTAATTTTGTTTATTGTTTTGGCCTTGTTGGCTTCTGAAGCTTACAGCCACCTTTGGGTATTTGATTATTCACATTTTGTAAATAAACACTAAGCAAACGCACTTTTGGTCTCACCCCCTTCTTTCTTTTTTTTCACTCCTGTTACGGCCCGACCTAGACCGGGGCGTAACAATCGTTATGATACAAGATGTGTTATCTGCATTTGCTTCTGCTGCTGTGACATTATTAAGGGGCAATGCTACCCAGTTCGAGGACATGGCATGGCATATCCAGCACGAGCCATTGTGTATATCTGTCATATTATCAGCAATGTCTAATGATAGAGCACATCCCCAATTCCCAACACATCTATTGAGATTAGCGTTATGCCTTTTTATCATGCTGTCTCTTCTCTTTATTCTAGTTAAATGCATGTGGCTTGAGTTTGTTAAATAGACTTTACCATGGCCGTTTCTCTCAGTGTTCTCAGTAAAGCATATCAGGATAACCATAACTATTATTACTCCTAAGGCCACCCAGATTACTTTGGGGTGTTGTTGGAATTGATTTCTCATTTTTATTTTTATTTTTTTTTTCTTACCGTTCAGTCCAGTCAATTCAATGTCTGTAATGTGAATACTCTCAGTCACTGATTTATTTATTTTTTGTTCCTTAAATCAGTCTTCTATCCTATCATTAGTTACAACACTTACATTTAACTCTAATTACTTTTATATGTCACCAATATGTCACTACTGCTACTTTGACACCTTATAATTTCTTCATGTGTTGTCCTCAAATGTAGTGTACTTATTGTTGCGATGAATTTTGAGTGGAGAGTTGTGGTTCTGCGTTGTTTCTGTCACTCTAGTTTGTTCTTCTGACCCATGCACTTTGCGTGCAGATGAAGGTCTGTTGCGGTTTACAGGAGAGGTTACTAGCACTTCACTGTTCACCCTTGTTGACCTCTGCGTGCTCTCTCTTCAGATTCTCTGGTTCTAGGATGCGCTTACAGTGGCTGGCGTGTATCCATGTTGCTCTTTCTGCTACCTTAACTGCTGTCTGCATCACAAGGAGCACCTGGAACGGTCCCAGCCACCTTCTAGCTCTCCAACTCTTTCTCCTGAAGTCTTTTACCACTACCCAGTCCCCTGGCTTTAGGTTATGCAGGATTCCCTCTGCTGGTTGTGGCAAGGCCTCTTTCACTTGGGCCTGTACTTGAGATAAAACAGCAGAGAGTTTTGCACAATAACACATTTCATCTTTACAATGACCTGTTAGATTTCTAACGATGGGTTTTGGTCCAATTCCAGTATTGGGTGGTCTGCCAAACAAAATCTCAAAAGGGCTTAATTTTGCTCTCCCCCTTACTCTAGTTCTCATGTACATTAGTACTATGGGAAGTGCTTTGGTCCATGATATTCCCGTTTCATCACAGCATTTTGCAAGTTTGTTCTTTAATGTGGCATTTTCTCTTTCTACTGCACCCCCACTAGCTGGGTGGTATGCACAATGCTGTCTTAAATCTATTCCCAGACGTTCTCCTACTTGGTGGAGAGCCTGGTTTACAAAGGGTGTGCCATTGTCGCTACTTATTTTTTCAGGGATTCCCCAGCGTGGGATAATCTCAGATAGCAATGCTTTTGCTACTGCACTAGCATCTTGTTTGGATGTAGGGAAATCCATTTGTATATGTTCAAAAGGCCTTTGTGGTTGTGGGTGTGCGCTTTGACTGATCTGAATTCCTCTCCCTATGTTATTAGTCGCACAAATTACACATTTTTCACAGTATTTTTGGCAGTAATTTGTAAAGCCTCTAGTATACCAACACAGAGATATACTATCAGCCATTCCCCCTTTTGAAACATGGTCCTTACCATGTGTCAATTTTGCATAATGAGGAAATAAAGCTTTTGTTGAACAAGATTTGTTATTGGGGCCGTACCATACCCCATTCCTCACTTTTCCCCCAGCCTTCGACCAGTCTTGCTTTTCTGCTGGGGTAGCTTGTGTCTGCAAATCCTGTAAATCAGCTGTTGGAACAGAAGATTTAGTCATGCACATCTTAAAATTGTCATTAGGTGGTCTCGATGCCGCTGTCTTTGCTGCTGCATCTGCTCTTGAGTTTCCCTGTGAAATTGGGTCATTGTTTTTTGTGTGAGCTGCGCATTTACAACCAGCAATCGATTTAGGTAAAAGGATTGCCTTCAGGAGGTCAGAAATCAGGCCGTTATGCACTATGGGCTTCCCTGATGATGTAAGAAACCCCCTGTGCTTCCACAGTGTTGCAAAATCGTGAGTTACCCCAAAAGTGAACTGACTGTCAGTATATATAGTGACTGTTTTACCCTCAGCAAGTTTACATGCCTCTGTTAAAGCAATGAGCTCTGCTGCTTGTGCAGATAGATGTTTAGGAAGTGGCTCTGATTTTAATATACCATATGCAGTTACCACGGCATACCCTACGCAATTTTGGCCTGTTTGTTTGTTCCTGAATGCTGATCCATCTACAAACACTTCCATTTCTGCATTCTGCAAAGGAATATCTTGTAAATCAGGTCTTGGGCTGCAAATTTCATTAGTTACAGCTACACAGTCATGTGGTTCACCATCGCCTTCTGTAAGAAGAAGAGTAGCAGGATTAAGCACAGTGCATCTTTTTACTGTAACATTTGGCATCTCTAATAAAATTGTGTTATACCTCAACCATCGTGCTGTTGACATGTGTGCCGTTTTTTGTTCGAGGAGAAGTAGTGAAACTGCATGTGGAACCAATAAAGTTAAATCACTGTACACTACTATGTCCCTAGAAGCTGTTACAGCTTTTTCAGCAGCTGCAACGGCTCTTAAACACATTGGTAACCCTGCTGCTACAGGATCTAGTTTTGCTGAAAAATAGGCCACCGGCTTAAGTTTACTCCCATGTTCTTGCAATAGCACAGACGTCATACAACCTCGCTTTTCATCCACTGTCTGCACAAAAGGTTTATTTGGATTGGGGATCCCCAAAGTAGGTGTGGTTTGTAGTGCCAATTTCAAATTAGTGAATGCCTTTTCTGCCTCGAGTCCAATTAAGTGCACTGTGGGCCTGTAGGCCCTTCCCATGAGCTATCTCACTCAAGGGAGCCTCGAGGATTGCATAGTTAGGAATGAACACTGCAATATGAACACATGCCCAAAAATGACATAAGTTGTTTTTTTGTTTTTGGTGTTGGAATTTCTTGAATTGCTTTTACTCTGTTTGGACCTAAAGTTTTACCTTGTTCTGATATCAGATGCCCCAAGAATTTTACCTGCTGTTGTACAAACTGTAATTTAGATAGACTTGCCTTGTGACCCTTTTTTGCTAGGTGACAAAGCAAGGCTATGGTGTCCTTTTCACATTGCTCTTTAGATGGCGCTGCTATCAAGCAATCATCAACAAATTGAAGAAGGCTTGACCCTGGAGACAGGGTCAGCGATTCCAGACTTTTTCTTAATGCTTCATTGTAAATTGTAGGTGACTGAGTACCCCTGGCATAATCTCGAGAACGTATGGGGTCTCCCCTTAAATGAAAACGCAAACCAGTACTGGCTGTCAGGGTGAACAGGAACGCTAAAAAATGCATTGTCCAAATCTACAACTGAAAAACACCGGCTGCCCGGTGGGATTTGTGCTAGGATAGTGTATGGATTCGGGACATTTGGAGCTCTTGGTATTATTGCATCATTTACTGCCTGAAGGTCCTGCACAAATCTCCAATCATCAGGTTCACCTGGAATTTTTGCTTTTTTCACTGGAAACATGATGGTGTTCTAACTGGTGAGTGTTCACATAGGATTATCACTCCAGCCTTTAATAAAGAATTAAACACGGGAGTAATGCCTTCTATCGCCTCAGTTTTCAATGGGTACTGTGTCTTACAAGGCCTATAATCTGACTTTGGTGTAATTTTTACTGGTTCAACATCACATATGAGTCCCACATCATGTTTTCCCTTTGCCCAAAGACTCTCTGGCACTGTTTTTAGCCTTGGGTCGCTTATCTCTCTGTGGGAAGCTCCAATTCACTCTCTCATGATTCAATGTTGACACCGGAATTATCTCTACAGCTCTCTTAGCTTCTACCAACCAGTTCAGACCGACCTTGTATGTGTTATTTGTTTTACTATACCAAGTCTCTGTGTCTCCCACACGAACCCAATCATTAATTCTGAGGTTATTCAACACCCACGGTCCCAATACTTGCCATTCATTTGTGTTATTTTTGGATAATGACACATGAGGATGTGACCATTCTATGGTAAATGGGTGTGACATGCCAGTTCTTACATTTACTCTAGAGAGGTCTATAGATACGGCGCATCTATATTGGTCCCAATATAGATCTTGAAGCAATAGCATGTCTGGGTTTTGTAGTTCTCTAAACCATTCACTCTCATACTCATTGTCAGGCTTTTCAAAATGAATGTGTGCAGTGTAGTGCAAATCATGTTCAGACATAAAACTTGTGTTAGTAGGGTTAATGCGGTCATGTGCTGCTTCCACAAGTGTCTGGTTCACTGAACTCGTAATAGATTGAGCCCATATCCACTCATACACGTGGTACAATGGCCTGGTGTCATATTTCACCCCCTGAATCTCTACTTCATCTTTCTCTACTACCTTTAGCCCTCCTGGTGTACTACTCAAACTCAATCCCAATTTGTTTATTAAATCACGCCCCAGGAGATTAATAGGACAACAACTAGAAAGCAAAAATGAAAATTTGAATTTTTCTCCTTTATCAGTTTCACACTTCAGGGGTGTAGAAAATTTTTCTTTTACCATGACACCAGATGCCCCTACTGAGTTCAGGTACCGTCCACTCATTTTTACTGGCTCACTTAACTGACTAGATCTTATCACAGAGTTTCCTGCTCCAGAATCTACCAGAAACATAATCTTTTCTCCTGCAACATTCATCATATACACAGGCATTTGCTTATATGACTCTTCACCATACTTTCCCTTATCCACATTTCTACTTGGGTCACAGCCTCAGGGCCATAATTTCTAAACATAAATTGGATGTTAGGTTTATCACAACCCCATGAAATCTTTTCTTTAGTTTTAGTTTTGCTGTTACCCATGATTTTTACTTGTCAATTTACATGTGCCACTAACTCACAGTGCTCTCACAGTCCCCTTGACTGCTACCGGTGCAGTTTGCACTCTGCCGTAAAGTCCTCTTGACTTTACCGGTGCACTTTACTCTCTACCTTAATTTACCTCAACAGTCCCCTTGACTGTTTTTCCTTTATCCCGTAAAGTCCTCTTGACTTTTACGTGTGCACCTTGCAACCCTGCACTCTGACTTGCTTTACCTCCGGAGGTCCTCACACCGAGCACGTCTGCTGCGGGGCCACGTTTTCGTAAACGACGCGAAACCAGTACCCTATCTCTCTCTTAGATCCAAGTTTAAATTTATCCCAGCCACTGTGAGAAAGCGCACTTCTTACTCAATTACACCTTACTTTAACTTTAACAATTACAACTTAAAGAAAAATAATTTCCTTACCACACTAATTTAGTTCTTTCAACTCCGGTGTTTAGGTGACATGGTGAATCCCCGGTCCTCTCACGCTAGGATGTCAATTAGGCGTTCAAGATGAAGTGAAAAGCCTCCAAGGCGTCAGTGCACGTGCGCCTCCCCGGGATTCTCCAATGCCCTCCTCAAACACGGAGAACTGCCGACAACGCCAAGTTGTGGTGGAAATTCTGAAAACAATATAAAGACAAGTAATTCATACACTGGGTAAGAGCAAAGTAACAAAGGTTTTATTTCAAACTCCTGCAGAAGGACTAGTCTCATACAGCAAACAGTTGCAGCATAGAAAAAAAGGTGATCTCTTTCTCTAGCTTTCTCTATTTTATACACAAACATCTCTGTTAACATAATCAACGCCCCGTACGTGAAGTTCCTGCATTTAAACTCATGACTCTTTATCTGACCCAGACCAGACGTCTATACCTCATCATTTATTCATGGACAACTACAATCAGGTTGTTTCTATTCTGTTCTCGGCCTTGTGTCTCTAAGCTTCGACAAACAAGTTCAAACTTCTAAGGCCTACGTTACACACTTACTACAAGGATCAAATAGGATTAATACATAATTAAAATATGATTTTTCCATTACACTGGCTATATATAACCTCGGTCAGGTGACGTCATCTGATTAGAACAGGTGGAGGTTATAAATACCGGAAGCCGGCAACAAAACCTCAGATCATTTGTCTTCATGCCGACTTGTGATCACGTGTGTGCAGCAAGCATTTAAAAAAAAAAATTTAATCATTCTTAACAGAGAGAAAAAAAGCAATAAAACTCACCAGATATAATGGTCGAGTTTAGTGTTTCATGCCTGTGCGGTAACCGTCTTTCTCAAGACGATAGACATAGTCTCTGTTTCGAGTGTTTGGGTGAAAGCCACGCTCTCCTTGGACTTGAAGGAGAGTGTGGGCACTGTGATAATCTCCAGATGAAAGTGCTACGAGCGCGTCTCACGTTCTTTAGGGAGCCACGAGCCGCTCTGCACTCCTGGGGCTCACAGGCCGAGGCACTAGAGACGGAGCCCCTCCTTTCTCTCGCTTCCTCCCCGGATCACTCTCTCTCTCCCTCCACTTCGCGAGCGCACCTCGGTGCTTCTCGGGAGTGTTTGGGAGAGACTCACTCTCTTGCTTCCTTTGAAATGGATGTAGCTACCTCAGAACGATCCTCTAGGGATGATAAAGAGTATGAGGAATTAATTGAGGTTATAACACGGGCAGTTGAACGTGTACACATTGACTGGCCACAAGAGCAAGCTCATACAAAACGTTCCAAACTGGATGACAGATTTCTGTCGGGTGGCCAGGAGATGGCGCCACAACGCCGTTCTCTCCCCTTTTTTGATGATCTCCACAACGAGTTATCTCGTTCATGGAGACGTCCTTTTTCTTCCCGTATTTTTGTACCTTCAACTTCGTTTTATTCGAACATTGTTGATGCAAAGGCACAGGGTTATGTGATGATGCCCCAGATTGAGGAGACGCTCGCGGGCTATCTCGCTCCTGGAACATCATCCTCATTAAAAAAGCCAACCCTTCCCTCCAAGGCATGTAGAACTTCTTCTACCCTGTTAGGGAAAGCATTCCAAGCAGCTGGTCAGGCCGGCGCTTCCTTGCACACCATGGTGGTTTTGCAGGCGTATCAGGCCGACCTGCTGAATGATCTGAGCACGAGCGGCAATATGAATCAGGAACCTTTCATAGAATTACGCTGGGCTACTGATCTGTCCCTGCGTGCGATGAAACAGACAGCCCGTGCTATTGGCCGTTCTATGGCCTCCCTGGTGTCTGCAGAGAGGCACCTCTGGCTAAATCTACCTGGCATTAAGGACAAAGATCGGGCATTCCTTCTCGATGCTCCCATCTCACCCTCAGGCCAATTTGGCGAAGCAGTAAATACTGTCGCCACCAGATTTAGAGAGGCCAGTCTCTATGAACAAGCTTTTGGGAAATTTATCCCACGCCGTGCCCAGGTGTCGAGGCCATCGGCCACCCAACCTCGACCCGATCTGAATCTCGCTAGACGAGAGGCGCAGAAGGAAAGCGTCAGTAGCCGCGCACCCCCCTGTAAGGACTGGGGTACGGCTCGGCGCCCCCCTCAGGCCGCCCACAAAAAAATAGACCGCTCTGTCTTCTTCGCGAAGAAGCGTTCCTGATAGCAGAGCTCAGGACCATGGGGGTGACCCCCCCCTGGGGACAGGCACATAGGAGCATGCCCCCCCGGGCACCCCCAGGAGATCGATGTTCAGTCTCAGCCGCCTTTGGTGTTCCGGGCAACACCGGTCTCTGACACGTTAGTCCTTCGGTCGCATCCTGCTATATTCCATGACACCGAACCACTAACACCCCCCAGCCCAGTAGAAGTACTTGCACCCCTTTCGGAGAAGCTGGCAGCGTGGAAGCTACTGCCAGGCATATCCCCCTGGGTTTTAAAGACTGTAGAGAAAGGATACAGGATCCAGTTTGCATATCGCCCTCCGTGTTTCAACGGCGTGGTCTCCACTTCCGTGATACCAGAAAGGGTGCATTTTCTGAGTTCCGAACTCCAGAAATTACTGCAGAAGGGAGCCATAGAACAGGTTCCTCCTCCAGATATGGAGTCAGGTTACTACAGTCGGTACTTCCTGGTCCCCTAAAAGGACGGGGGTCTGCATCCAATTCTTGATCTTAGCGGTTTGAACCGCTATCTCAAAAAATGCAACTTCAAAATGTTGACCATGAAGCCTATTGTTTCACAAATCCAACCACAGGATTGGTTTGTCACAGTAGACTTAAAGGACGCATATTTCCACATTTTTTTTTCCACAATTTTGCCACAGCACAGGAAGTTCCTGAGGTTCGCTTTTTGGGGAAAAGCCTACCAATTTTGGGTTCTTCCATTCGGTCTAGCCTTATCACCCCGCACATACACAAAATGCATGGATGCAGTTCTGGCTCCTTTGAGACTCCAGGGCATCGGCATTCTGAATTACATAGATGACTGGCTAATCCTGGCCCAGTCTCAGCAGCTAGCACTTCGACACCGAGATGTCGTCCTAGCTCATCTTCACTCGCTGGGATTGAGACTCAACGCCACGAAAAGCGTTCTCTTTCCAGCACAAGTGACAACCTACTTGGGCGTCAGGTGGAATTCGATCGCTATGCAGGCACATCTGTCTCCTGCTTGCGTCGAATCCATAAACAACGCTCTGAAGGAAATCAGGCTGGACCAAGAAGTGACTGTACATCACTTACAAAAATGTTTAGGCCTTATGGCAGCTGCGTCCATGGTGATACCCTTGGGTCTCCTGCACATGAGAGCTTTTCAGCTGTGGTTAAGAGCCAGGGGAGTTCACACGAGAACAAATCCCCGAAGGCGGATAAGGGTTACGCGCAAAGACTTCGTACCCTTTCTATGTGGTTCAGACCCCGGTTTCTCGCCTTGGGTCCCACTCTAGGTCCGTCTTGTCATCGCAAAATGCTAACGACAGACGCTTCCCTTACCAGCTGGGGTGCGGTCTTGGATGGCCGTCCAGCCCAAGGGGTCTGGAGAGGCCACCTTTTCGCATGGCACATCAATTGCCTCGAAATGATGGCTCTATTTTTAGCTCTACAGCATTTCCTCCAGCAGCTGAGAGGCTACCATGTCCTAGTGCGGGTGGACAGCACATCGGTAGTCTCCTACATAAATCGCCAGGGCGGCCTGCGTTTGCGACGCTTGACTGAGCTGGGCTCAGGACAAGTTCCTGTCCCTCAGGGCGATTCACATTCCAGGGTACAGGAATGTGGGAGCAGAGTTTCTGTCCAGACAAGCTGTGAATCATGGGGAATGGAAACTCCACCCTGAAGTAGTCACCCAAATCTGGGAGAGATTCTCTACAGCAGAGGTGGACCTCTTTGCCTCACAGGAGACTGCACAATGTCCCCTCTACTACTCTCTGACTCATCCAGCTCCCCTGGGTCTGGACGCGATGGCCCATACGTGGCCCAATTTACGCCTCTATGCGTACCCTCTGATAGCTCTGCTCCCGGGAGTCCTGGCGAGGGTCCGTCAACACGGTTTGCGCCTCTTATTGATAGCGCCCCGTTGGCCGGCCCGAGTATGGTTCTCAGAGATAATATCGCTCCTCGACGGCTCACCTTGGATGATTCCAGTGAGGAGGGATCTTCTATCTCAGGCGAAGGGGACAATATTTCATCCCCGGCCCGAGCTCTGGAACCTTCACGCTTGGCCCCTGAACCAATTGAGTCAAGCTGGCGTAATTGACACCATCCTAAGTGCTAGGGCTCCCTCCACTAGAAGGATTTATGCCTTCAAATGGAAGGTATCGAGAGCTGGTGTATGGCAAAGCAGGTGGACCCAGTCCACTGCCAAATCGTTTCAGTGCTGGAATTCCTGCAAGAGAAATTGTCCTCGGGCTTGTGCCCTAGTACCCTCAGAACGTACGTGGCCGCTATTTCAGCCTGCCACGTCCTGTCTGAAGGGGTTACTGTAGGAAATCACCCTTTAGTTGCCCGTTTCATTCGTGGAGCTAAACGGTTGAGACCACCCACTAGAGTCACGGCTCCCTCTTGGGATTTATCTATCGTGCTCGAAGGTGTGATCGACACTCCTTTTGAACCGCTAGAGTCAGCGCCCGACAAGCTTCTGACTCTCAAGATGGTTCTTCTTATGGCCATCACCTCTCTAAAGAGGATCGGAGACCTGCGTGCATTGTCAGTCTCCTCATCTTGCCTGGACTTTGCCCCTGGGCTAGTCAAGGCCATTCTGCATCCTCACCCAAACTATCTACCGAAAGTTCCTTTCTCAACCATGTACCCTGTCGTCCTGGAAGCCTTCTGTCCTCCGCCTTTTGCGGATCCGGAGCAGGAGAAACTTCACCTACTGTGCCCAGTACGTGCTCTTCAGGCTTATGTCCACCGCACCAGCCAGTGGCGTAAGTCAGAGCAACTTTTTATATGTTATGGAGGCCGCAACCGGGGGGCGGCCGCCACCACACATACTCTGTCACACTGGGTGAGGGATGCTATTGCCCTCTCCTATGAGGCGCGTGGACTCACTTCGCCCCTAGGAGTCAGGGCTCATTCAACCAGAGGGGTCGCCTCATCTATTGCTCTTGCAAGAGGTACTCCCCTGCAACAAGTGTATGACGCGGCGGGTTGGTCCTCTCCCCACACATTTATAAGATTTTATAGTCTGGATGTCCATGCCACTCCGGGCTCACGAGTCCTCGGGTCAGCTTCCCGGACATGAATCTGAGACCTTCTCGGCCTTGTGCGCACACGCTACACAACCTTGGGGTCCAGACACCTGTAGTGCGGCGGCGTTGGTATTCTCGTTCCCATAAGCGTTCTAACGCAGCATTGAGTGAAGCCTTGAAAAGGGAACGTCTCGGGTTACTTTGCAGTAACCCTGTTCCCTGAGAGGCGGGAACGAGATGCTGCGTCCAAACGCCGCACTACCATGTGACCGGACGTCCATTCAGACAAATAATCTGAGGTTTTGTTGCCGGCTTCCGGTATTTATAACCTCCACATGTTCTAATCAGATGACGTCATCTGACCGAGGTTATATATAGCCAGATAATGGAGTTTTTCCACACATGCTTCATGGCCGGCAATGCGACAAGATAGTTCCCATAAGCGTTCTAACGCAGCATCTCGTTCCCGCCTCTCAGGGAACAGGGTTACTGCAAAGTAACCCGAGACGTTTACTTGCAACTGTGCTACAACCAGGCTCATATGCGCACAAGGGGTTTAGTCGAGCGCATGTTTGGTGTTTGGAAGAGTCGTTTTCATTGCCTTAGGAAAACACTCAGATTCAAACCAAGTTGATCTTGCACTGTCATCACTGCAAAAAGCTGTTCTTCACAACTACCTAAAAAAACAGGGATGCCCAGATCCCCCAATATAAGTGGATGACAATCCAGATGTGCCACCATTTACAACAAACCACAGAGAAGGACTTGCATACAGGGATGCTTTTGCATTGTGCCACTTTAAATAGATCTGTTTACATTATTTAACTTTCAACCATCTGTTCAGATCTGATACATGTAATAATAAAACCAAATATTTGTTAAGTGTACAACTTTTTGGTCTGGTATGTTACTGAAACCACCACAACATCCATCTTTTCTCAATAAAACAATATTTATTTCACAGATTCATGTACTGATGTGACATTTGAGCCTGTTGCATCTCTCTCTCTCTCCTTCATCTTTATCTCCAGTTCCACTTGTAGTATCTTCATCTTCATTTCATGCTCCTACTTATTACTGAGCGAACTGTTATTGTCGTACGATCCGCCACGCCTACTTCGATCAAAGGATGCAGGCTGCTTGTCAGTACCACGTATTATGAAAACTACAGCTGGGGGCAGATCTTACAAAGCCCCAAAATTATGGAATAGTCTTCCAAATCGTGTTCGGGACTCAGACACAGTCAGTGTTTAAGTCTAGGCTAAAGACTTATTTATTTAGCCAAGCATTTTTATAAATAGATTTGCCATAGGTAAAGGAGCAGATCTGGGGGACTCATGGACGTAGAGTATTATGGTGAACGTCTCAGGTTACTGTGCTGTAACCCTGTTCCCTGAAAAGGAGATGTTGCGTGAAAACGCTATGGGAACCATTTTGTCCTGTTGCCGGTTGTGAAGCATGTGTGCAAACACGCCAAATTTTTTGGCTATATATAACCTCAGTCAGATGACGTCATCTGATTAGATGCAGCGGCAGGTTATAAATACTAGTGAGCCAGTGACAAACCTCAGATTAATTTGCCTGAACGGACGCCCGGTTAGTGGTAGTGCGGCTTAGGATGCAGCATCTCGTTCCCGCCTTTTCAGGGAACAGGATTACAACAGTAACTCGAGATGTTCCCTTTCAAAGGCTTTCTCTCGATGCTGCTTGAAAACGCTATGGGAACGAGAATACCAACGCCGCCACACTACAAGTGTCTGGACCCCAAGGTTGTGTAGCGTGTGCGCACAAAGCCGAGAAGGTCTCAGAACTATGCCTGCGCAGCTAACACGGAGCTTTCCCTGAGCCCGGAGTAGCATGAACATCCAGATTATAATGTAACAAATGTGTGCGGGGAGGACCAACCCTCTGTGTCACACAATTGCTGCAGGGGAATACCTCTTGCTGGTGCAAAAGGAGGCGATCTCCCTGGTTGAATGAGCCCTGCTACCTGGAGGCAAAGTGAAGCCATGCGCCTCATAGGAGAGGGCAATATGCATCTCTCACCCAGTGTAGTGGCAGCCGCTCCAGCGGCCCCAAGACATGTAAAGGCTGCTCTGACCTACACCACTGGCTGATGCGGTAGATGTAAATCTGAAGAGCACATACTGGACACAGTAAGTGAAGTCTCTCCTGCTCCAAAGCTGTAAAGGCGGAGGACGGAATGCTTCAAAACAATAGGTTGATGTTGTTTATGGACTTAGGCCGATAGCTCAGTGAGGATGCAGTTACGTGCGTCCTGAGAGTACTTGGGCACAGGCCCGAGGACAACTTTCCTGCAGGGACTCCAGCATTGAAACAATTCAGCAGTGGACTGGGTCTACAGATGTCGCCATTAAAAAGGCACGCGGCAAGTCGTGGCAAGCTGTGAAAATGCCCTTCATTACCTGTAGGGGGCAGTCGGATTTCAGTCTGAAGTATCTACTGAAGCCGAAAATTTAAAATTAAACTGTGCATGCGTGTTTGGAAACACTGTACTCGCGCTGTGGATCAGTCGGTTGGGAATCATCACGGAGGTACTACACGGCGTGGCTGGAGCTGGAGTTAGTAGTGGGATTCATATTTCTAACAGATTGATAACGTGGGGAGACACAGCTAATCTGTTCTACGGGTAGAGTATATGTCAGGAGGTGATGATCTGTGATATCATCACTTTGAGGTATGATCTCTATATTAGAGACATCTATACCATGGGATATAATTAAATCTATCGTATGATTAAAGCGGTGAGTTGCTCCAATTATATTTTGTTGAACCCCAAAGGAATTTAGTAAATCCATAAATGTGAGTGCTAAAGCATTATTGGCATCATCTACATGAATGTTAAAGTCTCCTACTATCAACACTTTGTCAGAGTTAACCAATAGGTCTGATTGCATATGTCCAAATTCTTTAAGAAAATCGCCATATGGCCCCGGGGGTCTGTACACGGTGGCCAGGGTAAAATATAGCAAGGGTTTATTACGTATTTCATTGAGTGCAACATTAATGATAAGCACTTCAAATGAATTAAACCTGGGACTTATTTTCTGGGTAACAGTGAGTACAACATTGTAGATAGTGGTGACACCACCACCACGACCAATTAGACGGGGCTCGTGCTTATAGAAATATCCTGACGGAGTAGACTCATTCAGACCAAAATATTCATTTGGTTTAAGCCAGGTTTCGGTGAGACAGAGTGCGTCACGGCAATAATCTGAGATAATTTCATTAACAATAAGTGCTTTAGGTGCAAGGGATCTAATGTTGAGTAGTCCAAACTTTAGAGGTGGATTTTGACTACTTATTTTGCCTTTTTCTGGTTTTCTGGTTATCAGATTGTTTCGGGCAAATTTAACAAATTTATACTTTTTTCTCAGTATTCGGGGAACAGACACAGTTTCTATAGGACAAGCTATGTGTGTGCGTCTATCACTATGGTGAGTTGTGATGTGGCTAATATGTTTGGAATCTACAGTATGACTTACCGCCAGTCAGATGATTCGTAGTGTCCTGGAGATGTTGGGTGGCCTACACCTCTGCTAGGGTGTAGGCCATCGGTGTGATAGAGCCTAGGACGTTCCCAGAAAACATTCCAGTTATCAACAAAGCGTAATTTCTGTTGTCGACACCAAGATTGTAACCATTCATTAAAGGCAAATAATCTACTGAACTTCTCGATTCCTCGCTGAAATGTGGGAAGTGGTCCAGATACGATGATCCTTGTCGTGGGTGATGTGCTGCGGACCTTCTCGACCAGGCTCCTGAAGTCCTTCTTTAGGATCTCCGTCTGCCTCAGCCTGGTGTCGTTCGTGCCGGCATGAAGAACCACAGCTCCAATGTTCTTCCTCAGGGCAGCAGGCACCTGTGCAGCAACATCAAGAACACGTGCACCAGGTAAACAGCGTGTGTGCACCTTACCTTTAGCCGTGGTAGCACGCACGTGCCGGACGATGGAGTCTCCGATGACCAGGACGTCGTGTGCCGTCTCGCGGAGAGGAGCGAAGCGGTTTCGGGTCGAGATGTCGAAGACGGTGGTGGCGGAGGGGGAGAGGTCCTCGCCCGGGGCTTGGCGTGCTTCTTCCGCTGCTGCTGTATGCAGGGTCCGTGCTATCCCGGCGCCGGGGTGTAGGAAAACTGGGCGGGCTGCGTCCTTGGTGTGTTGGACCTGGGCAGAGAAACATGCGAGGTTGAGATTGTCGGAGAGATTGTGTCACGCCGAGAATTTACCTGGGACAGGTGAGCGTCGGTCCGTGACGAGTCCAGCGTGGCTTTCAGCTGCTGTAGCCAGGCGAGCTTCACCTGTAGCTCACGGATCAGCTTCTCCACGGCCTCCAGCTCCAAATCCACCGAGTGCAGCTCCAATGTCTCCTCACCTGCACTCAGACGCAGAGTCACAACCGACATGGTGTCTAAACACGGAAAATAATTGGTGTGAAGAAGCGTAATCAAACTTTACAAACAAACGTGATAGCCGGGCTAACGGGCTAGTGATGCTAATGTCGGCTAAAAGCGGTGTGCTGCAAAACAATTAAAACTTAACGATATAACACACGTTTTGAGTAAATATATTATAAGATACTTATCCGTTTTATGTACACTCTTCGTAAGGGGACGAAAAAGTTTAAAAATTGGTCAGTATGGCGGAGCTCGGGAAAAAAGCAGCATCTCAGGGTCGTCGTACAAGGGTTGCCAGATCCTATCAAGAACAGAAAACTATCCAGTACAACCTAGGGACACTGCAGAGCATTTCAGAATGCGCAACATGTGAAACCTCCATGTGAAACATATGTTCATACAGTATTGACAGCAGCTCTAATTTGTCTAAATCGCATTGCAGACAATAAAAAGAAGTCGAGTCATCCTGTGACCTTGCATGCTTAATCTTTCCACACATGATTCTTGCTTCTCACTTTTTCCTTAATCCCTCGCTGATCTATCTTGTATTTTTCTAACGGTGTCAGAAACTTTGTGTTAGTAGCACTGCTTGACATGCTTGATGCCTTCCTCTTTTGTAATTTGCTTTGGATAAATGCAAACTTACAAAAGATGAAGAAATGCCTAAATGTAGTTGAACGAATAAAAGATTATGTAATGATACAATGTAAATTTTTTCACATAAACAAAGCGTAAAGATGAGACATGAATCTGAAGAGGATCTCTTTGATGATTGCCTGGTAAACCATTGTTTTCTTATTAATTATACAATTTATTAATACCTTGAATATAGTGTTTGTTGCATTGGACAGAAGCATATGAATGCAAATGAATATATAAATCTGAGTAATTATTGAAGGAATTTTCATGTTTGGACTAACCCTTTAAATACAAACTCAGCAGTCATCATAGGATTTCCTGACACTGTAAAGGTGCAGAGTAATCTATGGAGTGTGGCCATCTCATGCCATGTTTTACAATGTTTTACTGATGCAAGATTATTGCTAAAGCAATTTAACCCAAGTTTAACAATCGGAAGTATATGAAGTGTGATGGTCATTTTATATTATCAATTATTTTTATTATTATTATTTTCTCTGTGAAATGAAGTCAGCTCAGGTTGAAGCAATTGAGATTTTTTTTGTTTCTCAAAATAAATTATTTATTTCCTTGTAAATTTTATGCAGGGGGACAGACGAAGTGATGCCAGTATGCACCTTCTTAAAATCCTTGTCGTCCGTGCTGTTGAAGGGGAAGAACCGGTTGGTGCATCCATAATCCTTGAACGAGAGGAAATTTTGCAAGAATGTGGCAATAGCCCCGAGCACTGCGCTACACATTTGAGCTATTTCAGAAAGTTCTTCTAGAACTTGATGAGATTAAGCTATCACCAAAAGTGCCAGCTTTAAAGATGAAGTTATCATCTTAAAACATTTGATTTGGCTTGACTACATGTCTTTACATGTTGTGTTTACATGTTCAGCTTAAAATGTTTTAATGCGTTAAGGTTTCAATGGCATACTTTTAAGTGCACTAGTCCAGAGTGCTGATTTGAATGTTGCAACTTCACTGCTTCAGAGGGCTGTTAAGTTTTAACGTTTATTCTACAGTTTGTTTAATGTATTTTCTGCTGCATTTTATTTCTATATGAATGCTGTATTTTATTTATTTATTATTATTTTACACAATTTTGTTTAAAACAAGTATTTCAGGCCCTGGTGCCATAGCAGTTGTTTCTATGGATGCAAAATTTAGCTGAATGCACTTTTATTAAAAAGACAACCTGTATCTAGACTGTGAATGTCACAAATATTTGGTAATGTTGGTGAATAAACTGTTTAATTATATTTTAGTTGTGTGATTTATGAAAGATATTGATGAAATAATAACTTAAGTTTCTTTCCAAAACATAAATTAGCAATGTTTACATTATTATAGGGAGTAATATAAATTGATAAAACCAAGTAAGGGAAAATCTCTCAAAACAAAATGATAGTAATTTCATAAAATCAAGGTTCCTGCTGATACAACAATGAATTAAATTTACTTGATTATTTTAAATGAATCTAATTTGTGCATTAAGTAGAATTATGTAACTTTTACTTGATTTCTTTGTTAATTTAAATAAGTAGATTTTACCTGACAATTACGGGTGAGTTTTACTTAGGCTGAATGCCAATTCTATTTTCTACCCCTTCCCCTACCCCTCGCCCCTTCCCCTTGTCCCTTGAAACAAAGTGGAAAGGGGAAGGGTTTAAATATTTCTCCTAAGAAATGGGACACCACTGCAACACTGTTATAAGTCATCATACGTTGTCGCTAGTTCCTAATGTTATGTCAGAGGACATGCGCCGATGTTTATCACACATTCCAATAAGAGAGAGATTACTCACTCCCAAAGTTTTTTTGCGCCGTATTTCGATTTTTAAAAAAGTTGCTCATTTTCTCCACGAAAACAGATGAGCCTTCGGGTTTCCTCAGCCGTCCCTATACGGAATATAAATTACAAAACTGTGGTCACGTTGCAATAAGTAAGAATAGTGTAAGCACCGTTCATTTACATGTACACATATGGCCGTAAGCAAAACAAACAATGTGTTATCAAATGCTCTGCAAACTGCCGTGCTACTGAACTTTCATATTTGTTTGTAGCATGCAGTAAAGTGTATGTGACATAAAAATATATATTTGTAATATTGTGCAATCTGTACTATCCGCTAGCAAACTTTAGCGATTTTTTTGCAAACGTTTCTTTACAGAACATCACCATAAACACAAACACAAGACTAAAGGTAATATACATATAATGAAAACTTGTCATAAAAATCTTTATTAATGGCAAAAATTAACATTTATGGGTCTGCTTGCTCGAGTGAGCAGCCATGTTGAAAATTTCGCTTAGCCCTTTGTTTGAAGTGAGGTCCCGAAAAATCTTCGTTTGGAGGGCTATCTGGCCCTTCCCCCCTCCCCCTACACCTCCAACCAAAAGAGAAATGAGACACCACTGTGTGTGTAAAGTACGCTACTTTACACTGATCAGCAATCGACGCCCCGCCATGCCCAGCACATCAAAGGGGCACACTCATAAACTCTCCGTGTGCACACACAAACTCTCCGTGCACACACACACGATTTATAGATAAAATGCAGACATAAACACCCCCCCCCCCAGGAAAACAACAAACCCAAATATATAGACTACAGTACTCGCTTTTCCAACAAGTGCGCTCCGATGTGAGCCCATTTATTCAAGTCATAATTAGAGAATATAGAGAGGTTAATAACAGAGAAAGCATAATAAAATGTCTATACAGTAAATAAAAAGAAAAGTATCAAATCCAACTATTAAGTCAGATTTTATTGCTATCATTAACCATTTATGTTATATATTAATTTATTTTATATTATTTTATTTTATATTACATTATTTTTTATATATTATATTTACACAATGCTTGCTCTGAAGCATGAACGCGCCAAACGGAAGGGTAGGGCTATGTGTATTGTGATTCACCCTTTATTGGAGCAATAAAATTTACTTAAAATTTATATGTCCAAATTGTTACGAGGATTTTATCAAGGAAATCTTACAAGTTCGTTTATTCAGTGCATGGGTGAACACGAGTAATACAATCCTGTGTGTCCACCCTGATTTTTAACCACTACTGGAAGGACTTTAAACAACGTATTTATGTATTTATTACATGCCTCTTCTGTAAGTACCTCAAACCAGAATTGATTAATGGCAGTAATTAAAAAGAAAAGTATCAAATCCAACTATTAAGTCTGATTTAATTGCTATCATTAACCATTTAAGTTATATATTATATATATTGTTTCTATTTTAGACAGAGACATTCGCTCTTTCCTTCATTCATCTAAACCCCCTACCGTATTTGCCAACAGCGTACACAGTTTGATAAATTCAAACCTGAATGAAAGGTGAGAAGAGATTCCTCAGAATCTTCTGACACAATGCTTGCTCTGAAGAACTTTATCTAAAAGCCAGACGGACAAACGCAATTATTAATTTATTGTGTATATTTAACTTCATTCAGCCATTTAAGTTATATGAAGAGTAACGTTCCTAACCCACTATTATTTTAATCTTAAATAAAGTTGGCCTAATACAATATTGCTTCCAGTGCTGAAGCAAACATGATTTTGTTTTAGTCTATTCGCTGAATGTGGGTGAAGACCCACAGAAACCGTTACTGTAATCCCCCTTCTCACATTTCCTTGGTGTGAAGTTATCAAACCGATTTTCCTGATGGGGTAATTCTGCTTCAAGCACTTTCCGATGCTGTTGCTAGGAAATTCCACCCCACAGCCCACAACAACAAGCAAATAAGAGACAGAATTAACGAACTTCTTAGAAAGAAAAGATTGAGTTTTTCTCTTTTGTAAAAAAAAATTAATTAATGAATACTCTCACTTTTCTAAAGATTTTGAGTGACTATACCCATATACAGTACTGCCTGCTTTATTATATATTTAATAAAACTTTATTGCAACTAAATTGTGTGTGTGCCTTATTGAATATTTAATAATGCTTCCGGAACATTGTTGTCCATAGGTTTTACAGTATTTACAGTATATTGAAAACAGTGAAACATAAAACACAAACCAAAAGGACAAATTAAGGAATGTACGAAACATTAACACCTTTACCGTGTTCAAATAAATACTGTAGAGTTACTGCATTGTTTCAAGACATCCTTAATTAAAAAAATCTTCTTCTTTGTCTTTCGGCTGTTCCCTTTCAGGGGTCGCCACAGCGAATCATCTGCCTCCATCTATTCAATTCAATTCAATTCAGTTTTATTTGTATAGCGCTTTTAACAATTGACATTGTCTCAAAACAGCTTTACACAATCAAAAGAATTATTTAAGTTTGTATGGAATGTGAATGTGTATGAATCAAAATGTTCAGATATTCCCTGGCGAGCAAGCCCGAGGGCGACAGTGGCAAGGAAAAACTCCCTGAGACGGTAATAGGAAGAAACCTTGAGAGGAACCAGACTCGACAGGGAACCCATCCTCATCTGGGTGAAACAGATAGCAGGAAATGATCTGCATTTATACAGTGTTAAGTGTTAGGTTCAGCTATAATAGTTGATGTTAATTGATGTTATAATACTTGATGTTAAAATGGAGTCCAGTAGTTATTCGAGACTCAGATAGACTTGTAGAAAGTTCCAGTCCTGAACTATCGAATTGTCAAGTCCTCAGACAAACAGCTGACCACACCAGTCGAGGCCAGAACCATCTTCTAAGTATAGAGAATCATCCCCAGACACCAGACGCATCCTAAAGAGACACACGGGGCATCCATGCGATGAGACCTCCAACCAGAAACCGGGCACCAGGATGGATCAGACAGGTCCGGAGGGCAGAGGGAGTCTGGAGCACTGGCAGCTCAGGAACCACATGTGTAGCTCGACAGAGAGAGAGAGAGAAAGAGTGAAATGGGGAGACAGGGGGAGAGAGGAAAGAGAAAGAGGGGGAGGAAGAGAAGAGGAGGAGAGATTGCAATTAGGTATGGTCACAGTCACAATGTCTAATGTGAATGTATATTTACTGTAGAGTGCAAGCAGGGACTCCGGCAGGACTAACTATGACAGCATAACTAAAAGGGAGAGCCAGAAGGAAACACAAACATGAGGGCTCCCTGAGATGTAAAGCAAACAATCACCTCACCGTCAACAAACCTGAGTGATCAAATGAGACTGAGGAAGACAGCATCTAAACATACCAGTTCACCATAATACTCTACGTCCATGAGTCCCCCAGATCTGCTCCTTTACCTTATGGCAAATCTATTTATAAAATGCTTGGTTAAATAAATAGGTTTTTAGCCTAGACTTAAACACTGAGACTGTGTCTGAGTCCCGAACACTATTTGGAAGACTATTCCATAATTTTGGGGCTTTGTAAGAAAAAGCTCTGCCCCCAGCTGTAGTTTTCATAATACGCGGTACTGATAAGCAGCCTGCATCCTTTGACCGAAGTAGGCGTGGCGGATCATAAGACACTAGCAGTTCGCTCAGATACTGCGGCGCAAGACCATTTAATGCCTTATATGTCAAGAGTAGTATTTTAAAATCAATGCGAAATTTCACAGGGAGCCAATGCAGTGAAGATAGGATAGGGGTGATGTGCTCATATCTTCTGGTTCTAGTGAGGACTCTCGCTGCTGCATTCTGGACTAGCTGAAGCTTGTTTATGCACCTAACTGAACAACCAGACAGTAAGGCATTACAATAGTCCAACCTAGAAGTGATAAAAGCATGAACTAGTTTTTCTGCATCATTTAGCGACAATATATTTCTTATTTTGGCGATATTTCTAAGGTGAAAGAATGCTATCCTGGTGATATTATCTACATGAGCTTCAAATGAAAGGCTGGAATCTATAATCACGCCGAGGTCTTTTACTGTTGCACTTGACGGAACAGAAAGGCCATCTAAAGTTACGGTGTGATCTAAGATTTTACTTCTAGCTGTATGCGGTCCTATGACTAGAACTTCTGTCTTATCCGGATTAAGCAAAAGGAAGTTAATTAGCATCCAATTTCTTATGTCCTGAACACATTGCTCAACTTTAGTAAGATGGTTTTTCTCATCAGGTTTTGTTGAGACGTATAGCTGTGTGTCGTCAGCATAACAATGAAAACTAATACCATGCTTACGGATTATGTTGCCCAGAGGAAGCATGTAAAGGGAAAAAAGCAGTGGGCCTAAAACTGAACCCTGCGGAACGCCAAACTCCACTAGAGAACATGCAGAATAATCACCATTTAAGTCTACATACTGATAACGATCGGTCAAATAGGATCTGAGCCAGGAGAGGGTTGTACCCTTAATTCCTACTAAATTTTCTAATCTGTGAAGAAGAATAGCATGATCAATAGTGTCAAAAGCTGCACTGAGGTCGAGTAATACAAGCATAGTTACACAACCCTGATCAGAGGCCAATAGGAGGTCATTTACTACTTTAACGAGTGCTGTTTCTGTGCTGTGATGAGGCCTAAATCCTGACTGATACAGTTCATGTATGCCATTTCTATGTAGATATGAGCATAGCTGCTCCGCTACTATCTTTTCCAGAATCTTAGAGATAAAGGGGAGGTTTGATATTGGCCTGTAATTGGACAGCTGACAGGGGTCGAGTTCAGGTTTCTTAATTATTGGTTTAATAACTGCTACTTTAAAAGATTTTGGAACATATCCAATGCTGAGTGAGGAATTAATTATTCTCAACATCGGTTCTGTTATTACTGGTACTATCTGTTTAAGAAAATGTGTCGGTATAGGATCTAATATACAGGTTGATGAATTTGCAGAAGAGATGAGTGAAATTAGTTCATTCTCTTCAAGAGGAGTAAAGTATTCTAGGTTTGAATCTGACATGGCTAGGTTAACATCAGTATCAATTACATTGTTTGGTTTCAAAGCCTCAATTTTATGCCTGATATTTACAATTTTATTATTAAAAAAGTTCATGAAGTCCTCACTATTGCATGATGTTGTTGTGGAGATTTCTGTAGTGGTCTTATTTCTGGTTAATTTGGCTACGGTATTAAATAAAAATCTAGGATTATTTTTATTTTCTTCTATAAGAGTGGAGAGATACGTTGATCTAGCTACACTAAGAGCTTTCCTATAGTTCAGGATGCTCTCTTTCCATGCTATTTGAAATACCAACAATTTAGTTTGACGCCATTTACGCTCTAATTTCCGAGCAGTCTGTTTTAAAGTGCGCGTGTGATCGTTATACCAGGGAGCGAGTTTCTTATCTCTAATAATTTTTCTTTTAGCTGGAGCTACATTATCTAAGGTACAACGAAGTGTCGACTCTAAATATTCAGTCGCCTGATCAAGTTCTGTGGGGTCAGACGGTGGCCTAATCGAAGTTGGTAACTCTGGGAGATTACTGATAAAACTCTGTGTGGTAGTCGATGTGAATGTACGTTTAATATGGTAGCGCGGTGCTGTGCGTACATTATCACTGTGAGACACTTGAATGGAGACAAGATAGTGATCTGAGATAATTTCAGACAGTGGAATTGTGAATGCATTTCTTATAATTAATCCGAAGAATATTACTAAATCTAAAGTGTGACCTGCTTTATGAGTGGGTCCTACTACACACTGATTTACACCTACGGAGTCCAGTATGGATATAAATGCTGTTCTCAGAGGGTCTTCTGGATTCTCAAAATGAATGTTAAAATCTCCAGCAATTAACACTTTGTCTACAGAAATGACCAGGTCTGAGATAAAATCTGCAAATTCACTAAGAAATTCAGAATACGGCCCTGGAGGTCTGTAAATTATAATTAGTGGAATCGACTGAGCTGATTTAATATACTTAAATACACTTATGTTACTATAGAGAATTTCAAATGAGTTAAATTTGTGTCTGTGTTTTTGTACGATAGACAGATTATCATTATGAATAACTGCGACGCCTCCTCCTCTACCAGTTAACCGAGGCTGGTGTATGTAGCTGTATCCAGGAGGACTAGCTTCATTTAGAGCTACATACTCGTCCTGTTTAACCCATGTTTCAGTTAAACAGAGTATATCAAACGCCTGATCTGTGATAATTTCATTAACAATAACTGCTTTTGATGCGAGAGATCTAATATTTAACAATCCTAGCTTCAGATCAGAGGTGCCGGCTGCGCATTCAGTATGATCGGAGTTTGTGGACTTTATGTTAATTAGATTATTGAAACAGACTTTCTGGGTCTTTCTACATTTTTTGCATAGATCGGGGAACAGACACAGTCTCAATATGGTGAACCCTGAGTGACGACTCTATGCAGCTAGCAGACGGTTGGTTTAGCCTGTCTGTCTGCTCCCTAGCCTGGGCTCTGGATTGTCACCGATTAACTAGACCTCTACTGAGACTATGAGCTATACTACAGGAAATGAGAGCAGCACCTTCCCGAGTGGGATGGACACCGTCCCGCCCTAACAGGCCAGCTTTGCCCTCAAAGGTCTTCCAAATATCTATGTAGCCCACATTATTTTCGGAGCACCACCTGGACATCCAGCGGTTCAGCGACCATAACCTGCTGTAAGCTATGTCGCCACGTCTCATTGGGATGGGACCAGAGCATATTACTTCATCGGACATCGCCTTCGCTAATTTAAACACCTCTGTAAAGTTACTCTTACTAACCTCTGACTGACGAAGGCGTATATCATTAGCTCCAGCATGTACCACTATCTTAGAGAACCTGTGCTGTCCTAGAGCCCTGAGATTACCTGCTATGTCCGGTGCTCTGGCTCCCGGGATACACCTAACCACTGCCGCTGGCGCCCCTAAAGGTCTAGCTAATGTCACGTGTCTCAGTATAGAGTCTCCTATAACCAGAGCTCTTTCAGGTTTCTCAGCGGGTGCAGCACTGAGGAGAGCAAACCTGTTGGACACGTGAGGCGCAGAGGAGGTGTGCTCCGGTGGGCTAGCCTTAGCGTTAGCTTTGGCTGAACGAGTATGCCACCGAGTCGTCACCCACTCGCCCCGCTGTGAGGGCTCTAATGCCGGAGTCGGGGGCTGATTATCTCCGCCTGTGGCACCCAGACTGTCCGCTACAGGAATAACACTGCTCTCACACTGTCTAACACTCTCTAAAGTCTGGATGCGCTCCTCTAACGCTGATATCTTCTCCGTCAGAGTGCTCACTAACACACACCTATCACAAATAAAATTATCACTAATGACGGAGGAAGAATGTCTAAACATCCTGCACTCTACACACTGAACAAGCTGAACGGTAGACATTATAACGTACCTCTGTGTCGGAGTTTTAGTTGTTTAGTTGAGGAAACTCGCGCGTTGCGAAACTTTCGCGGCAACAATACGAAAACAGGAAGCTACGTCACCAACAGGGAATGTCTAACACTATCCTCTGCATCCTCTTCTCTCACACCAACTAACTTCATGTCCTCTCTCACTGCATCCATAAATCTCCTCTTTGGTCTTCCTCTAGACTTCCTGCCTGGCAGTTCCAACCTCAGCATCCTTCTACCAATATATTCACAATCTCTCCTCTGAACATGTCCAAACCACCTCAATCTGGCCTCTCTGACTTTATCTCCAAAACATCTTACATGGGTTGTCCCTCTGATGAACTGATTCTTGATCCTATCCACCCTTGTCACTCCCAAAGAGAACCTCAACATCTTCAGCTCTGCTACCTCTAGCTCTGCCTCCTGTCTTTTCTTCAGTGCCACTGTCTCTAAGCCGTAGAGCATTGCTGGTCTCACCACTGTCCTGTACACCTTTCCTTTCATTCTCGCTGATACTCTTTTATCGCACAACACACCTGACACTTTTCTCCACCCATTCCAACCTGCCTGTACTCGTCTCTTCACCTCCTTTGAACACTCTCCATTGCTCTCGACAGTTGACCCTAAGTACTTAAAATCCTGCACCTTCTTTACCTCTGCTCCCTGTAGCCTCACTGTTCCTCTTGGGTCCCTCTCATTCACACACATGTATTCCGTCTTGCTGCGGCTAACCTTCATTCCTCTGCTTTCCAGAGCGTACCTCCACCTCTCCAAATTTTCTTCCACCTGTTCCCTGCTCTCGCTACAAAGCACAATGTCATCTGCAAACATCATAGACCATGGAGACTCCTGTCTAACTTCATCTGTCATCCTGTCCATCACTAGAGCAAACAAAAAGGGGCTTAGAGCCGATCCTTGATGCAGGCCCATCTCCACCTTGAACTCTTCTGTCACACCTACAGCACATCTCACCACTGTCTTACAACTCTCATACATGTCCTGCACCACACTAACATACTTCTCTGCCACTCCAGACTTTCTCATACAACACCACAGCTCCTCTCTCGGCACCCTGTCGTACGCTTTCTCTAAATCTACAAAGACACAATGCAACTCTTTATTACCTTCTCTGCACTTCTCCATCAGCATCCTCAAAGCAAATACTGCATCTGATGTACTCTTTCTAGGCATAAAACCATATTGCTGATGACAAATTCTCACCTCTGCCCTTAACCTACTGTAGCTTCCACTACTCTTTCCCACAGCTTCATTGTATGGCTCATTACCTTTATGCCTCTGTAATTGCCACAGCTCTGCACATCTCCCTTGTTCTTAAAAATCGGCACCAATACACTTCTCCTCCATTCCTCTGGAATCCTCTCACTCTCCAAGATCTCGTTAAACAAACTAGTCAGAAACTCTACTGCCACCTCTCCTAAGAACTTCCATACCTCCACAGGTATGTCATCAGGACCAACAGCCTTTCCACTCTTCATCCTCTTCAATGCCCTTCTCACCTCACTTTTACTAATATTTGCTACTTCCTGCTCCACAACAGTCACCTCTTCTACTCTTTGTTCTCTTTCGTTTTCCTCATTCATCAACTCCTCAAAGTACTACTTCCATCTTCCCATCACCCTCCTGGCATCTGTCAGTACATTTCCATCTCTGTCTTTAATCACTCTAACCTGCTGCACATCCTTCCCATCTCTATCCTTCTGCCTCGCCAACCTGTACAGATCCACCTCTCCCTCCTTACTGTCCATCCTAGCATACAAGTTCTCATATGCTCTTTGTTTGGCCTTTGCCACTTCTACCTTCACCTTACGGTGCATCTACCTGTACCCCTGTCTACTCTCTTCAGTCCTCTCAGAGTCCCACTTCTTCCTAGCTAGCCTCTTTCCCTGTATACACTCCTGGACTTCCTCATTCCACCACCAAGTCTCCTTGTCTCCTTTTCCCTTACCTGATGATACACCAAGTACCCTCCTACCTGTCTCCCTGATCACATTGGCTGTAGTTGTCCAGTCAACTGAAAGCACCCCCTGACCACCCATAGCTTGTCTCAACTCCTCCCTAAAGACTACACAACATTCTTCCTTTCTCAGCTTCCACCACTTTGTCCTCTGCTCTGCCTTTGTCCTCTTCACCTTCCTCACCACCAGGGTTATTTTACACACCACCATTCTGTGTTGTCTGGCTACACTCTCCCCTACCAACACTTTGCAGTCACTAATCTCTTTCAGATTACAACATCGACACAAGATGTAGTCCACCTGAGTGCTTCTGCCTCCACTCTTATATGTCACCCTATGTTCCTGCCTCTTCTGGAAGAAAGTATTTACTACTGCCATTTCCATCCTCTTTGCAAAGTCCACCACCATCTGTCCTTCTACATTCCTGTCCTGAAGACCAAACCTGCCCATCACATTTTCATCCCCTCTGTTCCCATCCCCAACATGTCCATTGAAGTCTGCACCAATCACAACTCTCTCACCTCTGGGGATGCTCTGCATCACTTCATCTAACTCACTCCAGAATTTCTCCTTTTCTTCTAACACACATCCTACCTGTGGGGCATAACCACTAACAACATTGAACATCACACCATCAATTTCCAGCTTCAGACGCATCACCCTATCTGATACTCTCTTCACCTCTAGGACATTCCTTACAAACTCCTCTTTGAGGATAACTCCTACTCCATTTCTTTTCCTATCCACACCATGGTAAAACAACTTGAACCCTGATCCTAAGCTTCTAGCTTTGCTACCTTTCCACCTGGTCTCCTGGACACACAGTATATCCACCTTCCTTCTCTGCATCATATCAACCAACTCTCTTGCCTTCCCTGTCATGGTCCCAACGTTCAAGGTCCCTACTATCACTCCTAAACTCTTTCCTTTCCTCTTCTCTCCCTGCCTTCGAACACGCCTTCCTCCTCTCCTTCTTCGACCAACAGTAGCCCAATTTCCACCGGCACCCTGTAAGTGAACAGCACCAGTGGCGGTCGTTGTTAACCCGGGCCGCGACCGATCCGGTATGGAAATGATATTTCTGATTCGCTTCATTGATTTGGCAAAGGTTTTACATCGGATGCCCTTCCTGACACAACCCTCTGCATTTATCCAGACTTGGGACTGGCACAAGAAGACACTGGATTGCGCCCCCCCATGGTTGCATTCCTTAATTAAAAAAATGTTTCCCTAATTATATGTCCACAAATACTTTGACAACATACACTTATCAACTTATCCACATAAACTTATCAACATAAACTCTTCGTGCACGCACACACAATCTCTAAAAAAATTAATATTAATAACATACATATACAAATAAACAAAAATATAAACCTCTATATTGAAGTTTACGGTGAACGCAGAGTCGGCTAAGCACACGTGATGACGCGCCCTCACCTCTGTTATGGCTGCCTATTTGGCCAAAAAAAAATGATAATAATTGAACGATATGCCTGGTCCTGGAAAGAGACATCAACAGTCCGGCGCTGAGAATCAAAGAACCGAAAGAAAAAAAAAGCCTAAGATTAAACCCGAGCATCAATTCCATAATTTAAAACTTTACTTTATTCTGTCAAAAAGATGTTTTCCATACTCATAATAACTAACTCGTTTACATTACACTTGTTAAATTGAAAAACCATACTGTAAATTGGTGAGCCTATTACTTTCTACTGAATAGCCACAACTCCGAAAACATTAAAGAAATTGTTCACCCAAAAAAAAAAATTTAATCTGTCATTATCCCTTCAATAAAAGCACCACACTTACCCGACACTGTACATCTGATTGACCCTACTGAAAAAAATATAGCACTGGCTCAACTTAAAAAAATTGAAGTAATCTGTCACACCTAATATTTTAGCATTGGCGTAATGTAAATAAACAATTTACTCTAACTTAAAATTTTTAAGTTCATGTAAACTAATTTCTGAAGGTGAAACAAACCAAATATTTAAAGTTGTTCTAAATCTAAATAAATGAGTTGGCTATATTACTTAATGTAAATATTCTTCTAAATCTAGCCTGAAATTATAAACTTTTTTGAATGGTTGAGCAAATTACCTTTTTTTAAGTTGCATCAAATAAAGATTTAAGGCATTCATAATTTAAATATGAAAGCATAAAAAATTTAATTACATATTGATTTACACTCAAAACACATTTCATTATATAAACATTTATTGTGGAATTAACATATTTTCATCCAAAATGTTAACATTAAGATTTTTTTCCCCAAAATGTATAAACACCAAGTCATTCAACACTGCTAACTGAATTTGAAATTGAGAGAAAAAAAAGATATGTCTGCATTTATCCACAAATAAAATTTTGCAATGGGTACATTTTGTCCTTGTCAAACCTGCTGAAGAAGAACCAAACTAAATACTTTGCGACTAAAATAAATTACTCCATAAAATTACAAATAGTAACACTCAACTTTGCAACATACATTTATTAATTGGCCTGAAAAGAAAATTTGAAAATGTTCCTGAAACAAAATCAGCAGAGGTAAAACATGGAACATTCATGTGCGACTGATGGAAACTCAATAAGTCACAATCCTGATTTCCTGTGGAGGCTGAAGACAGTCCTCTTCCTACCTGAGGACAAACAGGGCCATCGTGCACCTCTCAAGTTCTGCCTGACCTTCATCTTTCTGAACAACCTAATAAAAGAAAGGACATTTGTTAGACAAGTTGCTCTATTTGGCAAAACAGTGTCTGATGTATGCATGTAAAATCACTTAATGCTCCCTATGAGTGAAAAAAAAAACACCTAGGATTATGGTGCAGCATGATAAATGTAATTAGCTCAATGAATAGGCCAAAACAACTGACATACATATACACACACATTATGTATTAATGATAAACTTTATCATTTTAAGTATTAATATAAACTTGAGTAACATCCACTTCTTAATTCATAGGGTTTAATATGATGTTGGGCTTTTGCAGCTATAACAGCTTCAGCTCTTCTGTGAATTCTTTCCACAAGGTTTAGGAGAATGTATGTAACTAATGTTAATACATACTGATAAAAAAAAGGTTTTAGGCTGCAGCTGATAATGCCAATGACCTCATATCTGTCAATATGAAGGGGCTTATGTAGTTGTGTGGTTTTTGGATGTTGGTATACTGATTGGAAGATCACAGGTTCAAACCCCAGCACCACCAAGCTGCCACCTGGACCTTCAAACAAGGCTAAGTTATCAATTCAGTAACATTTTCAGTCCTAAGGATGAAATGCTTCATGAACAAATGCTTACCAGTGCTTAATCAGCTTAATCAGTTCTGCCACTCAAGTACACCATAAGACATTTCAGGAGATAATCACCTCCAGGCTCTAGGGATATAAAAACAAACATAGTATTGTTGGTTATGTTAGGCTTGAAAAGCGTGATGAAATGAACATGGCAGACATTGAAACCTGTATTCAGACAGCATACACCAACCTGTGAACAAGTTAAACTAAAGAGTTTTATTCTGATAGTTATGTTTTAATTTAGTGCATCACAGCCAACCTGATGTGGATGCCTTGCTCAGGTCCTGTGGCTTCCATTCACAATATTTCTCAATGATTGCCAAGACTTTTGGGAAAATACCATGTGGACCGACGAGACAAAAGTTGGACTTTTTGGAAGGTGCGTGTCCCGTTACATCTGGCGTAAAAATAACACAGCATTTCAGAAAAAGAACATCATACCAACAGTAAAATATGGTGGTGGTAGTGTGATGGTCTGGGGTTGTTTTGCTGCTTCAGGACCTGGAAGGCTTGCTGTGATAGATGGAACCATGAATTCTACTGTCTACCAAAAAATCCTGAAGGAGAATGTCCGGCCATCTGTTCGTCAACTCAAACTGAAGCAATCTTGGGTGCTGCAGCAGGACAATGACCCAAAACACACCAGCAAATCCACCTCTGAATGGCTGAAGAAAAACAAAATGAAGACTTTGGAGTGGCCTAGTCAAAGTCCTGACCTGAATCCTATTGAGATGTTGTGGCATGACCTTAAAAAGGCGGTTCATGCTAGAAAACCCTCAAATAAAGCTGAATTACAACAATTCTGCAAAGATGAGTGGGCCAAAATTCCTCCAGAGCGCTGTAAAAGACTCGTTGCAAGTTATCGCAAACGCTTGATTGCAGTTATTGCTGCTAAGGGTGGCCCAACCAGTTATTAGGTTCAGGGGGCAATTTCTTTTTCACACAGGGCCATGTAGGTTTGGATTTTTTTTCTCCCTAAATAATAAAACCCATCATTTAAAAACTGCATTTTGTGTTTACTTGTGTTATCTTTGACTAATAGTTAAATGTGTTTGATGATCAGAAACATTTTGTGTGACAAACATGCAAAAGAATAAGAAATCAGGAGGGGGGCAAATAGTTTTTCACACCACTGTATATAATATATATAAATTTTTTTGATCATAGACATGAATGAACTATATATATATATATATATATATATATATATATATATATATATAGTTCATTCATGTCTATTTATGATCTAAAAAAATATATAACATATGATCTTTTTGAGTTATTAGTTGTTTTTTATTATTCATAAGACAACCTTTCAGTTTTGTAAATATTCTAGTTATAGTGTGTTAAGTCTATCTTAAACGGTTTGGAGAATTAGACCATCCAGCTAAGATCAATATTATTAATATTAAACATTTTATTTCTATTTATTCTATGTTTTGCTGGAGAAATACATTTTAGGCAGAGACGTCTCGGTCTTGTTAAATAGTTTTAAACCCCTGAATTGTGGCAATTCCCCCATCCGAAACCGGTTTGATAACTTCTCACCTATCAAAGGTGAGAAGAGGGACTGAGCTGTAACTGAGCGCGCTTTCATGTTGTATATACAGTACACACACAGACACACACACACACATATAGGCACGTGCAGAGGGGGGAGGGCGGCGGGTGCTCAAAGGAGCACCCGCCCCTTTCCTCCAGGATTGCCTCCTTTTTTCTGTGTATGAGCGTATGCGTATGGAGCCCTGTCTTTGCTCCTCAACAATAAAATGTAACTATTAATCTCAATTTTGCTAAATAAAAGGATCTAGCTTGCATCAGTCACATGCTTGCCATTAACCAATGCTCGCCCTTGAGGGCAGAGCGCGCTCGTTACGAGCCGGGTACGAGCACGCAAAGTGCACTCGCATTTTCTGCAGACTGGACGGTGCGGAGCTGGAGGAGAAGCAGGCAAATTAACTGGAGGGTGCAGACTGTAGCAAAACAGTAAATAGGGAGTACAGCGCACACTATAGTCTATAACAACAAATGAATTGAAATAAATGAGCGTGCTGTTTGTGCAACAGCGCGACAAACATTACCTGTCCTTTTATGAACTGCATAAGTAGTGGTGGTCATTAACTGCTAGCTAACTGGGTAAGGGGGTTACAGGGGGGTCTGTAGCTCTGTGTCCAGCGCTCCGTTTTAGGGACCATGTTTAGTTTTAAAGTAAGTTACAGTTTTATTTCACTAAAAGCCATCTAATATGGATATCCACATAATTATGGATTATTATATTTATGATATAAAAAAAACACTGTTTTTAAAGAAAATATATTAAGTACCAGATAATATTAGGTTTATATTTCAAATTAGATAAAATGCTGATTTTCCAGCAGTAAAATTATTGTATCTCTACAGTTTAAACATTTAATAAGCACTGCATGTTTGTGTGTTTTATGTTTATAGATTCTTAAAAATGATTACTAATAATATAATAATCAACAGCAACATTGTACGCCATCAGGTAAAACATAGGCTACGTTTGCTTTGCATTGTCCCGACCTGATGACAGTCATACAGTATGATGCAATTCCATATTCGTCATGAACGTGAATTGTTGTTATTCAGCATGTTCTATCTTTTTTAACTTTGAGCACCCGCCCCTTTAAACGTCTCTGCACGGCCCTGCACACACACACACACATTATATATATATATATATATATATATATATATATATATATATATATATATATATAGACAAACCGGATTCCAAAAAAGTTGGGACACTAAACAAATTGTGAATAAAAACTGAATGCAACGATGTGGGGATGGCAAATGTCAATATTTTATTCCGAATAGAACATAAATCACAGAACAAAAGTTTAAACTGAGAAAATGTATCATTTTAAGGGAAAAATATGGTGAATCAAAATGTCATGTCAACAAATCCCAAAAAAGTTGGGACAAGGCCATTTTCACCACTGTGTGGCATCTCCCCTTCTTCTTACAACACTCAACAGACGTCTGGGGACCGAGGAGACCAGTTTCTCAAGTTTAGAAATAGGAATGCTCTCCCATTCTTGTCCAATACAGGCCTCTAACTGTTCAATCGTCTTGGGCCTTCTTTGTCGCACGTTCCTCTTTATGATGCACCAAATGTTCTCTATAGGGGAAAGATCTGGACTGCAGACTGGCCATTTCAGTACCCGGATCCTTCTCCTACGCAGCCATGATGCTGTGATTGATGCAGAATGTGGTCTGGCATTATCTTGTTGAAAAATGCAGGGTCTTCCCTGAAAGAGATGACTAGATGTTGTTCTAGATCCTGAATATATTTTTCTGCATTGATGGTGCCTTTCTAGACATGCAAGCTGCCCATGCCACACGCACTCATGCAACCCCATACCATCAGAGATGCAGGCTTCTGAACTGAGCGTTGAAAACAACTTGGGTTGTCCTTGTCCTCTTTGGTCCGGATGACATGGCGTCCCACATTTCCAACAAGAACTTCGAATCGTGACTCGTCTGACCACAGAACAGTCTTCCATTTTGCCACACTCCATTAAATGATCCCTGGCCCAATGAAAACGCCTGTGCTTGTGGATCTTGCTTAGAAATTCAATTCAATTCAATTCAGTTTTATTTGTATAGCGCTTTTAACAATTGACATTGCCTCAAAACAGCTTTACACAATCAAAAGAATTATTTAAGTTTGTATGGAATGTGAATGTGTATGAATCAAAATGTTCAGATATTCCCTGGTGAGCAAGCCCGAGGGCGACAGTGGCAAGGAAAAACTCCCAGAGATGGTAATAGGAAGAAACCTTGAGAGGAACCAGACTCGACAGGGAACCCATCCTCATCTGGGTGAAATAGATAGCAGGAAATGATCTGCATTTATACATTAAGTGTTAGGTTTAGCTATAATAGTTGATGTTAATTAATGTTATAATACTTGATGTAAAATTGAGTCCAGTAGTTATTCGAGACTCAGATAGACTTGTAGAAAGTTCCAGTCCTGAACTATCGAATTGTCAAGTCCTCAGAGAAACAGCTGACAACACCAGTCGAGGCCAGAACCATCTTCTAAGTAGATAGAATCATCCCCAGACACCAGGCACATCCTAAAGAGACACACGGGGCATCCATGTGATGAGACCTCCAACCAGAAACCGGGCACCAGGATGGATCAGACAGGTCCGGAGGGCAGAGGGAGTCTGGATCACTGGCAGCTCAGGAACCACATGTGTAGCTCGACAGAGAGAGAGAGAGAAAGAGTGAAAGGGGGAGACAGGGGGAGAGAGGAAAGAGAAAGAGGGGGAGGAAGAGAAGAGGAGGAGAGATTGCAATTAGGTATGGTCACAGTCACAATGTCTAATGTGAATGTATATTTACTGTAGAGTGCAAGCAGGGACTCCGGCAGGACTAACTATGACAGCATAACTAAAAGGGAGCGCCAGAAGGAAACACAAACATGAGGGCTCCCTGAGATGTAAAGCAAACAATCACCTCACCGTCAACAAACCTGAGTGATCAAATGAGACTGAGGAAGACAGCATCTAAACATACCAGTTCACCATAATACTCTACGTCCATGAGTCCCCCAGATCTGCTCCTTTACCTTATCGCAAATCTATTCATAAAAATGCTTGGCTAAATAAATAGGTTTTTAGCCTAGACTTAAACACTGAGACTGTGTCTGAGTCCCGAACACTATTTGGAAGACTATTCCATAATTTTGGGGCTTTGTAAGAAAAAGCTCTGCCCCCAGCTGTAGTTTTCATAATACGCGGTACTGACAAGCAGCCTGCATCCTTTGACCGAAGTAGGCGTGGCGGATCGTAAGACACTAGCAGTTCGCTCAGTACTGCGGGGCGAGACCATTTAATGCCTTATATGTCAAGAGTAGTATTTTAAAATCAATGCGAAATTTCACAGGGAGCCAATGCAGTGAAGATAGGATAGGGGTGATGTGCTCATATCTTCTGGTTCTAGTGAGGACTCTCGCTGCTGCATTCTGGACTAGCTGAAGCTTGTTTATGCACCTAAACAAGAAATGGCTTCTTCTTTTCACTGTAGAGTTTCAGCTGGCAACGGTGGATGGCACAGTGGATTGTGTTCACTGACAATGGTTTCTGGAAGTATTCCTGAGCCCATTCTGTGATTTCCTTTACAGTAGCATTCCTGTTTGTGGTGCAGTGTCGTTTAAGGGCCCGGAGATCACGGGCATCCATTATGGTTTTACGCCCTTGACCCTTACGCACAGAGATTGTTCCAGATTCTCTTAATCTTCGGATGATATTATGCACAGTTGATGATGATAACTGCAATGTCTTTGGAATGTTTCGCTGGGTGACACCTTTCTGATATTGCTCCACTATCTTTCTGCGCAACATTGTGGGAATTGGTGATCCTCTACCCATCTTGGGTCTTGAGACACTGCCACTCTGAGAAGCTCTTTTTATACCCAATCATGTTGCCAATTAACCTAATTACTGTTAATTGGTCTTCCAGATCTTTGTTATGCTCAAATTTACTTTTTCCAGCCTCTTATTGCTACTTTTCCCAACTTTTTGGGATTTGTTGACACCTTGAAATTTGTATTCAACATATTTTTCCTTTAAAATGATACATTTTCTCGGATTAAACTTTTGATCTGTCATCTATGTTCTATTCTGAATAAAATATTGCCATTTGCCATCTCCACATCATTGCATTCAGTTTTTATTCACAATTTGTTTAGTGTCCCAACTTTTTTGGAATCCGGTTTGTAGTTAATTCATGTCTATTTATGATGGAGACACCTTTTTACGTTTTAAATACGTAAAACCTCCGCTGCGTGTATTCATTCACAGGCTGCAGCGCGCGCACAGAGAAAAAATAGGAGACTGTGGTTTAGGAGTGGATTGGAGAGAAGAGAGCTGTTCAGTTAAAAAAAATCTAAAAAATATATAAAAACATATGATCTTTTTGAGTTATGAGGGTTTTTTTTATTTAAAAACCTTTCAGTTTTGTAAATATTCTAGTCATAGTGTGTTATGTTTTTCTTTAGGTTAAACGGTTTTGAAAATTAGACCATCCAACTAAGATAAATATTATGTCGTTGATTGATAAAATCTGGGTTAAGGATATTTTATTTTATTCATTTAATTTGTATTTTTCATCTTCCCCCCTGAGGGATTCCCACCTTATTGTGGTCAGGGGGTTTGCGTGCCTCAGTGACCTTAAGAGCTATATACCAGCAGGAGCTTAGTCTTTGGGGGTGGGGGACGCATGTTGAAAGGCAGACTTTTTATGTCTTTATAATGTCTTCTGATGGTGCTCAATTTTACGTCTACACCAACAGATTTCAGATGGTGGTGTATTTCGCGACTGGAACTTCCAGCAGACTTCATTGTCCTGATGTCTTGAGAATGAAGCTTACTGATCTTGGTCATTTTTAAATGCTTCTACTGTACGTGTGGATGGACTGTATTTATCCTGGCAATGTATGTCATAGTGACGTGGAAAGTGAGAATCTGATCGGTGCATGGGCGTCAACTCGCACGTTCTGTAATGTTCCATTGTCTTTTAGAGCCCATTACTAAAGCATTCGCTAGTTATCCAGCTCATATGCACGTTAATCTGCATTTGAAAAGGATTAAAAAAGTGCAAAATCAACCTGAATCTCTCTAAGTAAGTAAGCAAATCAAAGATAAACGAATAAATAGCTTTCAATTGTATTTCAGCATAGTAAAAGTACCCTACATGAGTTAATGTAGATGGCAAATAAAGTTTCCGAAAAAAATGCAGGAAAATATGTTCCCTAGCAAGGCTACACTCGATGCTGCGTGAAAACGCTATGGGAACCAGTTTGTCGCGTTGCCGGTCGTTGAAGCATGCTGTGAAAACACGCCAAAGTTTTTGGCTATATATAACCTCCACAGGTGACGTCATCTGATTAGATGTAGGTGGAGGTTATAAAAACAGGTGAGCCGGCAACGACCTCAGATCATTTGTCTTCAGAGCCTAGTTGCGAAGCGTGCTTGTGATAAACCAGCAAAATAAGAAGGTGTTTAACTCACCGATTTGACGAGTTTAATCCCTCCGTGTGTGATAATCCATATCGGAGTGCGATCTCTACACTGCTCAGACTAGTGCTGCGCGCGCCGCGCATTCCGTGAGAAGCTGCGAGCCGCCGCGTGTTCCTGGCTTAAAACTCGTGCATCTGACAGAGCTGCGGCAGACGGAGGTAAGAAAACTCCTTTCTTCCGCGTTGTCATCACGAGGATTCCTCTCTTGTTTACCGGAGATGAAAATAGCCTTAAGCACTAAAACAAGCAGTAGACGGCAGCTTCTGTCGGGTGGCCGGGGGGCGGAGCCTCAATGACGCTCTCTCTCTCCCCCCACCCCCTCTCAGCTCTCTTCATGAGTTAACCCTTTCATGGAGTAGGCTGTATTTATGCTGTGTTTTTCATGCCATCGACTTATTTGTTTATTTAAATATAGTCGATATGGAAACGCGGGATTGTATGATGACACCCAGATAGCAGAGACGCTTCACAGGCTATCTCTCTCCTGGGACATCATCCTCCCTGGTAAGCTTATACTTCCTTTCTAGCTGTGTAGACTTTTATCTGCCCTAGAGGGAAAAGCTTTTCAGGCAGTGGGTCAGCTTGGTGCTCCACTGCACACAGGAGGTCAGACTGATTTAAAAAATGTGTATGTGTATATATATATATATGTGTGTATGTGTATATGTGTGTATATATGTATATGTATACATGTGTGTGTATAAAATAAAATAAATGGGGGTGGCCCCCCCAATAGGGAAAGGCACCCAGAATTCCTTTTTAACGAATATGTGTTCTCCCTGGCACCCCCAGGAGGTCGGTGTTTGCTCCGCCACCACTGGTGTTCGGGCAACACCAGTCTCCAATAGGCTGTTGGTTCTTCGGTTTTCCTGCCATGCTTCAGGATGCCGAACATCTAACATCCTCCCCCCCCCCGTTTAACCAAGCTGCCGAAACTTTTGCCCTTTTATGAGAAACTGGCAGCGTGGAAGCTACTGCCAAGTATATCTCCTTGGGTACTAAGCACTGGAGAGAGGAACTACAGGATTCAGTTCTCACTTCACCTTCAGTGTTTTCAATGGCGTGGCCTCCACTTCCATGAAACCAGAAAGTGCGCATCTGCTGACAGGCTGCCGGGGAAGGGGGCCATGGAACATGTTCCCCCACCAGACAGTGAGTCAGGCTACTACAGTCGGTATTCTTGGTTCCCAAGAGGAACGGGGGCTGCGTCCAATATTTCAGATTCTGCGGGCTCTCCCGCTACCTGAAAATCAATGAATACAGTTCAGTTCTTGACTGTAAAGGTGATTGCTCTCAACCCTACCAAGCGATTGTTTCTGACAATCGATTTAAGGACGCT